>JAJJWW010006619.1:600000-946432 GCA_023531295.1 Papaver armeniacum | reverse complement strand
TATTTAAGGGTATAATGTCCAAGACATTTTGAGGGTTATTAAACATTTTTTTATGACACTGACAATCAGAAATTCTTATGTATGCAAAGACAAAACAACTTACTTGGCAATCGCTTTTCTTGCTTTCCCCAAGTGTTTCTGTCCTATTACACCAACAACATCATCAGGAGTTATGTCCAAACTCGATACAGAATCCAGAATAGAAGACTCGGAGACATCATGATTTCTGTCCGCATCTCACCCTTGTGATATATTGTGCATTTTGTCTTCACCACATTTAGAGGAGTTTTTATGACTGTTTGCAAGATAGGCCGTGGAACATGGTTCACTTCTTATCCTTGGAACATGAACCTCTTCCCCACCATAGTTGGGACGCCCTTGATGTAATTGTGCATTGACATCCTCAGATTCTCTGATCTTCCTAAATCATTACCTGAACTATTTTGATGCCTAGAGTCTGATCCGTACACATACTTCCTAGGTAAACAAATACAGTTGTTTAATCAAGAGTTCTGGGAGTGAGGAATCTGATGGAAAGGCTAATGAAAACACTGGTGTATAGATCACTGTAGTCAAAATCGCTCTCCAAGGCCGATTACTCCCCGAGTAATCGCTACAGGCTATATGACCGAGGCGATTTCCGATTCCAAGCCATTTCCGATTTTTAGCGATTAAGTCGGCCGATTTTGCCGATTTGGACCGATTTTTGAGCAAAATGAGTTAACGGTTTTTCCGAGTTGGCCTCGCATGCACTAAAATCAAAAAATAAAATTTTTGTAACCCCTCAGATGAGAGTTATCAAACAGAAAACATCTAAATACATGATCAATATGTTCAATATAACAATATACACACTTAGTTACATGGTAGTGTTAAAATTTTACTTTTAATTACGTACAATTCATGATTTATGAGCAGCAATATATAAGTCTCGAATAAATAAGTTCCGAGTAGTAGACCGAGTTTTGGCGATTTCCAAGTCCGAACTTATTGCTCCTCGCTCCAAGCTCCCCAACCGAGTAGGTACGAGGAACGATTTCGACTACTTTGGTATAGATATACAATTCAGAAAAGAAAAACTATTTTGCAAACCTGCCAACACAGACATTGAATTTTCGGGCGTGTCAATGTATATCGAGTCTACTGAGTCTTGTAAGCAACACGATGAGCCACAAACAGAGGGAATAAAGGATGAGCATGTTGAGTTTGAAGATATTGGTTGTCTCTTATAAGCAACTTCATGAGGGAGAAGCCAAAGTCCATCCTTCCTGAAGTACTTGATGAATCACCCAGGGAAGAAACTAAACTTGAACCTGCTCATTCTTTAAGGGCAACCTTAATATGAGTCCGTGAGTCAATCTTAACAGGAACAGAAGATGCGCAAACTGCCTTTCGGGTCCCCAATTTTTGAAGCAAAGTCTTTTGAAGATTTTGATGCAGTTTTGGAGCAACTCCACGGGGGGAATGACGCGGATACATATATTGTTGATGAACTTGTGCTGAAGGAATCTACAGTAGCATTTTCTTTCAACTATGCGCTTGATGAGCTACTGCTGACGGAAGCAGAAGATCCGCTGGGGGAATTGCATATATAAGTGCGACATCTGACAGAGACTGGGTTGAAGCTTCTAGTTATTGAAGCAATCTGTTGAAATGTTGATGCTGTCTTGGAGCTGCTCCACGAGGGAGATAACTTGGAGACATTTATAGCTAATGAACCAGAAGTGAAAGAATTTGCGGTTGCATCTGCCGAGTCTTTTAACCACATGCTTGATGATCCACTACTGATGGAAACAAAAGATGATGGGCTGGCTGAGTTGACACCATGCACACAAGAATGACATCTGAGAGAAACCGATTTGGCTTCTCATGGTAATATCTCTTTCTTCTGGTAATTTCCCTTTACCAGGTTGCGAAATTGATTCACATCTGTATAACAACAAAATAGGAAAAAAATTCGATTCACATCTGTATAACAACAAAATAGAAAAAAGATAGATGCCAAACTAGGCCAAATATATGTCAAGCATTGAATTGTACAGATCCAAACAAAGAAAGAAAAGAATGCTCGAACTTCCGAGGATTGCAAAAGCACATGCAAACATAACCCGCCTTCATTCTTCAAAATTTCCCCTCGTTCAAATATCAGTGACCTAAATCTATACAAAGGATTTTCCTAGATTAAGAGAACATGACGGAATTATATTCAACAAGATTCTCTAGGAGGAAAATCTTGCTAACATAACCCTGGGAACAAAATCAAATGCATTATAGAATTTCCATAAGTAAATACTTAGATCCCTTCTTCCCGCAGTATGTCTGGGCCCTAACTGTTTGAACGAAAGCCACAGTTTATTTCTTCATCTAACTGATTAACTGATTAAATGGTATCTAACTGTTTGAACGAAAGCCACAGTACATGAACCAAGTGGCAATTCATTCCCAGTAAGCCAACAAAATAGCTAACTGACTAAATGGTATCTAAAGACATGCCAGTACCCACCAAAAGGTAGGGAAATAGCTATCATCCTTAAAGAAGAGCATAAATATTTGCTAATCACTCGCATTAAGTATTAAAATAAACTTTTATTATTTTTTCTTTCATTTTTTTATGCTTCATGTATGATATATCAACAAATAAGTCCAAAGGACAAATAAATATGTGCTAAACTAGCTTGCAGACTAGGTAAGCAAGATCAGCGCAATATACTATCTTTATGAAACTTGAAAATAAGAATACAATGTGTGCAACTTATGCATTACAAAATTTGAGTGTATTTCACAAATGATGACTGTGTTTGAACCAAAACCAACGTTCAGATAAGCTAAATTAAATGCAGAAATCTGGAAATAACAGTATCAAATAGACATGCCCTCGAAATCCATATTTGGAAAGGTATGTCATATTTAAGGGTATAATGTCTAAGACATTTTGAGGGTTATTAAACATTTTTTTATATGTACACTCCCTGCAGTGAGCTAACTTGGAAAGATATCCTTATTTATGACACTGACAATCAGAAATTCTTATGTATGTAAAGACAAACCAACTTACTTGGCAATCGCTTTTCTTGCTTTCCATAAGTGTTTCTGTCCTACTACACCAACAACATCATCACGAGATATGTCCAAACTCGATACAGAATCCAGAATAGAAGACTCGGAGACATCATCATTTCTGTCCGCATCTCTCCCTTGTGATATACTGTGCATTTTGTCTTCACCACATTTATGACTGTTTCCAACACAAGCCCTGGAACATGGTTCACTTCTTATCCTTGGAACATGAACCTCTTCCCCCACCATAGTCGGAACGCCCTTGATGTAGTAGTGCATCGACATCCTCAGATTCTCTGATCTTCCTAAATCGTTACCTGAACTATTTTGATGCCTAGAGTCTGATACGTACACATATTTCCTGGGATGTGAGATCTTTTCACCAACTGATGCAAGTACTCTTCTCCATGAAATCCCTACTGGTGCTAGATTCTGCCAGATTCTCTTCATCCTGGTTTCTAGAATTTTGAATTGACCTCAAATCCGTAGTATTTGGTCGTTTCAGATGTTTATCCTCAGCACTAGGAAGTTGGGATGAAGAAACGCAAGTACCAGGTACAACCCGTCCCATATTGTTAACTACGTTAAAGTGGACAAGCATTTCCTGTTCCGCATTTTCCTGATGTTTGGTGGTACCAGAATTGATTTCGGGCTAGACAAACTTGGAACAATAAAGTCATCCTCATCTCTAGCCCTCTCGAGGTAAGTATTCTTTGAGTTGGGGAAGTAGCATGTGCATAATGAACTGCATTACTCGTGGATTTCTGTTCTGAACCACGTGTCCTGAGCGTGTGTGAATCTCCTCACCAAAGTGATGAGGTGCAGGAGGAGGGATGTAATATGAGGAAAACACAGTCCTTTCACGCCCACCACCCTATAAACAAAATCACAATCAGCAATTAATGAAAATAAAAGAAAATGGGAATTCGACCGTTTATTAAATTCAAGGAATCATCATCTTCTTCATATAATAGCCTAAAACAAACTTCAACTTACAAACAGTGACGCATAATAACCATATTTTGATTTGTACCAAATGAGGAAAATAAAATGTGACTTCACTTGCATCGAACAAATTTAACTTAAAGACACCAAATATAAATAGAAAGCAATTATTTCTCCCAAAACATATTTGAGAATAGTGGATACAGACTTGACTAAACTCTAAATAACACCAAAAAGAGGATAAATATTTACTCTAAATTTGAAGTAGCAGTTATACAAATTGTACTACTTTAATGACTCAAATCGTATAGATCTAAGGCCATAACATTCAAACCCATGTTCCAAAAATAAACCGCACAACAACAGCACCCATATTTATACAAACACCTATAGAGATGTAGTCGTCTAATATTCAACCTCAGAAACCACATAAACCTGATTATTAGGATTTACAGATTTGCAATAAAATTCAGCATATAACCCTCTCAAGTCTATCAAATCAAAGAAATGTTAAGCATATAACTAATTAAATCTTCTCTTAAGAAACACTGAAATACCCATATAAGTTTAGGTAAGGAACTAACCTGGCTCATGGACGCTGAGGCAGAAGAAACTGTATTACTAGGTGGTAAAAGCAATGTAGAACATAACCCGGAATTGAACCGTTGAGAGGGAATACAAGATATTTATATAAAACCATCTTGTTCCTTGGTGTTGCCCTTGGTCCTCCTTTCGCTGTATCATATACATGTAGTCTTGGAAACAAAGGGCCCCACATTCTTCTCCTCATCTCTTCCACTTCTCATCTTTTCCAACCCCAAACCCACTTACTAAATCAATATTTCACTCTAAGAAATCAAAAATTCTCTCAAATTTAGACGCTTACAACAACACCAAATATCCAGAAGTAATCCTTCTCCCAGGAAAACAAAAAATAAAATCTCAAAGAAGCCAACCTTGAAAGGGACAAAATTTGACCTCTATTTACAAAAACCACTTCAGAAAAACTCAAAATTTCCCCAAATTTAAACTCTTAGAACAATATCCAGATAGCCAAAATCAAGCTGTCTTTGCCACTACCTGTGGAAGAACCAAAGCTGATAGAGAGCAGTTTGGAGGCCCCAATTCTTGAAGCGAAGTCTTTGATGCTGTTTTGGAGCAACTACACGAGGGAGATGATGCATAGACTTCTACTGTTGATGAACCAGTACTGAAGGAATATACAGTGGCATCTGCCGAGTCTTTCAACCATGTGCTTGATGAGCCACTATCGATGGAAGCAAAAGATGGGCTGGGTGAGTTGACACTGGCTACACATGAGCGATATCTGACAGAGACTGACTTGGAGCTTCTAGTTATTGAAGCAAGATCTGTTGAAAATGTTGATGCTGTCTTGAAGCAGCTCCACAAGGGAGATAACTCACAGACATTTACAGTTAACGAACCAGAATTGAAGGAATCTGTAGTAGCATCTGACGAGCCTTTAGAGCATGTGCTTGGTGATCCACTGCTGATGGAAATAGAATATGGTGGGCTGGGTGAGTCGGCACTGCAAACACAAGAATGACATCTGTGAGAAACTGAATTGACTTCTCATGGCAATCTCTAATCAAAAGTTCAAAACTTCATACTTAGACATTTTTTTCCTTGCACTAAAACCTTTATGATATACATTTTTAGATCAGCTTCTCTCCCACGACTAAACTTTTAAACCAAATCTCTTCTTGAACGTTAATAAAATCTGATAGCATATGACTGTAGATACCTTTTCATAAATGAAACGGGATTATTAGATTAGCAATGTCATTCTTCCACATATTAGCTTCAGCTAACTCCTTCAAACTAGACCATGATTTCCTTCTTCTTTTATTCGAACTTCCTGAAACTTTTTCTACATCCATGGTCTTAGAGTCGCTTACAGTTGCAACCTGTTTATTATTAGACTTGTTTCTCTTTCTTTGCTTTGCATCTAGCAAAAGCATCGGCACTCTATTCAACGGAGTTGTCGAGCTGTTTTCACTTGCAACATCTTTACAAACTAGGTAATTCATCTCAGGGACCTTTGCTTCTAATTCTACAATGGGTATAGGTACTAGCTCCCCTGCAGTCTTGCCTATCTCTTTATTGCTTTCAATAACATTTTCAGATTTTGAACGTATCTGATCGATGACTTCTTCTTTAAATCCTGCCACAGTGTCTGGACAAACTATTGCTTCCACATTCAAATCTACCTTACTTCCGCCGGCTCTAGATTTTACCAAATTTAATTGCTTCTCATCACATTCAACTTGTTTCAGTCTTGCAGGTATTATCTCTTTCATATGATTCTTCGAGGTCCCTCTTTTCAGATTTCTATGTGAACAGAAGTTGCATGTATAAACAACCGTGTTTTGCGATGGAACACTTGCATTTTTGCGCTGTATCTTCTTCTTTCCATTTCTTTCAATTCTAACAGTACAGTTAGAACCGGGTTGAAGAATCGATTCACATCTGTATAACAACAAATTAGAAAACGCATATAATCAAACTAAAAATTCGACACAGTCATTTTATCAAACACATGATGTTCATCTACCTTAAGTAAACCAAAAGCATAAAAAGATTATACCTTTGGCAAAGAAACAGGGAAGAATCGACAGGAGTACCCATAGATTCAAACCAAGAAGCTAATCTTTGTCCAAACAAAGCACCCAACGAAGGAAATGAAACATGACCACCAGCCCATAATGCCAATTTCTCCAAATGTTTGGTTTTCAATAGTGACCTCCTACCAACATTACTATCTGAGCTGCTGCTACTTTTATTCTTGTGATTTCCTCTACTTCCATCAATTTGTTGTCTAAGTGTTAAACCACCACCTAGATTACTTCCTTTAACTCCTTTCTTGTTTCCAAACTTACCCATCTTTACAAATTTCCTCTACAGAATCACAGAATATCATCAGTTGATGTAAAAATGCAGTTCTCTCTCTTAGAAGTAGTTGGATGCCTCAGTCGGTGACTCGGTGTCTCTCTCCATAAAACATTGAACCCTTCCACTTCCAAAGCCCAACAAATTACTTGGGTCGGGTGGATCCACCTACATTGCTAAGGCCAATTCTTATACACATGCCAAAAAAATGGTGTTTGGCATTTTTTTTTTTTTTTACTGCGAAAAGAGAAATTTTATTAAAATTTAGGCATTTAGAGCCAACTAGTTTTCATCTTCAGAAATTACTGAGCTTAGCCAGGAGGGCATTATAGCCTGCCATTCTTGTGCTCTAGAAAAAGATAAAGACTTTTTAGCTATAGTGTCTGCAACATTGTTGCCCTCACGATAAATAAAAGAACACTTCCAACTGCTAAATTTATTTAAAAGAAAGATTGAATCTATAATTATGCCTGCATTGGTCCATTTGATTGCTCCCAGGTTTCCATTTAACGCATTTATCACCCTTTGGCTATCGCCTTCCAGATGCAACCTTGTAATTCCCTTGTCTTCTGCCCATTTAATCGCCTCAAAAGCCGCCAATGCTTCTGCCTGTTCAGGATCTAAGGCCCCTGTGCAATGTCCCCTAGCTCCATTGCTTCTACCTGCAAAATCACGACTGATTAGGCCTATGCCAGCAATTTTAGTGTATTTGCAGAATGCTGCATCAAAATTGACTTTGGTATCATCATGTTCCGGTCTTTTCCAGCGTTTTGAAACTGATGGAATTGTATTTTCTCTTCTGTTTGGTGGATAAGTACCCTGAATTCTTAACCAATCAGTCATATAATTTTTTATGTTCATAATAATCTCTTCAACATTAACCTGCAAACTGTCAAACACAACACTGCACCTAGTTTTCCATATTTGCCACATTGTAAAACACATAGTATTAAACTGAGGAGTATTAGTTGGCTTGGCATTGAAATTCTTATCAAACCAAAGTTTAAACCAAGAGTGAAGATCCTTACCTTGCAACAGCTGCACACAGTTTTCATCAATGTTGCTAAGGACAGTTATAACAATACTACATTCCAAAAACAGATGCTGGGATGACTCATTATGATTCTTACAAAGAGGACAAATAACCTGCTTATGCTTAGTGAATCTGGCTAGTCTATCCCTAGTAGGCAAGCACTTATGGAGAAATTTCCATAAAAAATGTTGGAGCTTTATAGGGAGTTTTGTTTTCCAAAGAGCTTTCCAATCTATATCATCACTATTGGGAGGCCTAGATTGCATGTCATCCAAAATAGCCCTATAGGCTGTCTTAACAGAGAAAAAGCCATTAATGGTTGGCTTCCACCTAATAACATCTTTACCAGAGATAGGGATTCTAATGTCTTGAATAGCCTTGATTGTGTCCCTATCAAACAAAGCTTCAAGAATGTCAGTTTTCCAGGTACGAGTACTATCATCTATCAAGTCAGAGACTTTATTGATATTAGTAGACATAAAGTTGGATTTAGGAGGACCAGACATAGAAGGAATCCAATTATCTATGTAAATATAAATGTTTTTCCCATCACCTAGTTGCCAGCAATAAAACTTTCTTATTATTTCTAAGCCATCACATATCCCTTTCCATATCCAAGAGCCATGCCTAGACAAAGCACAGTTAATAAGGTTATAACCATTGAAGTATTTATATCTTAGGAGAACAGCCCAAGGAGCGTCAGGATCCTCTAGCATCCTCCAAGCAAGCTTAGCTAAAAGGGCTTTGTTTAAAATAGCAGATTATCTTATATTTAAACCTCCCAGGTCTTTAGGGTAAGCTACATGGGTCCATTTTATGGCATAAGTGCCCTTTTCACCACTCTTTTTATTCCACCGTAAATTTCTCTCGTATTGCATCCATTTTATCGGTGATTTTTCTAGGCATGGGGAAGACAAACCATATTGTGACTAGCAATTGTACCTAGAATGACTCGAGTTAGAGTTGTCTTACCTGGTTGAGCTATGAAATTAGATTTCCAGGGGGGCAAGCCTGTCACTAAACATATCCATTAGAGGAGAGAAAGACTCAACTTTATTTTTCTGCAAAAGAAGAGGGACTCCTAGGTATTTATCCTGCAAAGCCATTCTTTTAATCTGAAAGATATTAGAAATAGCATTTTTCATAGGACTAGGAACCTTAGGACTAAAAGCAAGACCAGACTTATCAAAGTTAACAGATTGACCTGAGAATTTGCTGAATTGATCAATGATGTTTGCTATATGCTTAGCCTCATTTATATTAGCTCTAGCGAATAACAGTGAAAATATCCGCAAAAAACAAGTGGCTCACGTATATTGATTTTAGTGACAGTACATCCATGAATAAGATTATTAGCTTCAGCAGTAAATAAAGATCTAGATTGAGACTCCATACAAAGGATAAATAGGTAAGGAGATAAGGGATCTCCCTGCCTTAATCCTCTTTGAGGAACAAACACTTCACCTGGAGAGCCATTTAGAAGGATAGAAGTAGAGACGGTAGACATACATTGATAGATGAGATCACACCAATCAGTAGAAAATCCTAAACTTTTTAGGCTATGGATAACAAATGTCCACTCAATTATATCAAAGGCTTTACTCATATCTAGTTTAATAGCCATCCACCCTTTCACACTCTTAGTTTTTTTCATGGTATCAATTAGCTCATGAGCCATAACAATATTATCTTGTATCATTCTACCAGGAACAAAAGCAGATTGAAATGGAGAAATTAATTTATTCAAAAGTGGCTTGAGTCTGGTAACAAGAAGTTTTGAAATAATTTTATAGCTCACATTACATAAACTAATTGGTCCAAATCAAGCCCACAACAGTAGGGGCTTTTCTTAGGAACTAGAGCAAGAAATTATGATTAAGTTGTTTCAAAAGATGCTTTGAGTGGAAGAAAGCTTGAACCATACTAACAATATCGTTACCAACAGTTGGACACATTTTTTGATAGAAACCAGGAGGGAACCCATCAGGCCCTGGTGTAGTCCAAGAATGCATACCAAAAACCACATTCCTGATTTCATCATGAGAAGGGACAGCCAATAAATTAGCATTATCATCATTAGAAATACAAGGAAAGACATTACTAAAATAATCAGAGGCATCAGGAGGAGAGGTTGACCTGCTCATACTATAAAAATGATCTTTAAGATTGTTTGCAATATCAGCTCTATCAGTAAGCCAAATCCCATTAGCATTTTGGATGGTGTCTATATTGGTTCTCTTTCTTCTATAGTTCACTTTTTGATGATAATAAGCAGTGTTTCTTTCTCCATTTCTAAGGTCTTCATCTTTATTTCTTTGTTTCCAGAAATCCTCTTCTATATCATACCATTGGTTTAGTTTGCATTTGAGTTCTTCTAATAATTGGTAGTTATCTCTACTATTTATCCTAGTAAGATCCTCTATTTGAGCCTTAATCTTTTTGATCTGAGTACTAATATTTCCAAAGCTAACATGATTCCATTTATTTAGTTCCTGTTTAGTGTTGTCAAAGATTTTGTAACCCTAAAAGCATGAGACCCTTTACTGTTAACCTTCCAACTATTTTTAATAACAGTTTTGCAACTGTTATCCCTAAACCAGGCTTTGTTTAGTCTAAATGGTTTATAGGTATCATTTAATATTCTAGAGGTGGACAACATTATGGGGCAGTGGTCACTTGCTAAGGGAATTAGGTGATACACAACACAGTTTGGATATCAATTCAACCAATTATCATAAGCAAGGAATCTATCAAGTCTTTCTAGAATCATAGCATGCCCTTTTCTTCTATTTGTCCAAGTAAAAGGGTTTCCTATGTAGTTTATAGATTGCAGACCATTAGTATCTACCAAGTTATTAGCCTCATCAAGAACAGATTGGCTGACTAAATTCCCACCATCTTTTTCACCCTGAGTAAGAATAAAATTTAAATCTCCTGCAACAATCCAAGGCAAGTTTAGCTTATTAGCGAGAACATGCATGTAATTCCATTGCTCATTTCTAAGGCTAGGATCAAGAGCACCATAGATAAAAGTTACCAGGGATTTTTTAGTTCTAGCATCAATCTCCACAGTGCATTGTATCATATTAAGCTTAATTTACAAAATTTCAAGGTTGATGCCATCTTTCCATAGAAGACATAAGCCTCCTGAGGCGCCAATTGGTTCATGTAGACAGCTATTAGGGTAGTGAAAGTTGGAAATATATTGTTTCATTTTCCTAGAGTGGTTTTTGGTTTCAATGAGGAAAATTATATCAGGATTATTTGATCTAATTAGTTCCTTAAGGTGTTTTCTGATGTCACTATTACCAAAACCACAGACATTCCAAGATAAAAACTTCATGCTTGACCAGGAGTGGAGTTTTAGTTTAAAACTGGAAAAATAACAGTAATAAGAAGAAAAGATGTAACAGGTTTTGTTTGTTTGGATAAGAATTACCTCATTCTCCCCCACATGTTTGCTAGAGTGATTGTCTTTGTGTGAGATTCTAGCTGTTGTTTGTTTCTCTATTTGCTCTCCATTGTTACTAGCATTTACTTCCTTCTCTGAAACAGTTGTCGAAACTCTGTTTGTCTCAATGCATCTTTGTCTTTTACCTAATCTTCCTTGGTCATTCTCAGATTCAGGGATTCCTTTGATCTTAACTGCAACACCATCTTGAGGGGGAATAAAGGGTGTAGGTTTGGTATTCTTCCTAGGAATCTGCTTAGGTACTGGGCTTGGCATAGTACGCACTGGAACACTTTTCTTCAGTTTTCCTACTCCTCCAAAAGGGTATGGTTTTGCATGAACAGCTTTGACATAGTTAGCTGCATCTGCACAAAATCCTCCACAATGTTTTATGATGAAACATTCTTTACACAAATTTGCGAGGTTGTTTTTCGTAAAAGAATCTAACCCATTTGGTAACTCTTGCTGCAGTTATTGCTAGGACACCTCTTCTCAATGGTGTGGTAAGTTCTATTTTGACACAAACTTTGACTGGTACTCCTTCAATTGGGATTGCATTTGGAGGTTCAATTGCCATGACTTCACCTAACATCTTCCCCATTTCTGTTACTGCTTTGACAGTCATGTGTTCCGGTTGAAGGTATTGAAGTTGGATCCAGTATACTTGGTTATTCCAATCTAGATTTTGGTAGACTAGACCTTGAAAATAGTCATACAGCATACACAGATACCCATCAATATTCCATGGACCTTCATCAATGACCTTATCAACTACTGTTTTGTTCTTGAGTTTAAAAATCATCACATTTGTATCCACTTCTATAATCTTAACTTCTTCCAGAGGGATGAAGTTCCGTAAAATTGTAAACTTTTCTCCACGATTTCCGTAAGACATTTTTCCTTCAATTATGATCTTGCCTATTAAGCAAAAATCCCATTCCCCTTCTTCTGAATCTTCAGTATCAGACTCAGTTTGATTGAGTGATAAAGTATCTTCTGATTTCTCCAGTTCTAATGTTGCCTTCCTGAATTTCATAGCTAACTCTGAGACTTCTGGGTTTGGTAAAGAAGCAGTTGTATCAAGATTCTTTGGGTCAGACATTTTTAGCTTTACAATTACAAAACTCCAGGAAAGGGGTGGTTTTAAAGTATTAGGGTTCATGAATATAGGCTTTCCATTAGGGTTACTGGAAATAGGATTACGATTGTATTCCTGAATAATTGGCATGGAGATATTTTTGGGTGAGATTGAAACCAATTTGGCAACAGAATTAGGTAAGTTTTCTCCTAAACTGAGTAAAAATATAAAAAATTTAAATTTGATTCTGACTTTTCGCCTTCTGCACGAGGTTTTGATACGTGTACCATATGAAATGTTTGGATCTGAAATGGTGAGAATCTTCAACATGACGATACTAGTAACAATGGAGATTGTATAGATAACATCAGCTTCCACAAGCAATAGAACAACAGCAGCCAACACAGTATTCAACACACTTAACCCGGCCAACGCCATTTTTAGACAACACTCTGTAAACACAAGGGGAGAAAACAAGGGATTTAGTTTTGCATAATCAAGGAAAACTAAAAACAATTTTAATGAAATGGTTCTTTAAAATAACTAAAGCGGGAATAATTAGGCAGGACTAATAATGCTACTGTAAGACCATGAAATATTTGGGTAAAAGAATTAAGGGACTCGTTACGAACTAAACTAAGAATTGAGAATATAATGGAAATTTCTATATGCTAATTAACTGGTAATGGACATTTCGTGAAAAGTGAAATGTTAAACCATTTGCTCCACTATGGGAAAACCAATAAGCAACGAACTTTCTAGCGAGCGATATTCACAATATCGCTGGCGATAATGACTTTATCGCCAGAGATAATAATTATATCGCCAGCGCTATTAACTCTAGCGCCAACGGCTAGTTCTTCATCGCTATAAATATGTAACTTTCAAACTCAAAACTTATCCCAAATTTTTTACACAAAAAATTTCTCTTTTTCTCAATCTATTCTCTATTTATCAATCTAATTTATTTCTTCTATTTTCTCCAAATGGCACAATTAACCCAACTTGATTCGGCAACGCAACTTGATTTTTCTGGAGTAGTGCTTGAAGGTGCCGTTGAGAAGATATGTGATAGATTTAAAGAAATAAGTAAGAAGCAAAGAAGTCTCCAAGTTTTGGATATCAACCAAGTCAAAACCGCAACTAAGAGAAGGCAAAGAAAGGTTAAAGGCAAGGAAAATCAAGGCAAAACAAATTTGAAGCCAAAGAAGAAGATAAACAAAGGAGACTCCGTTCATGAGCGCATTGATTGGAAATTTGGTAAAATGAAGAAGATTAACAAGATGAAGAACATTGTCCCCAATTTTAATTTTTAAAGTCTAGTTATATTTATATTGTCTAGTTTTTATGTCTTGTAAAAATTAATATTAAGAAATTTGAATTTGAAGTTTGAATTTTGAATTTGAAATTTGAGTATTGTTGAAAATTATGCTTAATTTTATTCGTAATCCAATCTTGAACTTTAATTAGAGTTAAAATATCAAAACTTTTAGGACATGATTAAGAAATTTTACAAATAACTTTTACCACATATAAATTGGACTTTATCTGGGCAAGCAACTTAAAATCTCGAAACAACTTCCATATTCGAAGTCATGTTCGTAGATGCGATGATATTCCGCACGACACCTTTTTTTAAGTTCCAAATAGGTTTCACCACTCCTTATATTTGGACCTTCTTGCTGAAGTAAAACAAGATACTTAGTAGCATCACAACTGATTATAGTGAAGCGATTACTCAACCCTTTAACATCACGTTGGTTGAGGTTCATTGTTTGTTCTTTAAATCTCCTCAAAACCCTATCCCAAAAAATAACTTGACGAGATTCTTCTGCGAATAAAGTCTCAATACAATGAACATAACTTCTGCAAATACATTCATCTTCCATAATTGTAAATTTTGGTACTCTTCTCCTAATTTGAACTCTTTGATTTTTCGCAGCATGTTGGTTTGCTATGAAATCAGTCATGCTCACATTATCAGCCATGCTCTATGAGGAATTAGAAGATTAGAAAAGAATTGGAGATTGAGAAATTCTAGAGAGATTTAGAAATTCTGGTGTGAGTTAAAATGGGATTGAAATCAGGTATTTATAGGGGGAAATGGTAGCCGTTGGATGAAGAGCTGATAAGCGACTATCATAGAAGCGAGCGACAGCTTGACTGTCGCTGTCGATTTAATGACCATCGAGCAACCGAGACTCTATCGCTCGATGGAAACTCTGTAGTGTATGCCTATATGCCAGGAAAAACATATTGGCATATGAGTTTGGAAGTTTGGCATACCCATAGTGGGTGCATATATGCCAAATATCATGTTTTGGCATGTGCATAGAAATAGGCCTAATAGGGAAACATTGCAAATAGGGGTACCGGATTCCACCGGTGGGTACCAAATTCATATAAAAGGATTTTTTATTTTGTCCTATATGCATTTTGATACCCAACTGTGGAATCCGGTACCCCATTGCTACATTGGTCTGACTCTGTAATTGTACAGCTCCAGGTGGAAGTATGACACAACTTGTACAATACAATCTGTTTTGGTAACTCATGGCAGCGTCTTTAATTCCAAAGCACAGATCCTCTTCGAGCATACTTAAACTATTCAAAATTTATCACACGCGTGTATAAAGAAGACGCGAGAAACCTTGACCATGGCCGTCCGATTTTGACCAAAAGTCGAGGGTTTTTTTTCTTTAAGTTTCTGCTCGTTTCCTTGATTTTGGTTGATCGTATCTTCTTTCAGGAGGGTTTTGGTTAATTTCTGGTGAGGTTATTATGTTCTGATGGAACAGCAAGCTAGTTTACCTCTATTCTCGTATTCCTATGGAATGGAGGAGGTTACCAGGGAAGCTTTTTCTGGTTCCGCTTCTGGTAGCGGTGGATTGAAGAATAAGTGGTCTTCTCTGTTTGGTAATGTGATGGATCTTCCTCCTGAGGATGATTTAGAGTTCTTTCCCCCTGTTTTTGAGGATGGTAAAAGGGTTATCACTCAAGTATCTACAACGGCTTTTGCAAAGGAGATCACTAGATGTGAAGAGATGGTAATGGGCTTCTTGATTGGGAAGAAGGTTCCATTTCAGGTAATAAGGAATGTTGTTGTTAGAGTGTGGAAACCTAAAGGTAAATTTCATCTTACTCTTAATGGTGAAAGTATGTTTGTGTTTGAATTTGATGACATAGAAGATAAAATAAATTCTTTAGAACATGGTGCTTTCTTTATTGCAAATCAATTGTTCTTTGTTAGACATTGGTATAAGAATGTAGAGAAAGATGTAGCTGAACTGAAAACCGTTCCTATTTGGTTGAATTTGAGGAATGTTCCACTTTATATGTGGAATGCAAAGGGTCTAAGTATGATAGTTAGTAATGTGGGAGTTCCTATTATGATGGATAAACATACCCTAAATAAAACTAGAATAATATTTGCTAGAGTCTGTGTTGAAGTTAACTTGGTCTGTGATTTTCCTTCTTCTATTCCGCTCTTAATTGATGGAAAGGAAACAATTGCAATTCAGGTGGAATATACTTGGAAACCACCTAAGTGTACGGAGTGTAAGGTTTTTGGTCATTATACTGTGAAATGTCCAAAAAAATCTATTCAGCCTATCAAAGTGGTTGAAAAGTGGGTGCCTAGAAGAGTACTGTTAGTATGGATGTGGAGGGTTGGATTATTAAAACTAATAAAAGAGGTAGAGATCCAAAGGAAACCAGCTCTTTTACTTTTGATGAGGATATAGGGAATCTTAATAAAGAGAATATTAATACTGATGTTATGGATGCTGATACAAATAGTATTTTTGTTGGATAGTAATGTTCTCAAGGAAGTTCCGGTTGTTCAGATGATAGACAAAACTGATATTTTGGCTAATAACAAGTTTACAATTCTAGACAAACTTACTGAGATGAACCAGGTGGTTGGTAAAGACAAGAATAAAGAGAATTTAAATTTTGCTTCTACACATTCTCATGGTAATGGAGTGCAAATAGGGGAGAAAGGTCATGTTCATAAAAGGGTCTTCTTATCAATTCGGCCACCCCAAATCTCCTTCCAAAGTCTGCTGATTTTAAGAAATCGGTTAGAGGTACTTCCTTCTCTTCTAATTTTAATATAGTTTAAAGTAGGTAGTTGGAATATTAGAGGTCTAAATGATCCTCTCAAGCAGTTTGAAATAAAGAATTTAATTAGGAATAATTCCCTTTCCCTGATTGGGATTCTTGAAACTCATGTTCAAGATATTAATAAAGATAGAATTAGGAATAATTTGAATCCTTCTTGGAACTTCTTAGATAATGATAGTGTTTCCAATGGTGGTAGAATATGGGTTGGTTGGAACCCTAATGTGGTGAATATTTCAGTACATCATATTTCTTCTCAACCTATTTTCCTGGAAGTTTCTACTTTTCATAATTTGAGATTCTCTAGTTGATGGTAGTATTATTAGATCAAAGTTGGATAGAGTGCTTGTTACTTTAGAATGGATCAACCATTTTATCTTGTCCACTGCTGAATTTATACTTCCTGGTGTGCCTGAGCATTCCCCTTGTATTGTCTTTATTTTTGAAAGGCGGCGACATGGTCCTCCTCTATTTAGATTCTTTAATTATTTTTCTGAAGAGCCTGATTTCTTAAATATTGTCAAATCTGTATGGGCTACTTATATTAGAGGTATTCCTATGTTTAGGCTGGTTTCTAAAGTTAAATTAGTTAAGCATGAGTTAATCAAGTAGAAAAAAATTCGTTTCAAAAATATATCTGATTTTGTACTGAAAGCTAAAGATGATATGGACAGTGCTCAATTTTTACTCCAAGAGAATCTTTTAGAACATGAGCTTGCTAGGAGGGAAAGAGAATATGTTCATGAATATGCAAAATTTGTTAAGTATGCTGAGTCTGAAGCTAAACAAAAGTCAAGGATTTCTTGGCTCAACCTTGGTGACTCGAATACCTCTTTTTTCCATAATTCCTTGAAGGAACGTAGATCTAGAAATAACATCTTAGTTATGCATACTGATGATGGGAGTAAACTGGAGGAGGATTTGGATATTGCCAATGAATGTGTAAGATTTTATTCTGTTTTATTTAACTCCAATAGTGATGATGATTTTGATGAAGAGTGCTTTAAGGGGGTGGATTTTAATAATTGTATTCAACAATGTGATTGCAAATAAAGCCTGTTTCTAGAGAGGAAGTTGCTATTGCTTTAGCTTCGATTGGTTCTAGTAAATCTCCAGGACCAGATGGTTTTTCTAGCCATTTCTTCAAGTCTTGCTGGGAGGTTATTGGGGATGATTTTGCTGCAGTTGTGCATAATTTTTTCCATAGTTCTAAGCTTTTTAAAGAAGTGAACAATACTTTTATTACTCTTGTAGCTAAGAAGAAGAACCCTACTTATGTTGCTGACTACATGCCTATTTCTTGTTGCAATGTAGTTTACAAATGTATTACTAAAATTCTTTCTTTAAGAATGAAAGGGATTCTTCAAGGTTTGATCAGCCCAAATCAATCTGCTTTTATTTCTGGTAGGGCTATTCAAGATAATATCATGTTAGCTCATGAGATTTTTCGGAATTATCATAGATCAATTGGTACTGCTAGGTGTGCTTTGAAGATTGACCTAAAGAAGGCTTATGACATTGTTTCCTGGAAAGCTATTCTGTTTGTGTTGAAGAAGATGGGGTTTCCTGATTTATTTATAGGATGGATTACTTAATGTATCACTACATCTAAATTCTCCATTCTTATTAATGGTTCCCCTTATAATCACTTTTCAGCTAAGACAGGTTTGAGACAAGGATGTCCTATCTCTCCTTATCTATTTGTTCTTGTTATGGAAATTCTTAGTGCCACTATGATGCAACAAGTTTATTTGAAGAAGTATGGGTTCCATCCAAGGTTCAAACTTACAAGCTTAACTCATATTTGTTTCGCTGATGATGTGTTAGTTTTTTTCAAAGGTGATGTTGCTGCTGCTTCTAGCTTAAAGACTGCTCTATATTGCTTTAGTAAGTGCTTTGGTCTTCAAATGAACCCAAAACAGACATCTCTTTTCTATTCAGCAGTTGATGATGATACTTTGAACCAGATTATTCATGTGTTGGATTGCTCCATTAGTGAACTACCTATAAGGTACTTGGGTGTTCCCTTACTCTCTTCTAAACTTTCTTATAGAGATTGCCTGCCTCTTATTGAGAAGATAACTGCTAGAATCAATTCTTGGAAAACTAAAAATTTATCTTTTGCTGGTAGACTTCTTTTAATTAAGTATTTTCTTAATGGCATGGTGTACTTCTGGCTATCCTTCTTTGTTCTTCCTAAGAGGGCAATTAAGGAAATAACTTCTAAATTCAAAAGATTTCTTTGGAGTGGTGATGATATGGGGAGGAAATTTTGCCCTGTGAAATGGGACTATATGTGTCATTCCTTAGCTGAGGGAGGCTTGAATATCAGGGATTTAGAGCTCACTAATATAGCTGCAAATTCGAGACATATCTGGACTCTCATAGCAGGTGAAGATACAATTTGGACTATTTGGGTTAAAGTGAACTTGATAAAAGGACAGGATTTTTGGAGTCTTAAAGTGCCTCATGACTCTTCCTGGTGTTGGAGAAGAATTTTAGAACATAGAGACCTTGCTAAACAGTTTATGGGGGTGGTTTTAGGAGATGGATCTTCCACAAATTTTCTAAATGATAATTGGCCCCCTAAAGGGAGACTGGTTTATTGGATTGGTTGTGATACTATTTCTGCTATTGGTGCAACTACTAATTCTGTTGTGGATGATTTTATTTCTAATAGTAGTTGGAATTTACCTGATTTGATGGATGAAAATGCTAAGGAAACCAAATCAAATTACTTCATGAGTTTAATGATTGTGAAAGAGATCTTATATTTTGGACTCCTTCTTCCTCTGGTAAGTTCACTTTGAAGGATACTTATAATGCTTTATCTACTCATAATCCTGAGGTAAATTGGTATTCCTTAATTTGGTTCACTGGGCATATTGTTGTCAAGAAGAAACTAAAGACCAGAAGGAAGTTACTTGGTTTGGGAGTCATATAAGATGCCTCTTGTGCTCTGTGTAGTGGCCAGATTGAGGATGAAAACCATCTTTTTCATACCTGCAGTTTCTCTATGGCAGTTTGGAAGAGTATTCTCTTAAAACTCGGTTTTATCAGAGAAATGGAGATGAACTGGGATGCTGAGATTGAATGGTGTGTCAAGAAATTTAAAGGTAACTCTTGCATTAGCACAATTAAGAAGGTTGCTTTTTCTGGTTTTATTTACCATATTTGGAGGGAAAGGATTTGTAGAATTTTTAGAACTCAATTTAACTCTGAAGATAGTGTGAGTCTCCTTATTTATGAAGATGTCAGATATAAAATGGTTACTGGTGATCATAAAGTGGGTAATAACCATCATCTAGATGGTTTATGAATAGGTGGAAATTTAACTGTAAATTTCTTCCTGCAAAAATTATTCAGTGTACTTGGCTTTCCCCAGCTACTGATGAGGTTATGATTAATATTGATGGGTCTTTAAAGGAGTTTGGTGGGTTTGGTGCCATTATAAGAGATCCTGTTGGTGAAGTTCTTGATGCCGCTCATGGTAGTTGCTCCCCTGTGTCTGTTTTAACTCATGAAATGCAAGGTGCAGAAATGGGTCTTCAGTTAGTTGTCAGGAAAAATTATGTTAGAGTGCATATTGCTACTGACTCTATGGATGTGTTTAGAATCTTGTCCAATTTAGATGCTGACCCTCCTTCGAAGGTTCTTCAAATATGGAGAAGGATAAAGAAACTTAGAATGAGATTTCAGCACTGGAAAGTTTCTCATTGTTATAGAGAGACTAATAGAGCAGCTGATTTCCTAGCAGTTGGGAAGATATTAGGATTGAAGACTTCTCTCCTGATTTCAAGGAGATTTTAGCGGCGGATAAAAATTTGGTTATTTTTGTTAGGAGATGTAAACCTCCTGGTAACTAGTGTGTTTTCTTTGTTGTTTGTTTCTTTTTGTTTTGATTTGGGTTCCCTTAACCCAGCTTACCGTGTCAAAAAAAAAAAAAAAAACTATTCACAATTTTTCGTGGGGGCCGCATTTTATTTTTAACTATTAGATTTTTATTTTTTCTAATGAAAAAGATTAATATGTTAAGGATGGGGATCTTTTAACAAAGGTAGAAACTTGGCTCGGCTAACTGAGCCGAATAATATAAAGGTAGTTATGTCGCCAAGTCATGGATATTATGGGCCATCAGATTATCTTCATCCAATGGATTAGGAGATTTGTCAAAAGGGTTTGTCAAACCTCTTTGTTAAAAGATCCCTTAAGCAATGTACAGTACAGAAGATCTATAATTTCATTTTTATCAAAAATATTAGAAGTAATCATATCTTTTTGCACTCATTGGTGCAAGCGCGTTGACATATGTTGAACTCTTCTAATCTTTGATTTTTTTGCCACTGAGTCCGCGGCTGCATTGTGATTTTTGCTTATATATTTTACCTGGGCTTGTGGTAGTTTTTATAAAATAGAAATAGATTCTTTTATAGTATTCTTTGCTATCCATGAAGCATTTGTACCTTTTTTTATATAGAATCTGCCAGGAGTTTACAGTTTGTGGCAATACAAACACTTTAAAATATATTGTCTTCTAGGCATTTCACTAATGCTTTTGCTTGTGCATGTAATGCCTAAGGGGCCCTCTCTGAGCCTGTTAAAATATGCATGAAAGCTTCTTGGTCAACCGAGTACAGAATGAAAGCATATCCTATGAGTAGATTTTCTCTTTTATATGTCACGTCAATTAATATTATCCAATCCGCCCTGACATTGTTTGGGAGATTTCGTTTTCTGGATACCTTGAGTTTTGGCCTCTTCCTTGGAGGTTGTAGTCTGGAAGAATTTTTTAATTTGTTGAATTAATGAGGTTGGATCCGGATTGGTTTTCCTAAAGAATACCTTGCATCTATATTTCCAAATGAACCAAAGTATGGTGGAAATTTGTTCACAAAATTGCGAGAAGTTTGGATTTGAGATCCATAATTCAACTCACTTAATTACTAATAGAATCTATGATAATTTGTGAATTAACCGCGTCTAAAGAGCAACCAAACCAAATTGATCTAACAAAAGGACATATTCTGAAGAGGTGATTTTCCGTTTTCGTTGGTTGATTATTGCACGTTGGACACTCTGGAGATATCTCCAGATTATGAGTTGCTAGTCTACTTGTGGTCGGTAGAGCTTTATGAACTAATTTCCAAATAAAAAGTCTAATCCGAGGGAGTGCCTGCATTTCCATATTTTTTTTCCTAGGGAAATCGACATTATTCTCATTATCAGAATTTTGATTAATGAAAAAAATTATAGAAGTTTTTAAACGTAAAATCTCTTGAGTGGTGGTGTATCCATCTTATTATGTCTCTATCTGCTTTATTTGGAGTAAGAGCTAGGATTTTTTATTTATGGAGAAAAAAATTCATCTATTTTCTCGGTGTCCCAGAATCCTTCATTGTTTATTAACTCTTGAAATTTTTGCGGCAAAATATCTTCGCTATCCCTTGGTTTATTTATTGTCTGAGTTAGGAATCCAATTGTCCTCCCAAATCTTCGTATCCGCTCCATTTTTCACTTGCCAAATATAATTTCCTTTTATAATATTTTGACCCTTTTGTATGCTTGCCGAATCTAAGATAGTTCATAGTTTCTTGTAAGATCAAAATGATTTGAGTTGTAGAAAATTTCACTTCAAGAAGTTTCACCCAAAGTGGGTCTTTTTTTGTCATTACTCTGCTAGACAGCTTTGTTAACAGAGCTATACTGACATTTTGAGGATTCTTGATTCCCAAGCCCCCTTGCGATTTTGGTTTACACATGCCGCTCCACGCCTTTATATAACCACCTTTTCCTTTTAACCCATCTTTAATCCATCCAAAATCTCTTTTAGTTTTATCTAATTTATCTAAGGCGTCTTTGGGAAGAGCTAGCATCTGCATCTGATATGTTGGGTAAGAAAGGATTGAATTAAGACTGTCTTACCCGAGCAGCTTTGCTTTCCAACCTTGTAAAGTATTATAATATTTTTGAAGAAGTTTGAAATTTTCTTTCATGTTTCTATCAAAGAAGAGGGGTGTTCCGAGGTATCTGTCTTTTTTATCCATCAGCGTAACTTTAATCTATTAGCTAATATTTTGGAGATAAGTTTATAAATTGTGTTCTTGTGGCCGAAAGGTCTAAAATCTGCTAGGGTTTGAGGTGTTGATATTTTTGAGATAAGAGTAATAAAAAAATGCTTGAATTCTTGTGTCATAATCTCTATTCTAGAAAAATCTTGTATGGTACTTGTTATGTATGGCCCCAAGATTTCCCAAATAGCTTTGAAAAAACCCGGTTGAAAATCGTCCCGGCCATGAGCTCCCCAAGGGTTCATTTTAGATAAGGTGGACCAAATTTGTTCTTTGGATGGAATTTGGGTTAGGACTGAATTTTCCAAGTCTGGGATACAAGGTTGGATTATTTATGACAGGTCAACATCGTAGTTACTCATTTGAGAAGCGCAAATATGAGTAAAATGATTGATTAAGAGGGAATTGATTTGATCTCTATCTGAAATTCAAAGACCTGAAGGTTCTCTAAGGGAATGAGTTGAATTGATCTTTTTTCTATTTGAGGCAAAGGCATATAAGTATTCGGTGTTTTGATCATATTCTTTAAACAAGTTATCCCTAGAGAGTTGATCATAATAGTCATTTCTAATTTCGTACCATTTTCCTAGTTCTGCTTGGAGATTCTTGAGGGTATCTATTTTGGACGATAAGTTTCCGGATTTTTGTATGCTTACTATTTTGTTATTGAGAGTTTAATATTTTTATGAATATTACCGAAAACATCGGAATTCCAATGAGTTAGGTCTGAGGAAAGAGATCTTAGGTTAGAAGTAGAATTTCTAGCTGAGGAATTTGAGGAGTGAAGATTCCAAGACTCTTCCACTACTGTTGATAAAGTAGGGTGAGTAAGCCAATACCTAATTCTTCTAAAAGGTTTAATAAGTCTTTTTGTTTACGGGTTGGAGTCAAAAAGGATAGGAGTATGGTCAGAACCTACTCATGTTAGGTGACTTACCTTTGTGTTATGGAAAATCTGAATCCACTGGTAAGATATTAATGCTCTATCTATCCTTTCGCATATATTATCATCTCCGCTTATGTTGTTTGACTAGGTAAATGGAGCTCCTTCATATCCCGCATCTTGGAGTCCCAAAGAGTCTATAACCTGAGTGACAAAAGCTTTGTTGCTTGAGCTCGAATTTTTTCCACCTTGTTTTTCTCCCGGATCCAAGATGATATTCAAGTCTCCAATTAGGACCCATGGATTTTGAACTTGTTTAGAAAGATATGAAATATATGACCATTGTGTTATTTTTCATCTACTTTAACTGCACCGTAAACACAGGTAATTTCCATTTCTTTGTCACCAATTAACATTTCAAAATGGCAAACATTTAAATGGGCTGAAAATAATTTTATATCTACATTATTCTGTCAGACTATTGCTAACCCCATAGCTATACCCACAGAAGGAACTATAAAGCATGAAATTTGGATTTTTCAACATAAGGTCCATTCTGTCAAATGAGGCCTTTGTCTCCGATAAAAAATAATATTCGTCTTGTAATAATGGCACATGTGATTTAGATGATCCCTAGTGATAGGCGTCCCAATTCCTTGAACGCTCCATGAGACCAGTTTCATGATGAAAGAAAATGAACTATGCACGGGATATGATATGATTAGCTCAAAAGAAACCTAGAGAAATATAAGTTTATAGATGACCAATAAAATTGCTTAACTTTTTACAAAAAAAAAAAACTTTGGGACAAAATTATTCCCGAGGGATAGAATTCTAACCCCGATGTAAAAGGAGAAATCCAATTGATTGAGAGAAGAAAATTTTGGATAAAAAAGTTTATAGATAACAGGGTCTTAAAAAAAGGGAACATATTCTATTTTGCATTAGATACAAAGAAATTGCACCCTAGCAATAAAATTTTTAAACTGATTAAAGAAATATAAGAAGGCACTCAGACTGCAGGTGAATTGAAATGCCACAAGTAATAGTAAAATAAGAATGAAAACAGAAAAGGAGAGAAAGATGCAGAAAGCCAGAATACAAATGACCAGTAAAGGTTCGCACTAAACCTGAGAAGTACTAAAAGAAATCAGTACTCAGAAAGCAAGTAACTGCAGCGGATATAATTAAGAAATTACACAGAAGAGCTAGGACAAACAACTAACATTGTAGAAAGACTGAAGGAGAATAGAGCAGATAGCATAAACTTTAGGAGATACAATAGCAAAGAGCTACAACAACTAAACTACTAGAAGGAAAACACACAATTGTAACTAAGGAAAGTATCTAAAAGAGAAGGAAAGAAATACACAATTACAACAACATAAAGTAGCAGAAGCAGGTAGCCAGCTACAGCAAAAAACAAGCAAAAAAACATGTAAGCGGAGCTTATAGGCTTTTATGGCTATTTTTACATGGATTCATAACAATTAAAATCAATCGTTGCTAACTTTGAGATTGGATTTAGATAGACAAGTCTTCATTGCAGCTACCTTGAGGATTGCCACTTATTTCCTCAGCTTGCTTGATTGAAGACTCTCCCTTGAACCACTGATGAGGATATGCCTTTACTGGTCTTGAAGGTTTTGTATCCTCAATTTCCTTTACAAATTCAGATTACCACGGTTTGCGAACTGTCCCATTCATAACAGTACAATTTGCGTACTAGGTACGTGAACCTATCTATATTCCAGAACCTTTGATATCCATGGTATACGAGATGGTTCGCTTATCTACCATGGGTCTAAATTTCAATAGTTCTGATACACTCTCTTTTGATATTGAAACATTCCTATTTGCAATAGATATAAATATCATTAATTCCTTGGGCAATTTTCAAATAACTTATACGACACAAAAATAGTTCTTGAACAATAAGTTGTTTCAAACTAAGATTTCTAAGGACCAAATCATATTTCGAGATGTTTAACAAGACAAGCTTGACTCGAAATTTCTTCTTCGCAATATTAAATCTACTTGAAGTCATACGACATAGTCTCATATAGATAAAATGATAATGCATGTGAGTAAATAGAATGATTCAGCCTTCAATACCTCTTTTGTTGATAAATTTCTCCATATATCTTCGTTGTTCTTCAGTTTTCGAGGGTTATTCAGTGATGTCCGATACTCTATTATTTTTGATCATCCACTGTTCCATATTATAAATTCACGTTTTGTATACCGTGCTCATTTTTCTCATTTTTCAAAATTTTTTGTTCATTTTACGAGGAATGAAATAGAATATTAAATAGGAAAATGATTTAATTTTAAAGACTCATTGAATAACATTAGCATTAAACAGATGACACCTAGTGCATATCCCAAAAGGATGACAAGGGACCATACCTTCGAGTTTGAGATAAAACAGACATGGCACAAGGAAAGATCCTTGTTATACGTACTTGAAACAATACAATGCATCACTTACATTCTCCTTTGATTATTCTTTTCTTCTTTTTGTGTACCAACCACATGCAGCATCATCAGCACAACCACCTGCTACACCACCATCAGCAGCACCACCGCCTGCCACAAGTCCATCACCAACACCGACACCTTTTTTTTGATTAGGGAAATTAGAGATTGATTGTTTGAAGATAATAATTTTAGGTTCTTAGAAAATTGATTTTTTCTTTTTGTTTTGGGTTTCTTTGAGGAGATTCTCTCGTGTTGATTTAGGATTTTTAAGATTGTATTTTCATTTTAAATTTTACTTTGTTTTCTAATAGGATTTTTGTGTTAGGTTGTTTGAGGAATCGAATTGATATGTAAAATGGAATGATGAATCTCTCGTCATTAGATTTGTTTGAGAGATAAATTTCACCACCGTGTGCTACACCACCATCATCGCGCCACCGCCTGCTACACCACCATCACCAACACCACCGACTTTTGATTTGGGAAATTAGAGATTGATTGTTTGAAGATTATAATTTTAGGGTTCTTAGATATTGATTTTGTTCTGTGTTAGGTTTCCCAGGGGAGATGATATTGATCTTCTCTGTGTTGATTTAGGATTTCTAAGAAAATTGTATCTTCATTTTAATTCTTACTTTGTTTTCTAATAAGATCTGTGTGTTGGGTTGTTTGAGAAACTAAATTGAGATGCAAAATGGACTGTTGAATCTATGTTCGATTTGTTTGAGAAAGTGATGTTTCTCCCATGGTGATATGTGCGAGGAAGAAGCCATTTTCGTTGATTTTAAATCGCCAAAAACCATAACCGACGATTAAATACGTGTTCGTTTCAAAACCGAACCGATTGTTACTCTAAGTACTGGTGACGCTTGAGAATCAAGAATCAGTGCTATACACGGTTAGGTGAACGGTTTTAGGCATAACCGCACCGAACCGCACCGTGTGCACCCCTACTTACATTATCTGAGAATGAAGTTGAAGTGACACACGAAGTTGGTCACTTTGAATACCCTGTGGTCCACTAGTCATATTTTTGTTTTCCTTAAATATTGTGTATACTATATATGTCGCGGTTGCCATGGCAGCGCAAAAGTTGAACGGATCCCAGGGAAGACTCAATGTTCAAATGCCGTATGTAGAAGTAGATTCAGAATTCAATTCATCCCAACTTTGGATCACAATTGAAGACGACAATTCTAATTTTGTAAAACAGCCGGAAAAAATAGCTAGAAACTCTTCGTAACATTGTTAAGTGGAAAAAATAGTTTGTTACTCATTTTTCAATAATTGATTAGATGAATAATTTACATCTTTATTATTGTTTCAGCTCAGTCCATAATGACATGTTTTGATTTGTTTCAGAACGAGAATTCCAGAACAATATAATATCCCCAGGTTTTGTGCATGTACACAAAACCATTCCCTTGGGTGCCATTCTTGACCCATCTTCATGGTGTGCCAGACCGCAATTTGATGTTGTAATTACACAGTATTCAAGTTACATTCTACTCTTCTTGGCTTGATAAAACTTTTCAGATACTTTACAATATAAACAGACACAACATTTCCTACTAGATGCCTTTGTCTATAAACGAGTCAGACCCCTATCAGCTTTCAGTAGGCCGAAGGAAAATAAAATATATGACTTTAGAAGCTATTGAAATTGCAGGATGAAAATAGGTGAGATTGGTAGGCGCAAAACTAAACAATGAATACATAGGTTACAAGCCAAAACATATCTTCACAAAACTAGCCGAGGACGCTTCCACAATTCAAGTGGGTGGAAAAGTCGTAAACAGTTGGCGTGGAGGTTTTCATATACAACAATTCAAAGGGGTAACAGTAACTTTACTTCTGAAGGCTATGAAAGGGCAACTTACATTTTTAGTATCAAAATTATTGATGAAAACAACACTTTTAAAGAACATGACAAGATTTAACTCAACACTTCGAGGATTGAAACTGTAGTCAAATTTTTGAAGATAAAGAGAGTTCTCTTGGTACTTATTTCTTATTTGGTGGTCCTGGTACAACAATTGTTGTACTGAGTGATATACTGAAGAATGAAAACTATCTTGTGGACGTATGATAGAATGTTTGATTAATTATGGGACGTTTTTGTTTTTATTATCCCCGGGGTTGTATTTGACTAAATATGAAACATATAGTGACAAGAAAAAAATGAATAATTTGTTTTATTTTACTTTAAGTATACAACATATTTTTGTTGGATCAGATGTAATGATAGACAAATGGATCAGATGTAATGATATTTTTGTTAGTCTTCCATCCGCAAAATTATCCCAAAAGGATATAACAACAATGTAAACATATAGAAACACGGGTTCAAAAACAAAGTGGGTATAATTCACAATGCTCATCTACCCAACTTATGCGACTCTCAGCACTCCTGATTTTTCACTTATAGAGATATTGTATGTCCTATTGTTCTTATCTCATGGTTTTTAGTTTACTCTAACATCTCATAACTTATTGTAGTATAACCTTCAAAATCAAAAAAAAAAAAAATCACCATGAAATAGATTTATCAGAATTGGCGAATGATTGACAGAACTTTACATGCACTGACATCAATGAACAAACTTTGTGGTACTTTAGCTTAGACAGATAAATATCTATTATTTTTCGTTCACACGTACCTGTTGATTTTATGTGTAGCTTCCTATCCTTATTGAGATGCAAAATATAAGGGTTTCAACTCCATAGGCACAAAGAGGATGGTAATAGAATGCTTATATCCTACAAAATTCATGAACCTCATAAAGCAAATGTAGAATCATCCGAAAGCATAATTTATATGCTTGTTTTGGTATCATGAAAACCTTAAAGAACCAAATCACACAAAGTGATACGTAGTGACTTATTGAGCTTGAGGCGACCATATGTAAAAAGCAAGTTTGATATGAAAGACCTAGGTGTGTCTGATGTTATTTTAGGAATAAACATTTCTAAGACATCATACGGCTTGGTATTATCTCGATCCCATTACATTGAGAGCATACTAAGTAAGTTTGAGAAGAGTGATAGAGGCGTTTCAAAAACACATATTGATCCAACTCTTCATCTAGCGAAAAATCATGGACAAAGCACATCACAAGAAGAGTATTCTCGTATAATTGGTAGCTTAATGTATGTGATGAATTGCACTCTTCCGGACATAGCTTGTGCAGTAAATAAATTAAGCAGATTTACGAGTAATCCAGGAAAAAACCATTGGAAGGCTATAATCCGGGTATTAAAGTACTTGAGATATACCCGTGATTATGGATTACACTATACAAGATATCCACCTGTATTAGAAGGATACTACGATGCGTATTGGATATCATATTCTAAAGATGTTAAATCCACCAGTGGGTATGTATTTACAATAGGTGGTGGAGCAGTATCTTGGAAATTTTCAAAACAAACTTGTATAGCCAGATCCATAATGGAATCCGAGTTTACTGCTTTAGATAAAGCAGGGAAAAAAGCAGAGTGGCTTCGAAACCTTTTAGAAGATATTCCGATATGGCCAAAACCCGTGCCTGCAATTTGTATTCATTGCCATAGTCAATCTGCAATTGGCAGAGCAAGGAGTGATATATATAACGGTAAGTCTCGACTTATAAGATTGAGACATAAGACTGTGAAATAATTGCTCTCAATGGGAATTATTACGATCGATTATGTGAAATCCAAGGACAACCTAGCGGATCCATTTACTAAAGGTTTGTCCAGGGAGCAAGTCTCTAGATCATCACGGGGAATGGGCTTAAAGCCTACA
Source organism: Papaver armeniacum (assembly GCA_023531295.1). Classification (NCBI taxonomy): domain Eukaryota; kingdom Viridiplantae; phylum Streptophyta; class Magnoliopsida; order Ranunculales; family Papaveraceae; genus Papaver; species Papaver armeniacum. The sequence continues at coordinate 916,617 of JAJJWW010006619.1, read as the reverse complement.
TCTAATGAATCGTATTAAGGGAAACCCAACCTTGTTGACTGGAGATCCCAAGATCTAGGTTCAACGGGAAAACAAAAATTAAGAACGATTCACATGAAGCACTGGGGAACATGAATAGAGATATGTTTCTACCCATTCCTATGGTGACACAGTTTCGCCTGTCTCGTAGTTAAGGATAAGCAATGCTTTTAATGATTCCTAAGATTTGGAAATTCCAAATAGGGTATGGTAGGATACTCTTAAATAGGAAATCACCTATATGAAGTAAGAAGTGTGGCCACTTCCGTGAGAACCTTTAATAGGCTAAGTTCATCTTAAAGCGCTTCATGAATTTCAGGAATTGTTCAGGGCCGAAATGAACACAACCATGAGAACCAACTTGGTGAGAAAATAAATTGTGTGATAGCCATTGTCTTGGTTTATACTTAAAAACTGATAGTTCGAAGCCTCTGGCACACTGACCCAGTAGTAAGCCCGATAGTTATTCACTAAGGAAGGTTCAAGGCGAAAGCTACTTATCCCCATGCAATTTATTTTCGTTTGAACTCTCTTTAGCGTCTGTCTGCATTGACATTTTCATTGTTAGTCAGTGAATTTTCATTCATGTGGGGGTATTGGAAAATTGAATATAATTTCCTTATATATGAATGAAGAATCCTTGGTCTAGTACCGGGTTGGATTTGGATGCTTGGTTTACACAATGTTTTGGGCTGAATCGTATTTTGGCATATCCATTAAGTTAAGTCAGTTTCGGTTTCAAGTTTGAAACTAAACGAAACCTAAAACCTGAAACATGAAGGGAATTCAATTTGAATTCAAAAGACGCATCCCTTGATAAATCCTTGAAGCATTATGCTTCTTCATTGAAGAGGTATTTGAAGCATCATGATTCTTCATTGAAGAGGTACTAGTAATTTCTATGAATACCCTGCACACACTTAGATATATGAATCAATTAGAAACCTAATTATCATCCTGCTTCATTATAAAATCATCAATTTAGTTTGTGTTCAAGAGAGATTTCATCACTTTAAGTTTGGTGCGTCGTTTGTCGAAGTTTGGAGTGCTACTACATCGAGAAGATAGTCGTTGTATCCTGGGAGACAGACATCATTAGTCCGTAAGAACCAGTGCGGGGTGAATCTGTTTTAAGGCTAGAGGATATAATCCTTACCTCGACTTTGGTTTCGTTTAATTGGGTTTGCATTTCTCTTCTTCTCTGTTTGTTTTATTGCAGTTTATACTCAAGATTGCCGACAATTTCATTTCATAATCTAAATGTTTTTTTTGTTCATCTCTTAAACCCTAACCCTTCTTTCTTTTTGTACTCCATCATTCATCTGCAAATGCACAACTATATCTAAAAAAGTCATTTCTGAGGGTTTTCATTGTTAATTTTGTCTATACAACTAATAATGATACTTCTTCTATAATAATGGTGGTAAGGGAGAAGAAGAAGAAGATTTTGGAAACACAAGATCCTGCAGAAGAACCCATTTCTCGGATAGAAAAAATTGGTGTCAAGAAGAATTAATAGCCATGGCAAATTTAACAGTTCATTCATTGCTGAACAAGTGAAATAAGAAAACCAACAAGAGATTAGCAAAAGAAGAGGTATGCCAAGTTCATTCTTTATACCCTTCCATGTCTCAATATGAAAATGTTGTAATCAAGATGATGGATTCAGAAGTTGTAGTAGAATAGAAGTTACTTAAGCAGAAGGAGGTCTTTAAGTGATAGATGTAATTACTGGTGATGGTTTTGCTGAGAGACTAAATCAATTTCTCTATTTCAGATTAATCTTGCTGAAATAGTAATAGTATCCGTTTGATTAGTTCTGATAAGATTAATTGGGGGAGAATCCTCAGTTTTATTGGTTGCATTGTTAATGGAAATATAAGGCAACAAGTGGAGAAATGTTCCAGGAGAGAATTTATAAATTCCTTTTGTCAAAGAAATCGGATGACAGTAAGCGAAGTTACTCGAGTGAAGAAATGGAATTGCTGAATATTTGAAGCTTCATATCAACAGTGTCAGATCTGGCAAGAGATACATACATTGGGTTGGGTCCAACTGTGGCCAAACAATTTAATATTATGGCAGAGGCTAGGCAGAATGGTAATGCAATCACTAACTAGCAACATCAGTGATGAATGCCAGCAATATCATTGATCTCCATGTCAATGCAAACAACATCACCATTGCCCACAGAAACACAGAAAAATCACCAATACCCACAACAACAACACCAACCCCTATAGAAACTCCGCCGCATCAGCTCAGCATCATCATCCTCAACACCAACACCAAAAAGTTAGCGTTTATTACATGTTTCTCTACATGGATGTTTGAAGTATTTAAGTCATCAAAGTAAAATCTATGTGTTGGTGCAATTTTTTTTACCCCAACACTCCTCGAGATATGTGTAGATTGATTGAATCTCCATCGTAGATCCAATTCCTCCAGAAATTTTTGAAGAACGCTGTGATTGATGCTGAAAAAAGTGGGGGGGTACCTGCAAAGACACTCCGATGCTAAAGTCAGAGGGAGTTCTTAAGCCGGTGAGTTGTGGAGAAAAGGAATAGAAATTGTCTATCTTTTGAGTTGGATTTAAGCCTCTATTTATAGGCCTAAAACCCTAATCTGGTTCCATAATAACCCTAGATTTGTAGTTATCCAGAATAACTACCAAGATTTGTACTTATCCTTTAAGATTCTTATCTATCTTGAAAGATCCTTATATATCTTGTCAAGATTTGAGTTTATCTTGAAAGATCCTTATTATCTTCACAAGATTTGAGTTTATCTTGGAAGATCCTTATTATCTTCACAAGATTTGTGTATATCCCCACAACATTTGTATTTATCTTGAAAGATCCATCTCTATCTCTTCAAGATTTGTATCTATCTTGGAAGATCCTTGTCTATCTTCCAAGATTTGGGTGTATCTCAAAATGACTTCTACAATAAGTCATTTGGGCTTCTATAGTAAGCTAGTTTGGGCTTCCATAATAAGCCATGTGGGTTTCCTCAATAAACCCACCGGTTTCCACAATAAACCTTATTGGGCTTCCATAATAAGTCATGTGGGTTTCCTCAATAAACCCACCGGTTTCCACAATAAACCGTATTGGACTTCCATAATAAGCCACGTGGGTTTCCTCAATAAACCCACCTGTTTCCACAATAAACCGCCAAGTGGGTTTCCTCAATAAACCGTATTTTACCGATATCAAATAGCTTGTGCAATACGCACGTACACTATTTTAATAGGGTACGACACACTATACTTACTGGATTTTTGTTTCAGATGTATTGGATTTATTAGATGTTTGCTTTTCGTGGCATCAATTAGATGTAACTAGTTCATGTTTTTTCCATAAGTCATTATACTCAACTTTCTATGAAGATACAACCACATTAGGTACATGTACATAATATGCTTTCTGTTAGCCGTTTCAAGTCGACTTGTGAAAATAATATACATTTTAATCATATAACAGGATGAAAAACTGATGTAAATATTGCCGGAGTCATACATATTATAATACATGTATTCCTTACGTGAAAGAAAACCTCTTGTTGTATGGGCTTAGCTTTTTAAGCATCAAAACTAGCATAAGCATCAAAACTCGCACTCTATCCATTGGAGTTTTCGGTCTTTTATCCCTTGCAACGTATTTACGAGTTACGTAATTCATCCCATGGACCTTTGATTTTTATTCTATAGTGGGTATCTTGAAGGTACTACTAGCTATGTGAAATCTTTCCTACGTATTTATTGCTTTCAATAGATTATTCACATCATGTGATTTTTCGAGGTCCCTCTTTTCAGGTATGTGATGGAACACTTGAGTTTTTGTGTCGTTTCTTCTTCTTGTTAGATCCAGGTTGAGGAATTGATTTATATCTATATAACAACAAAAAATCAAGTAGATGCCAAAATTGGACAATTATATGACAAACACTGAATCATACAGATCCAAACACAAAAAGATAAAATCGAACTTCGAATCGTAAAAGAGCATACTAATACAACCCTCCTTTAATACTCATGCAAATTGCTAACATAACCTTGCAAAAAGACAAGCCTTTTTGATTTTTCAATCTAGGTTTGAAAATCTATTTGCATTAGATAAAGTCTAGCAAACCTCACGAATCCTGAATACTTACACTCAATTAGTCGAGGATTCTAGATTGGTAACCACCTCTCAAAAATAATCAAAATAAATGAAAACATATGTGATTTATATATCTATCTTGATGAATCACAAAGTCTGAGACAAATAATACTTTGTGATTTTTATCAATCTCGTTCTTGATCAAAGATTACGAAAACCTCAAAGATCAATAAGAACAAGATTTGGATACATGTAAAAGATAGTCTTCCCGGGCTTCACCAATCCCTAAGTGAAGTCTTCAAAGTCGTAGCCTGATTATGTTTCTCAAACGAAATCTAGATTGTAGAGGATGACTCTAGCTTAACAACTAGGACACAAGAGTGCCAGGGATTAAGAAATCCAGTTGCAAGAGTCTTTATATTTATAGATTTTCAAGGCTCTACGTAACTTTGAATTTCACGATTGTTAAGTTGACACGATTTCATAAAAGACAAATAAGTTATGAACAATCTTGGTTGTTGGATGTATCACTCAAATGGTACCATCCTCGCTAATGCTGGTACGCACCTTTAGCGATCATGTTGTATCCCAAGTTAATATAACTTGAGATCAAAGCAAACACTTTATCATTTTAGAAGAAATTTTTATTAGAATTTCATATAAGCATGCAAGAAATCTTACTTGAAATTTCACATAAGAATATGCATTATGGTTCTGGGTTCGGGAACCGTGCACAATGATGGTTCATATTGGCTAAGTAACCTCTAAACTTATAAGCACATAGTGATGTTCATTAACATTCAAAACTAATCAATGATCCACAATTACAAAGTGATCATTTAGCGAATAAAGTTTTCTTAGAAGTATATATGAAAATTTTAGCAAAATCGTACATGAACGTATAAAGTAGTTCGTGACTTCTGCTAATATTAAAACTGGACAAGTTTGCAAACCTATGACAGTCTGCGAAGTCAGGACACAGGGTTTGTAAACCTTTGCAGTTTGTGAAAGTCAGGCCACAAGCAATTCGCGAAAGTCACATGGTTGGGGTTTGCAAACCAAGTTTTTAAATCTACTTAATTCCCGAACTCAGTTGTAAAGAGTTTGCAAACCCTTATTGCGAACCTTTACAGTCTCCGAAATCAGAGTGATTCGGTAAACTATACAAGTATGTTTACCTATCGCCAATTAGTTCTTTTTCTCACAAAAATAATTTTAAACATTCCCAACAACCATATACATTATGAACTGTTGCTTGGCAAATTTCCAATTGATTAACTAGATATAAAAATAGTTCTTGAACAATAAATTGTTTTCTAACTAAGATTGTTAAGGATCTAGAACAGCCATTGCTTGAGTCATATTTTGAGAGTTTAACCAAGAAGAGCTTAAACTTAACATTTCTGCCTTGCAATATTAAATCTACTAAAATCATAAGACATAGTTTTATAAGATAGAATAATAAATTTCATGAGTAAATATGATAGGTCAATCTTCACATACCTCTTTGTCGATGAATTTTTCGCAAATGTGTTCGTTTGGTCTCCCGTTTTTAATTCTTCAAGGGTTACTCAATGATGTCCGATACTCAAGGGAAGGAAACACTCCACTCTTGGCTTCACTTTCAAACGATCCCCATTTGCATTAGCTTCTCCTAAATCTCCGCTCCCCAACTTCTTCCTATTTAAGACGTCGTCTCCCTTGGATTTAATTTTATTCCTCATTCTCTTTCAAGTCCTAGGTTATTCAATATTTCAAATGACAATGACTTTAAAAAAGTCGTAAACAGTTGGCTTGACAGCTTTCGTACAATAACTCAAATGGGTAACAGTTATGATAGAGCAACTTACATTTCTTTATGACGGCTATGATATAGCGACTTACATTTCTAATATCGAAATCATCCATGAAAATAATACTTTTTAGAGAACTTGACAAGATAGTTTCATATTTTAACAACCAAGATTGCTACTATAGTTAAAATTACTGAAGATAAAGATCGCTCTCGTGGTATTTATTTGTTACTTGGTGATGCCAGTATGCGTAGCAATTGTCAAAATAAGTAATATACCGAAGAATGAGAACTAGCTAGTCCACATATAATAGATTTTCGGATAAATATGAAATGTTTTTGCTTTCATCATCTCCAGGATTGTATTTGAATAAACATGAAACATAGTGTTCTTAACTAAAAACAAATGAATTTTTTTCATTTTAATTTATTTTCATCTCCATACAAAATATTTATGTTTCTACTCGGTGTCAGCCGTTTTTCTATATCTATAGTGAGACAATTTAAGAACGAAAAAAGAAAAAAAAATCAACAAACATCAACTCTTGTTAATTAGATGCTAGCTTTTAATAATATTAGCTGGACGGTCATCCATCTGCTAAATTTTCCCAGAAAATGAAGCGGAACTAATTCACAACTCTTAAGACCCTCCATACAATGTAACAAGCTTAGCTTCCTATCCGTTGTAGATTTCACCACTCCCGATTATTCATTTATAGCTCGAACCTACGGCTGATCTTCCTATCTCATGCTTTTCAATTTACTCTAACATCCCATAGCTTATTGTAGTATAACCTTCAAAATCAAAATCACCATGAAACTCATGGATTAGAGTAGCAAAACCCATACATTGATATCGATGAACAAACTTCGTGGTAACACTTTCTTGAGGAGTAGTTGTGCCTCGGATGCAAAATATAAGGTCTTCAAATTTAAAGGCACAAAAGGGTTGGTAAGTTGTACATTTATCCTCCAAATCCAAAATTCATGATCCCCGGAAAACAAATTTGTAGAATCATCTCAAAACACTCATCTAACAAGTTTCATTCAGATGTTTTGGTGTCATGAAAACCGTAAGGACCAAATGATCACACAAAATGGCAGGGATTTTTGTGATACATATCTCATTGATTATCATCATCAGATGTCCACGAAATGTTACAATATTGCATTTCTAGATGAATCAATTTGCAGTTTTTTTGAGTTTTTTGTAAAGCGAAATTGGTAGTGTCTAGGGGGGCCCAACTTCCAAGCAACGAGGCTAGGGCCCATATATCATACTCATACCGGCACAATAAGTCGGTCCGTTATGACACGAGATACCGTAAAATCTGACTCTCCAACTCGAAAAAACAGCTTTTATTCTTCTTCAGTTTTACTCTCTGAAGCAATAAATTTCATTTCATAATCCAAGATTTTATTTTGTTCATCATCTCTTGAACCCTAAACCCTCTTTCTCTGGTTCAAACAAATTCTTTCTAACCCTAACACTAATTCAGCTTCAAAATGCAAAATTATGTCTAAATATAGTCATTTTTGGGGGTTTTCATGTTAATTCCATCATTACTACTAACGATGACAATTCTTCTGTATTGGTGAAAAGGAAGTAAAAAAAGAAAAGAATAACCCATTTCTCAGATAGAAGAAATTGGTGTCAAGAAGAAGAATCAAAAACCCATTTCTCAGATAGCAGAAATTAGTGTCAAGAAGAAATTGGGCAAATGTAGTACTGGATTGTGCTGTTCATTCATTGCTGAACAAATGAAAGAAGAAAATCAACATTAGATTTCTTCCGAAGAAGTAATAATGGAATCATCAGTTAAAAATTCTTCAGCAAAAGAAGAGGTATGTCAATTTCATTAATTCTTTAGCTTCCTCCATGTCTCAATAGGAAAATCTTGATGAATTCAGAAAGTGGTAGTAGTAGAATAGAAGTTAAGCAGGAGCAGGTCTTTCGAGTGAAATTTTTTATTACTGGTGATGCTTTTGTTGAGACTAAATCAATTTCTCAATCTCAGAATCTTGCTGAAATGAGCAATTGGGATCATTTTTTTTGACAAGAAGAAAACTACTACTTCTCAAGAGATGATGATTGCATGGTTCTGGTAAGATTGATTGGGGGAAATGGGTAGAATCCTTGGCCTCAGGTAGTGGTAGTGAAGGAATGGAGGGGGAAATCGGAAGTACTTGCATTGTTAATGGAAATATAAGGCAACCAGTGGAGAAATGTTCCGGTAGAAATTTGCAGAAATTTGGAGAATCCTCAGTTTTAGGTAGTGGTAGTGAAGGAATAGTTGCGGAAATCGGAAGTACTGGAATTGTTAATGGAAGTGGCTGTGGGAGGAAAGGAATGGCGGGCTTCATTGCTTTGGGTAAAGAAGGATTGGAATTTTCTCTGTCAACATAAGGCAACAAGTGGAGAAATGTTCCAGGAGAGAATTTACCGAAACAAACTTGAAGAAAGATGTGTTGAGCATGTTTGTTGAAGCTAGAAATATCTTTTATCAGAAGAAATCGGATGCAAGTCAGCGAAGTTATTCGAGGGAAGAAATGGAAGCACTGAGGTTTGTAAATTCATATCAGCGGCGGCAGATATGGCGAGAGATATGCATTGGGTTGGGTTCTATTATGGCCACACAACCAAACCCTTTGGCAGAGGCTAGCAGAATAGTAATGCCATCACTAGGAAACAACAGCAGCATCACCAATGCGCACAACAGCAGCACCAACACCCAAAGAAACCTCCACAGCATCAGCATCATCAGCACAAAGAGAATGCCTCAATTCTAGGTAAGCCTTATTTTCCATTCTTCTAAATGGATGGTTGAAGTATTTTAGTCATCAAAGTAAAAATCTATGCTTACTGGATTTTTATATCTATCTTGTTATTCATCGTATGATGTTTGCTTTACGTTGCACCAAGTTGAAGTAGTTCATGCGTTGTGAGACATAATAGATTATTGGATATATGATATGTTAAGAGCTTCTTGCTCTGTTAAGTTAAGGACGGCAGTTTAGAGATTGTTAGAAAGAGGTAGAACAAGGGTTTTTGTGATACACAGATACCAATCTTTGGTCCTATCATGATATAATTATGCTATCAAACTTTGGTATCACCTAATTCCCCCTCACAAAACTCTAATTTCATTTTTCAACATGGATTGACAAAATATATACGGGGCAGTTGAAAGTACTTCATGGACATGCCCAGCATATGATTTTTTCCTCTTGGTTGTTTTGTCTTTGCTTCTGCTCTGCTTAGTGTTGTGTCAATTTGATAAGTTTCGTTTCTGTTCACAGTTGCTGCCACTGCTACGGGAAGAGCAATCCACTCGCGAATCAATATGAAGAATGCCACGAAGAAACTGTCCTTACATTCAATATGTACTAAGATACTACTCCATAAGTCATTAGACTCAACTGATTAGCCAGATACAACCACCTCAGGTACATATACATGATATGGTTACTGTTAGCCATTTTGACTTGTGAAAATAAGATACTCCTTAGTTATATAGCAGTATGAAAAATGGATGAAACTGTTAATGAACTCGTACATAAAATTACATGTATTCCTTACTTAAAATGAAACAAACCCTTTTTTTTTTGTGTGTTCTTCACTTCCTTGAAGTTGATTGGCCAAACATTATATGTATAAATAGTTAAAAACTTGTTTTAATAGGTGAACTATATTTGTTTGAATTCTGGTGATAATGAGCATATTATATGGAGTGGTTATCAATTTGGAGTCTTTTCTGTGGCTTATGCTGTGAATAGGATAAGAACGAGACAACCCATCTTGCATTGGTATTATAAGATTTGGAATGCTTGTGTGCATCCTTCTACAGCTTGTAATATCTGTAAGATTACGGGAGGTGCTTGTGCTAATGATGATAACATGAATAAGAGGGGATTTAAGTTAGCTTCAAGATGTTATATTTGCCATAATGACCAGGATACTATGGAGCATTTGTCTTGGCATTATGATTTCAGTCGGCTCTTATGGGATTGGTTAGAAGGTATTATCTCATTCCTAAATCCTTTATCTTTTGCTGATGTGCTTTCTTTGGTAAAATGTAATAGTCCATGGTGAGAGAAGTTTGGCAAATTGCTGAATTTTGTACTAATGCAGAAATTTGGATTTTGAGGAACATAATTGTGTTTAACATTGACTGACTCATGACTATAGTACTATATGACTTAAACATTCTTAAGCAGTTTAACATTGCTTATAGAAAGTTGAAGATGCCTAAAGCTGTTAAATGTCAGTTCAGGTTGCCTGAGATAAATATGTTGTTTTTGCACTGTGATGGGCCTCCAGGGGTAATCCTGGTATGGCTGGGTATGGGTCTATTGACAGATGTCATAATGGTGATTTTGTGATAGCTGAAGCCGGAGGAATCGTTGTCGCAACAAATTATGTTGCTGAGAGTAGAGTGCTACTTCAGACCGAGTCAGTATGGCATGTATAAGATCTTTGGAATGGGCAATTGCAAATCTCTGGAATGGAGTGCTACTTCAGACTGACCTCAAAAACTGTCGTACAAGGTTTGTGGAATAATAAGTTGCCCTGGATTTTCTGGTCGAGATGACTTTGGTGCAAGTCACCACTGGTGCAGCTTCAATTCAGACATGGTTTCAGGGACATTAACTTCAGTGCTGATACTTTAGTGGAAAAAGGTGCGAGTTTGAATGGCAGACAGTTGATAGTATATGACTAGAGACCAAGTTTTTGTAACTCGTCTTGAAACTCCGTATTTATTTTGGTTTCAGGCATTGCTACGTCACATTTAGATTGCTAGTAAATTTAACATAATGGTCTTATTGTTGAAAGATTTGTCGTTGTAAACTTTACTTCAGAATTGAGATGTTGAAATACAAAGAAGAAGAAAAAAATGGAAGTATTTAGAATCTAACTTTTTTTAGATTTGAGATGTTGACATTATTTTTTAGCTCTAAAGATGGTTTAACATAATGGTCTTACTGTATTTACCCAGCAGTTACTTTGGTTGGTTTTGTATATTTTGTTGTCGTATTCCATCAAATTTTTCACTTTCCATTCATCAATCATAATGTTAGCATTACATAATTTGGCTAGGCCGCGTTACATTCAATAGTTATACTCAAATGCAAAAAATAAAACATTGAGTAATATACTTAAATAGTCAAGCTTGGTTGAAAATCTCAATAAACTCTCTCGTGATCCAGTAGTATTTTTCATGCTTAAATTCTTTACAACAAATAGCTTGGTATCAGACAAAAGCCAAGGCGTCCTAAAAAAACAAGAAGCCTATTATTGGGGCGTCACATTCTATTAGAGGGTAGGACAAAAACGGATCACCCATAAGTAATTTAAAAAACCCCTTATCTAAAATAATTGTATAATGACTAAACAACCCTTATTTAGTTTATGTTAATTTTATTTAATTACGTAAAAATACAAAAATTTTAGTTTTTCGCATCGATTTAAGATTGGGTTCGTCATAACCAACCGTAAGACAAATTTACGGTTAGGTAAGGATGAAGTCCCAACCATAACCAAGGAAATTAAGGTTAGGTGAGGATGAAGTCCCAACCGTAACTAAGGAAAATTGGGAGAAAATTTATTTACGTTTTGGTTGTTATATTTTCCAACCGTAAAAGTTTCTATTTGTATTTGAGAATTTTACTCTAGGAGTCTATCACATAAACAAAATATTGGTCGGTTTCTTAGGGAAATTCAAAATAAATCCTTAGTCCCGCATGAATAGGAAGTGGGTAAATCTCCACCCCGATTTATCCTTTGCTACAAAATCTCAACAAATCCCCACTTTCCCTATTTAACTTAACAAATCTTAACAAAACTAATCTAAATCTTAACAAATTTTTATTTATTTTCCTTTCAACCGTAAATTACTAATGCATAAGATTTTTTACGGTTAATTTATTTAGAATAAAAAATAAACCAACCGTGAACCCTGTAAAACTTCTCTAAAAAAAATTTGTAGTTCAGAATTTTTTACGGTTAGGTTTAATAAAAGTCGAACCCAACCGTAAGTGAATATGCAACCATAAAATTTACCCTATTTCAACCAATTTAACCATATTATCCCATGATTTATGATTATAAAGATTTCAATTGAAGTTGAGAATAAAATGAGGAACTAGATTTAGGTTTTGATTTTAAGTGGAGGGTAATTTAGATATTTGTTATTGTATCAAGCTACCCCATAACCAATTTTTTAGTCACTAAGAATCTATGTGAAGCCCCTTTATTGGAATGTGAAGCCCCAGTAATAGGTTTCAAAAACAAACCAAGGTTAAGTTAGTATTTTATTCAAAATTTACTTGATTAAGAAACATTTGCACATACTCACTCTATTGAAAAATGACATTTCGGGATTGATCACCTTCACCCATGACAATTGCACCCTAAAAACTTCCATTTCTAGGTAAATCTCCTTGAACCTTTCCTATACTTGGTTCATTGATCCTCCATTTTCATTAGCATCCATTGCAACAATGACCATAAATATACGGTTCCATTAAGAATCATCACTTCTCCCATGTTAATGCCTTGATTTTCATCATGCTTTCTCACTGTGAGCGTCGGTCTTACGATTGCCATATCTTCTTCGGTAGTGTAAAGAGTAACCATTCTTTTTTCTTTTTTTTTTTTTGAAATTTCATGTTTCATGTGATTTGCTATCTACAAATTCATGTTTCATGTGATTTGTTAATGTTCAAAGAAATCCTTCTTTTCTTGTGAAAGTAAGGTCGCTCTTGTTGTTCTTTCGGGAATGACATTTTATGGGGGAGAGTTCTTAATTGAACTTGTGCTTAATCGCCAAGTCTTTGTGGGGAGTGCGGCTGTGGAATATTGTAGGAGTTCTCTTGTATATTTATTAACTCCTTGATGAATGCATTTAGTTTCGGCTATATGATTGCATCTAAACAAGTTGATATGTTATTCTCTTTTGGTCATGAAGTGTCTCTATGGAAATTTCATTAGGATCCCACTAGTTTTCGTACCTTTGCCAATTTTTACTGACAAAAAGAGGGAGAATTAATGTGTAGTTCACACTACAAATACATATGGTTTACGGATCAATATGTAAGGGGGATGGTTTTCATGTGAGATGAAGTATTGACTAAGGGGGAGTGATACATATCACCATAGTATTATTGTCAAAGTTGTGATACAATTGGACTTTGATGTTGTGTAATAATACTATGACATTGTATAACAATGATTGAGAGCAACTGTTTTCTCATTGTTATAGCTACGGATCTTCAACAATATCGATGCTGAGTTGAACACATTCAGAATCATTGCAGTACTTGGAAGTGATGAAGATTTCAAGTAATGTTGAAGAACTAAGGAGATCAAGCATTTGGATGAGAAGCTACAAAGTTTATTTATTTTGTAATCCATATGTATTGATAGTTTTGTCACTAAAATTGACAAAGGGGGAGATTGTTAGAGCACTGCTCGGTCAAACTTGCAAGCGTTGCTATCTTAAGCTTGTTTGTCAAATTTAGTTGCCAAAATTATAAGTCTTAATTTCTAGTCTACTTATATCTAAGTCTCGAATTAGGATAGAAAGTGCAGTTGAGCTTAGACTTCACGGTGTTCATCTATTGAAGACGAATAACTACTAAGCGGAGCTTGTGGAACTTCATCGACAAAAGGTATGTGGAGACTTGAACTGATCTATACTCAAAAGTCTATCTACTCTATCTCATATTTGAGACAAAATTCGTATAGCTATATAGACTTCAATTATGCACATTTGATATTTCGAGCTGAGTTTAACTCGCTTATATATTTCTCGAAATATGTGTTGGTAAGCTTTCTCTTTAACCAAGTTCATCTTATATTCTTGACGAAAGTCAAAAGATGATCATGTGAAAATCGTCTGGTAATATTTTACATGATTTGTGTGAGACAGTCATTTGATGTAGACTCGGAATGTTTCGTATTGATCATTCGATCACTTGAAAATTGCTTTAAAGCTAATAGTTTGTGTGAGACAGCTATTCCCGTCTTCCAAGAATGTTTCAATGGTTGAAATGAGAGTTTGGAACAATTGGATTTAAGCATAGTATGCGTACTTGCATATATGTAATCCATGTCCGGGAACCATAGTATGCATACACGTATGCGTACTTGTTGGTTTGTGAAAGTCCGGGAACCTTAAACGCATACCGGTACGCTTACTGGCGTAAGGTTCAGGTCCAGGAAATTCGGCTGAGTTTGGAGGTATGCGTACATGTTCGCATACTGACGAACCCATACTTAGTCCGGCCACTAAGGAATGCGTACCCGTTTGCATACCTAAGTGGATAATGTTCTAAAATCGGTTTGTTCATGAACTAATACATTTATTTATATAATAAGGAATGCAATATTTTGCAAACTGTGGCTATAATGTTCATGACTCGATTCGAGTGAATCAAAATCGATTTTGCTTCAACTGTGTCTTGTATACTTACTAGATCTTAACCCGTGCCGTAACGGCACGGGATGTTTTGTCTCTAATACGATATTGTTCACATTTTTCTTGCTTCATTTTATTCGTGAGTAATTATTTTGATATTCAAATAGGTTTTGGGAAACAAAATGGGTTACCTGATCTTTTTATTTTTTTACTTAAGCATGTTATTCCAATTTATTATCTGGACGGAGTAATAATGTTGTGCCAACATGAAAATAAAATAAAAATACAAGAAATAAAATTTTTCCCTATTTATTGTTCCATCATACCATAATTTCAAACTTCAAAAAGAATATTTCATCTAACAAAGTACATATACCTAAACCCAATCCAACTCCATGATGTTTATGAATACTTTTGTTCCGAAATTATTGATAACTAAGGCTCTAAGGAGTGAAGCAAAAACCCATAATATTTTCCCTACTATAGATAAACACTATTTATTTATTTTTTGCAAAATGTGAGAGTTATAAAAATGAAGAACCCTTGGCTATTGGAAGGATGAGATATACACATGTGAGTTGAAAAAATAAACTTATAATAGTAAATCAAAACATGTGTAAGATTCTTTCTCAATCATATTGATAACATAATATTGAAGAAATTCGTGGATAAAAAGATTTCACACCAACTATGCTAAGTAGTGCATGAATGACGTTCTCACATCTAGTGTTACTCAAGTAATTTGGAGTTTTAAAGAGCATAGTCATATTGATATTTGTATCTACATAAATTCAACTAACCTTCCGAAGAAAAATTATTAGTTTCAAGGTAGAGCCGACACCTCGCCTTCAATGTATACAACACACATTGGGTTTAATAGGCCTTGAGATTAAACAAATACCCCAATATTAGTCAAATAATGTCTACAAATACGGGATCGAAACAATGTGATAACGGAAAAATGAGAGACTAACATCAATTCTACAAAGAAAATACCCTATATGTATCAAAGTTTGTTAACCTGACATGTATTCAAAATAAAAAGTCATCAACTTAACACAAAAATATAAAAGAACCCAAGTTAAATCAATACTTGCATAACAAAACTTATAAGAGAATTTTATAATTATTAAATACCTTTAAAATCACTATTAGAGATTTAATTGCATGCCCCTGCATAGCGGTAGGAGGAAATCACAGATTAATTTGTAGAAATTTCACCTTTGGATATGTAGCAATTCGAGAGAAGTTTACACTTTGGTGGTGATGCGTTCCATCTAAGTGTTGTTCGATTGATTATTTTTTTAGAAGGTTTCGGTTTTCATTGGACAAACCGAGAGGGAGCGTTTCATTATATTCATTATCATTCGAAATCCAAGACCAACTCGCCCTATGCTTACGGGATCTCAATACAACCTTAGATTTATCTATTGACTGGAGAAACCTTGATACTAAATATGTAGTTTTTAGTGTTATTTATTATATAACGTGACATCCAAATGTTTTTTTCTTCTTCTTAATTGGGCACACTTATAACTTTTAATCCCACACGTCATGTATAAAGTTTAGATTTAACAAACTTAGGTCGTCAATTAATTTATTCAACTATATGTTTTTGTTAATACTGAAAATCATGCGTATTTAACGGTTACCAAAGATAGCAAAGTGGCACCAAAAACAACCATTTTGTCTTATATGATTTGGTATCATCCCAAAAGTATTTTTATCCGCTTTTTTTGATCGTGTCAAAAACAACCAACTATACTTTTCACAATACAATGTTACCCATCATGTAAAATTTTTTATTATTTTTGATTCAAAAAGAAAAAACTAATACCACCGCCATTAAAACCATCCAGCGCCACTATTTCTTCCACCAAAACTAATGTTACCACCTCCACCACTTTGTAACACATTCCACCGCTTCCACCACTTACTTCTTCCTCTACTACCACCACCACCACCACTAATATCTATTGAAATAATTTTTGTCAAAATTATTACTTATTGATGGAGATATGTATTAATATTAATTAAGGGATATTTATGATGTAAAATTAATAAATCATTTATCATGAGAAATTAATGTTTCCTAAATTAATAAAACACTTATACTAATTAATATTTAAGTTGAACAAACCATAACCATAGATTTATCTTCTCTCTAGACAAATCACTTATACTAATTAATAAAATACTTATACTAATTAATATTTAAGTTGAACAAACAACCACTGTTGATTTATCTTTTTATCAATTCCAACCAAGGTGGAACAATGGTTAGAGGCCACTCTTATGACACAATAGGTCATGAGTTCGAACCTCCCGTTATAATTTTTAAAATTCAATATCTTGACTTGAGTATTCATTTTTAATTCATAATATTGGAATGAACACCACGTGTGCGACTTGTAGGGTGTGGCACGTAGGATCACAGCCTTTGATTTATCTTTGCCAAGGATAAATCCTGACCACCACTCATATAGGCAAAGTTAGCCTTGGCGCACGTGCGGGTTATGGGTGTGGTCTGCACAACCACGACCGTAGATTTATCTTTGCCCAGAATAAATCCTGGCCACCACTCAGAAACAAACTGTGCTTTATATTGTAGATATGATAATATAAACAATTGAATAACTCTAAAACTAGTTTCATTTGAGTCATTTGAACTAGCTATGATTAAGATGAATATGGTTGATATGAAAGTGTTCATATGGCTAACTTCGGTTAACTATTGTTTAGCCAACAAGGTGTACACGTTTAGGTACGGTTACTCATATCTAAATGAAGGTACATTTCAGTTGTGTATTACAAGCTAATTTCGATCTAACGGTTGAAAGATATTAGCTTGAGACTAATCAGGTTTTCATCTAACAATGAATATTGAATGCTTTGTTACCAAGGTAACATTGATTGCAAACTCTGATTTGAAGACTATATAAAGGAGAACTCTAGCAACTGGGAAACCTAATCCTCACACCTCGTGTGTGATACTAGTTGCGACTAGATTCGATTCTCCTTTAACCTAAGGTTTTTTCACGAAACCCTGTAGGTTAACGACTTAAAGACTTCATTGGGATTGTGAAGCCAGAACCAACTATTTTCTCTATAGTTGCGTGATCTGATCTTGTTATTTTCTATCGGGATTGAGTACTATATTCTCTAAGATTGGCTCTAGATTTAATCTCCGATAGGCAAGATAAAAAGTAGTCACAAACATCTTCGTCTCATCGTTTGGGATTCCACAATATCTTGTTTCGCTACCATACAATTAAGATTATTGTGAGGTGGTTGATATTTCTAGGATGTTCTTCAGGAATATAAGTCCGGTATATCAATTGGTTCCTGTTCACCTTGATTTATCAACAGACGGAACAGAGCTCATAGGTTTATCTGTGGGCGTACCCGTTTGCATACTTAAGTAGGTTACATTCTAAAATCGGTTTGTTCATGAAATAATACATTTATATATTAAGGAATGCAATATTTTGCAAACCGTGGCTATAATGTTCATGAAATTATTCAAGTGAATCAAGATCGATTTTAATTCAATTGTGTCTACTTGTGTATGAATTATTCGACGATTAATTATCTCCTAACTCAATACTACCAATATAACAATCAATAGACTAATCTATTATGCATCCCAAATCAGTCTAGGAATCACTCATAAACCCTAGATACTATAAAGACAAACGATGATGATAAAAACTCCGAATAGATTTGTACATCTAATAAAGTTTCACGCTAGCACATTGAATTCATCCTTAATAAATGGAAATTAGTAACACATGAGTTTACTAAAACCCATGAAAAATATATGAAATATGAGAAGAAAACACGTTACAAAATACCAAGGTTTCCCCCTAATGGGTAAACCCTAATTCCTTGCTCCTAGCTTTTTCTCTTCTTTTGATGTAAAACACCTCTTTTCTCTTTCAGGAATTCTGTCGAACAGGCTGTGTGTATGAACTCGGGTTGAGGAGATGTTTCTGTAGGTGTTTATGCGCCCCTATTTATATACTTTTACTCCTCCAAATTCGAATCCGATAAACACTGATTCACACCAAACCGACTTAGATACTAAAACGCGGATTATTCTTCACCGTTCATCTCATAAATCGACGGCAACAAGGTCACTTGGTGACTGCTTTGCCAACTGCAACCTAATCAAAAACTCTTTCTCTAGCTGAATTATCTCGCAAGTCTTCAGTTTAGATAACTACGCAAGCTTCCTTAATCGACATGGACTCTTATTATCACCTCTTAATCCTCACCACTCATCTCCATTCAATAGCAGCAACGAGTTCTTTATTCCCTGGATTTTCGTTGTAATACTCTGCCAAAACCAGATCAGCTTGAGCTCGAACTTCCTTGTCTTATCTTCTAACCATCTCAATACCCATATCGGAACCACATGAACCATATCTAGCTACACGTTGTGGTGCAACTTGGTCACTATATCGACGGAAAGCAACCACCATTCCCTGTTATTCCACTTGTTTCATCAAATCATCCAGCATCTCGAACTTCACCTTCTCTGTGTCGTTCCAGCGAGCAACCATTTCTCATACAATTCCAACAAACTTGAGCACGATCAGTCAAACTATCACAGCTAACTCCATCTTCGTCAATGGAAGCAGCATATTACTTCTCCGTCTCATCTATGGCATCATCATCTCTCATCATCACTTCATCGACAGCACATCAATGTTCAATGGGATTCCATACTCCGTCGTTCTCAGCAGCTACCACTGAACTATGATCATTATGATCATCATCGGCTCAATTCTATTCTCTCTATCGTGACTGCGATCAATCACTTCTCTGTCGATTTCTTCCATCATAAACTCACTGTAATCAGTCCTTTGTTCTTTTCATCTCCTTCGTATCCCATTGGCAGCAGTAACACAAAAACCGTCACTATCATCAGCGGCATAAAGCTCAATCGGAACTTCCCTGAACTCGTCGGACATGCATAATAGGTAGATGCCTTTAGTATTTGAATTATGACTCCCCCCCAGTAAATGACTCGACTGCCTTTAGCAGTTCCTTTGAAACAATCTGCCCCTTAACAGATTTACACCCCTTTAACGGACCCTGGGGTGCCAATAGCTTTTGTCTTGGAAAATGACCATTTTCCCCTTTTGATCTTCCAAGTTCTTGTTTTACTCGTAACTTCTTTATACGAACTCGGAATGACTTCGTTCTTTTGTCATTGACTTCGTCTTCTCCTTCTCTACAAAATGATGACTAGAAATATTCAATTTGAACGAGTTCCACTGGGTCTTTGGCCCTTCTTCACTTGTGACTTCACTTTTGTAGCTATTTTTCACTTCTTTTCGGATGATTCTCCTAGTAAAAGACATAAATTAGAAAATAATCATAATACAAGGTAATATGCAATAAACATAGCTAAAACAAGTATGGAATTGACACATAAAACATGTAAACAAAGCACTTATCAAATTCCCCCACACTTGGCTTTTTCTGGTCCTCGAGCAAACTACCTAACTTAAAACAAAATACAACAACTCTATTTCGCCGAGGATACGGTTGTACTTAGCATGTGCAACAGGCCTTTAAACCCCTTGGTGTCCCTCGTGGACTAGTTATAGCCTCGTGAGGGTTTACCAGAGATATACCCACAAAATCTTCTCCAACTTCAAACGTTCCAGCTTCCCAAGCATCCAAAGAGCTATGAGGACATAGAGTTTCTGCATGCTAGTAGTAAGAAGTTAGAAATACCAAAGAACATATTCTCATTCTTAAATGTTGAGTGAGAAATAACCACACCATAATGACAGAACGCGTGTTTGAGAGCGATCAATAAGCATTTCGCCTCGACTTCTGCCTCACTTAAAAGGATTTTATGATAATTGCACTCAAAAAGACGGCTTTTTATGGGTCTCACATGTGTGCAGGTAGGAATGAAGAGAGAAATCCTACACACGTTGAATGGTGGGAAGGAAACCTTTCGAAATAATTTCTGGAGACTCCACAAAATCGTGGAAAATAAAAGACTTTTTCTGATGATCTCTAAGAAAGGAAATCAACCACTATTAAGGATGAGAGTACATACCACCTTCACATCCGATTGCAATGATGATAACACCACTCTCACAACATCCAATAGAAACGTCTTCGATCGGCTCGTTTTCTTCATCTTCTTGGTCTTCGTCTTCGGTCTTCAACTGCTGATGATAAAATCTTGAACTTCATAGAACTTTGACAATTTGTAACTCTTTTCCTCAATTTCCTTGTTGCTTAAAACTTCCTTATAGATTTTTCTTCCCCGTGGCCTTATTGAACGAATAACAACCTAAATGCAAATCTTTTTGTATTTTCTTTTCTTTTCTCCTTTTTCTTTTTCTTTTTCTTTTTTTTCTATTTATTTTTCTTTTTGTATTTTGTATTTATTTATTTTTTAACAAAAAGATTGCAACTACAAAAATAATAACGAAATTAAAATAACATGGCTATGAAATAATTACTTTACCATTTTGATCTTCACAACTTGTATTGTCTTTGTATCTGGTAGGCCTGAGAATGGGGTTATTTTAGCCTACAATTTATACCGCAAGTGCACGGTGTCTGTTATGAAGCACGGGGCAAATACGAGTCGAACCACAGAGACTTGTGGTGCCGATAAGTGATCAAGGCTATGCTTAACTGAATTCTAAATGATATTGTAACAAGTGACAGAGCTAATGTTTTGTGTCGTAGAAACGATCAAGTTGTTTTAGTGATTCTAAACTAAGGCAAGGAAAATAATGTGACAAATTGGAGAGTGCTAGGATAGTTGATTCCACCTCCAGACTCTATGCTAAGGCAATTCAACTGAGGTTGTGTTGTTGTATCTTTCCAGGGAAGATTCTAAGGTATTATGTGTCAACTAATCTTCCTAATCCCCCTAGTATAGAGTGTCTTATTACTTGCACTCTATCACAGTTCCTAGAATAATTAGCTACACAACATTCCTATCCTATTAAGCACCCGATTCTTCTTCCATGGAGGTCTCACATGAAGGATTTAGTAGCCATTCTATCTAATTCTCCCTAGTATTGGATGTCTTCTTACAAGATGTACCAATCACAGGAGAAGTTGATCAATTTGCTAATTAAACTCCTATTTCTATTAAGCATAACAATAACAACATCAACATGATTACCTCAACATATAATCTAGGGTTTCAACAACACCCTAGCAAAAGAATTTAGAACATGATTCAAATACAAAGAAATAAAACTACAAATTAAAACTAAGTGAAGTAATCGGCTAGCCTGGCATAAACTATCACACAAACCCCTCTCTTCAATTTATACATGTATCCATAAAACTACCAAACCCTAATTTCTTCAAAATCGAAATTAAAATTAAAATTAAACCCTCTCACCATACTTCTCTCAATCATCTCGCTCCCTTTGTCACGTCGCCTCAATCGACTACTCGGTTTCCCTTGATTTATCAATGAAACCCTAACCTATCTCTCGTTTAGTTCTCTCTTAGCTTCTAGGAAAGAAGCTACAAAAGAACTAGATAGCGATTAGGTAAGGTGGAGTGTCAGGAGATGATGGAGTTGGTGGCGGTATGGGTGAAGAAGGTGGAGGAATCGGCTGTGGCAGGAGATGGTCGGGGAGAGGGGGATGCAGAGCAGAGCTCTGTCGGGTGGAGAAGAGAAGATTAGGTTTAGGTTTTGTCTAAGGGGGCTTATATAGGTGGTGTGGTGTTGAGCGGGTGCATCAGAGATTTGATGAGAGTAAGGCAGCGACCATTGGATGCGTAAGATAGAAATCTCAACGTCTCAGAAGAGACGGGCTCGGATCCGGGTCGCGGATCGGGTCTAGCTCAAGCCCATGTCTTGTAGATGAGTTGCTACTTGTTGGGTTGCAACTGTTGCGCGCGCGGGCTTCAGCTTTCTGCTCCTTGGGCACTTGACTCCAATTCTTCGCTCTTTTGGCTCCTCAGATTCTCCGAGCTTTATTTATTACCTAAAAACACAAAAATTAATTAATACAAATATTTATTCTTGAAAACAAAGAAAACACAGAATCTGGGATAATATCTGATTTCTAAGCGCAAAAGATGAGTAAAATGCCAATAAAAAGGTGTATAAATATGCACTATTTAGCACTCATCAGTATCTTAAACTTCAATAACTCTCATCTTTTGATTTTTTTCGCTCTTGTAAATAAGTCTTCAACTTGGATATAAAAATCTTCTCATTGTATGTTGCTTTACTTGGATATGAAATTTTCTCTTCCTTGTATTGTTGCTTGTAAACCTCAAACTTCTTCAACTTTCCTCGTAGATTTTGATGTCGCTCCTCTTGTTGATGATGATGGTGTTTCTATGGACCTGTTGTTGGCGAGAGAGAGAATGGTGCTAACTGCAAATCAAACTACAAGAAGGTGGTTTTCGTCTATAGACGTCGCCCTCATGATTGACAAAATTAGCACCCAAGAGATCAAAAATAGTGCTTAGATTAGTGGGAGGTTGGGTAGCTCACCATTCTACCCGGAATTAACGTACGGTGATACACACTCAAAATAAAGCTCTTTAGTCAGCTACAAAGAAATTTGGTCTGGTGCCTCTGTTGATTTGAAAATAGGTAGTCTCCACTAATGATTGATCAGCAACTCTAATAATGCATTTCTCCCTGCTCCTAATTTGCATCACCGGCATGATTAAATCCATTATTTAACACTCTAACAATTAAGAAATCCGAATGTAGTTCCCTAACACTTCCAAGTTCAGTTATGTCGGTCAGAATATCTATGTAAACATACCTAGAAGTATGCTAGTGACTCTAAAATCTCTATAAGTTGGAGGTCTTATTCAAATATATACAAAAAAATTGAAAATTTTGACTCAAAAAGGCTAAAACTCTATATGCAAAAGACTCCCCCACACTTAAACTTCACATTGTCCTTAATGTGTAAAACTGAAAAATCTGAATTCTGACGTAGTAGCAGACAAAACGCAAACACTGTGCAAATTGGTAAAGAATTTGGAAAAACTTCATTTCACAAAAGTTGTTTATATACGTGTTTTCTACAAAGTCTCAGAAGGGAACAGTGTTTAGATAAACGGTCTGACAGTTATGGTCTCTGGACTGAACTACGTGCAGTCTGAATTTTTCTGACGAAAAGGTATTCGTTATAATTATCCTCTAAAATAGATTCCGGACTCTATGAAATTAAGCATGGGGATGAAAATATGATATGAAAACAAAAATAAATAAATAAAAGGGTTTAAGATACAAAACCTATGGGTTGCCTCCCATTTAGCGCTTGGTTTAAAGTCGTCAGCCTGACTCTTTTGTTATCGTCCATATACCAACAATCTGAAAATCTGGTAGTCTGCCCAAAAAAAATCTGCAGTTCTAGTAACAACTTCACATAATGATTAGCATAACATATAAATAGTGAAATTTTTATAGCTTGAAAGCTTCCCCCACACTTAGTCCTTTCTACACTCGAAAGTGGATAAAGAACATAAAATAAGGGAACTTCTATAGGTTCTTCTTCTTTGAACCTGCATTGTGCTAGAATCAAACACATCAAGTGGTGGATGATTAGAAGTAAAATAATCCTTAAGAATTTTATAATCACAAATACTCAATCTTAAGTGATGTGGATCAAAAGATTCAGAAATATGCAAAGGATTAGACAAACCTTCCACAATCTCTCGTATTACAGGATCCTCATCATTCTTAAAGAATTGCAATGAATTATTTACCTCGTGTGTATCGTGGTCCTCTATCAAATTGTTTAGCCATTCTTCGTAAGTTTCTCGCTCAATCAAAATCAAAATCTCAAAGATCATTATAATCCTTGGCAAGTTCAATTGGGTCTTCCACAACTTCAACCAATTTGGTTTCATTCTCAATCTCTATTTCTTCAACAAACTCGTCATCAGAATCAGAATCATCTCCTAGAAATTCTAGTTCATTGGTGCAAATCCTAAAATCATTTTTTGAGTACGTTACACCATTTATAACAACGGTTATGTCATATTCATTCTCCTCCTATTGAATAGGCGAGTGATCGTTATTATGATCCGGAGTTGAAATAACATTACCATTATTGCAAGGATTTTCCAAAGGTTGCTCATCTTCATCAGAGTCTTCGTCAACCTCATAATCTTCAATATCCCAATGACGTTGAAGTTCCGTTCGTATTACCTTGTTAATTTCTTTGAGAGTCTTTGCTGATGGTCCAGCTTCTTCTAACTGATCATATTGCTTAGAAAGTTTTCTGATATTAATACGTTTTCGCCATTATTCACGACGAAATTTTCAGACCGTATCTCTTCTTTTGACATAAATGAAGATAGAACATGATAAAGAGGAGTAGGTCTTTCCAAACTTTCTGTCATCTGTACATTACTAGAAAACAACTGATCAGAAGTATAACTATCCTCCCATCCCTGTGATTGCTCACTTACATACCCGTCATAAGGTTGTTGATATGTATGAGAGTATCCATAAGGCTCCGTAGGGTATGGTTGGTAGTTGTTATATGAATGAGATTGAAATCCAAATTGATTACCACTATAATATGATGATTGGTCTTGTGCTCCGTACATGTTATGTCCGTAAGGAAACATGACGACTCACAAGAACACAAAAAAAAAAATCTAAAAACAAAAAACAAAAAACAAGCTAAAAAAATAACAAATCAATTAACAACCGCTCCCCGGCAGCGGCGCCAAACGATGCGTGTCGTAACCACAACAAATTAATCAAGATATTTCCCACTAATTAACTGGTAATATAGCGGAGTAAGGATCGTTCCCACAGAGAGCTGTGTAATCGATAGGTTATTTAGTTCAACAAAATAAGATAAAACACAAAGGGGGATTGTTTTGAAGTGAAATAAAAAAAATAACAAATAAAAGAAAGATATGATCAATGTATCCTTCGCTGCTACTGCGATGACTGGATTAGTATACTTATCTATCTTCGTTAGAACCATTCATCACCAATCGTAGAATAACAACTAGCTCAGTGTTATCCCCAAAACTCCTTATACCACGGATACGGAAGCTCTCCAATATCAGATTCTATCCAACCGAACCACCAAGTAGTAGCTCACTCAAGGTGTAATGACCAAACGCTTAGGCTTTGTGAATTAGGTTGATCCCAGTAGTTAAAATCTTAGCTCAAGGTCCACTTGCTGGTGTTGTCTTCACTCGCAATTGCTCCACATAATCCTCTGCAAGGTCTCGCGATTTCTACTTGTGTATGAATTATTCGACGATTACTTATCTCCTAACTCAATATTAGCAATAGAACAATCAATAGACTACTCTAGTATGCATCCCAAATCAGTATAGGAATCACTCATAAACCCTAGATACTGTAAAGACAAACGATAATGATAAAAACTCCGAATATATTTATACATCTAATAAAGTTTCACGCTAGCACATTGAATTCATCCTTAATCAATGGAAATTAGTTACACATGAGTTTACTAAAACCCATGAAAAATATATGAAATATGAGAAGAAAATATGTTACAAAATACCAAGGTTTCCCCCTAAGGGGTAAACCCTAATTCCTTGCTCCTAACTTCTTCTCTTCTTTTGATGTAAAACACCTCTTTTCTCTTTTAGGAATTCCGTCGAACAGGTTGTGTGTATGAAATCGGGTTGAGGAGATGTTTCTGTAGGTATTTATGCGCCCATATTTATATACTTTTACTCCTCCAAATTCGAATCCGATAAACACTGATTCACACCAAACCGACTTGGATACTAAAACGCGGATTATTCTTCACCGTTCATCTCATAAATCGACGGCAACAAGGTCACTTGGTGACTGCTTTGCCGACTGCAACCTAATCAAAAACTCTTTCTCCAACTGAATTATCTCGCAAGTCTTCAGTTTAAATAAATACGCAAGCTTCCTTAATCGACATGGACTCTTATTAGCACCTCTTAATCCTCACCACTCATCTCCATTCAATAGCAGCAACGAGTTCTTTATTGTAGGAAATACCATTAGGTCCTAGAAATAATATATTAGAGAGAGTCTAGTCCAGTTGATCCAGTCAACTGTCTGTTTGGTCCTTTTTGGTAAAATATATTATAGTTTGGTCCTAGAAATTATGGTTTGGTCCTAGGCTGATGTAAATGTCATTGTGTGGTGGCAGAAATACCCTTTTGGGGCCACATATATAGACAAAATCACTAAAAAATGTTTCATTCTTAGATTTACATTCTCTCTCCTCTTTATTTTCAGATTTATTTTTTCTCTATTAATTTTTTCAGATCTAGTTTCTCTGTTCTTGATTTTCTTTCTCCGTTTTTACTGCTAGTGTTTGATTTTTTAATGAAGATGATGGTGTTGAAGATGAAGATGACGAAGAATCATATAAAGATTATGAAAACGACGAAGATGAAGATGCATTTTTGATTTCTTTGCTACTGTTGAAGACGAAGACGAAGATGAAGATGCGTTTTTGATGTTTCTGCTGGTGTTGAAGACGAAGATGATGATTTTTTGTTTGCTCCTCGTGTTGAAGATCTCGATTTGTTGATGTTTTTCGTGTTGATGATGATTTATGTTTGTTGCTCGTGTTGAAAATCTCGATTTGTTGATGTTTTTCGTGATGATGATGTTTGCTGCTGCTGTTGAAGACGTCGAAGAAGATAAAGATGATGCTGCTGATATTTTTATATGGAGTTCATTCCAGAAAATGAAGTCTGGTTTGTATATGTTTATATGGACTTCATTTCTAGAATGAAGTCTGTTTTTTTAGGTTTTTATATGGACTTCATTTCTGGAATGAAGTCTGTTTTTTTAGGTTTTTATATGGACTTCATTTCTGGAGTGAAGTCTGGTTTTTTTAGGTTTTTATATGGACTTCATTTCTGGAGATGAAGTCTGTTTTTTTTAGATTTTTATATGGACTTCATTTCTGGAATGAAGTCTGTTTTTTTAGGTTTTTATATGGACTTCATTTACGGAATGAAGTCCTGCTTTTTTAGGTTTTTATATGGACTTCATTTTCGGGAATGAAGTCTGTTTTTTTAGGTATTTATATGGACTTCATTTCTGGAATGAAGTCTGTTTTTTTTAGGTTTTTATACGGACTTCATTTCTGGAATGAACTGCTACAAGAAAATAAGTAAAAATTAATACGAAATGGTACTTTTGTCAGTTTAATATTTTTAAATAATTATGGACCAAACAGTTAAGGCGTTTTCCTAAAGGACCAAATAGACATAGGCCCACCTAAAAAAGGACCAAACGATATTTTTCCCTTCTTTATTCCCTGGATTTTTGTTGTAATACTCTGCCAAAACCAGATCAGCTTGAGCTCGAACTCCCTTGTCTCATCTTCTAACCAGCTCAATACCCATATCGGAACCACGTGAACCATATCTAGCTACACGTTGTGGTGCAACTTGGTCACTATATCGACGGAAAGCAACCACCATTCCCTGTTATTCCACTTGTTTCATCAAATCATCCAGCAGCTCGAACTTCACCTTCTCTGTGTCGTTCCAGGAGCAACCGTTGCTCATACAACTCCAACAAACTTGAGCACGATCAATCAAACTATCACTGCTAACTCCATCTTCGTCAATGGAAGCAGCATATTACTTCTCCGTCTCGTCTATGGCATCATCATCTCTCATTATCACTTCATCGATAACACATCAATGTTCAATGGGATTCCATACTCCTTCGTTCTCAGCAGCTACCACTGAACTATGATCATTATGATCATCATCGGCTCAATTCTATTCTCTCTATCGTGACTGCGATCAATCACTTCTCTGTCGATTTCTTCCATCATAAACTCACTGTAATCAGTCCTTTGTTCTTCTCATCTCCTTCGTATCCTATTGGCAGCAGTAACACAAAAACCGTCACTATCATCAGCGGCATAAAGCTCAAACCTGAACTTCCCTGAACTCGTCGGACATGCATAATAGGCAGATGCCTTTAATATTTGAATTATGACTCCCCCCCAGTAAATGACTCGACTGCCTTTAGCAGTTCCTTTGAAAAAATCTGCCCCTTAACAGAGTTACGCCCCTTTAACGGACCCTGGGGTGCCAATAGATTTTGTCTTGGAAAATGACCATTTTCCCCTTTTGATCTTCCAAGTTCTTGTTTTACTCGTAACTTCTTTATACGAACTCGGAATGACTTTGTTCTTTTGTCATTGACTTCATCTTCTCCCCCTCTACAAAATGATGACTAGAAATATTCAATTTGAACGAGTTCCACTGGGTCTTTGGCCCTTCTTCACTTGTGACTTCACTTTAGTAGCTATTTTTCACTTCTTTTCGGATGATTCTCCTAACAAAAGACATAAATTAGAAAACAATCATAATACAAGGTAATATGCAATAAACATAGCTAAAACAAGTATGGAATTGACACATAAAACATGTAAACAAAGCACTTATCAAATTCCCCCACACTTGGATTTTTCTGGTCCTCGAGCAAACTACCTAACTTAAAACAAAATACAACAACTCTATTTCGCCGAGGATACGGTTGCACTTAGCATGTGCAACAGGCCTTTAAACCCCTAGGTGTCCCTCGTGGACGAGTTATAGTCTCGTGAGGGTTTACCAGAGATATACCCACAAAATCTTCTCCAACTTCAAAGCTGCCTCCAGCTTCTTCCCAAGCATCCAAAGAGCTATGAGGACATAGAGTTTCTGCATGCTAGTAATAAGAAGTTAGAAATACCAAAGAACATATTCTCATTCTTAAATGTTGAGTGAGAAATAACCACAACATAATGAGAGAACGCGTGTTTGAGAGCGATCAATAAGCATTTCGCCTCGGGTTTTTCGATGGGCCATCATTCTTAGATGGGCAAACTGAGTTTTGGAAAGTGGGATGAGGGTTTTTCGAGTCCAAATAAGCTGGCGGCTCAGTTGGAGACGACCAGCTCACACAGGGACGAGCTTCGGTTCATATGAGAAGAAAATAGACAACACTAATACTTACTTAGTTGAACAAGCAACATCACCATGGACTAGATTTTTTCTGTTGTACATCATATAAGAAAAGTTTAGAATCTAAGAAAGCCAATATAGATCATTCATGATAGAAGTTTCATCAGAGAACCTCATTCATCAGTAGAAAAAAGAAAAGAAGAAGAAGAAGAAGAGAAGAAGTACACATGAGAAGAAAAGAGACAACACTAGTACTTACTTTGTAGAACAAGCAACAACACCATGGACTAGATTTTTTCTGTTGTACATTAAAAATGTGGGGGTACCAAAATAGACTACCAACTTTTTGTTAGGCAATCTGTATGGACAAACTCAACACAATTCCGAGAGTTCAACTCAATCAAGGAATAATGTCTAGAGTTATATCTCTCTTTATCTCTCAATTAGAACTCATAGAGAACCAAGTCCGTGAACCTAATTACAAAGAAATTACTTGGACGGTACCAAAGGCCAATGTTCAAAATTTAAGAAAGCCAATATAGTCTATTAGTTAATGATAATCTAACCCGTATTTAGTTAGCTAAAATGAAGATTTTTTTTTTTTTTTATTTTTGCGAAGAAATATATCAGTTGTCTGCTCTCATGGAATTAAAAAATTATATTATTTCCTTGAGATTGGAATACCCTAAAGCACTTGAGATATAAGGATCATTCGTACAATCAGGATGAAAAATATATAATCTTCATGAACTATAACACTCTAAAGAAAATGAGATAAATCTTATTTTGTTACGTTATATAAGGCAACACCACTTATTACATTGTTGAATTGTTTCCTTATATAGTACCAGTCAATGATTGGATCATCACAACTAGTATAGTCGAGTGAAGCAATACTCAATCTTTGTTGCCTAATGGTACAATTTAAAAGTTACATGAACTCTGTAAGAGCCAAGAGCTAATCAAACTTTGTTAAATTCTTATAAACTTTATGCAAACGGTTATCCTACAGAATCTCACTATGGGAATGAAATGCATCTACAAATTGCCTCTAATGAATATAAAAGAAATCACATTATAGAATATGAGAATTATTAGATTGAATCACAAGAATTTGATGATCAGGGTAATTGTAGGGGAGAAAATGTGGGGGAAAATGTATTTTGACCAGGTCAATGAAGACTTGAACCTTTTTTTCTTGTTGCAAAATATTAGCAACATCGATGATCTGTTACTAAATTAGAACCAGAACCAATAAATTAGAACCAGAACCAATAATATCTAGTTCCGGATAGGGGTATCCCTGTAATTAGTAACAACCTAGAACTGCTGTTGCGAATATTTTTTTTTAACAATGGCAGCCGCCGTTGCGAATCGCCGTTGCTGACTGTGATTCGCAACAGAGCTAATGAAGTTGCTAAAAATTGCGACAGGGTGTTTTGGAATGGCAAAAGCCTGTTGCGACCCCGGTCAGCAACAACCAGAGTAGGTTGTTAAATCCTTAAAATGGTGTAGTGAATCTTAGCATGCTAAAGGTGATTTTTTTCCCTGGTTAGCGGTGCTAATTTGCTTCTTGGCTTCTCACGTTCCAACACATTCTCTAAAGAATATCATTTTAAGCAATACTTCTGTTGCAAACACCAGTTATACTTACCAAAAAGCATTACAGACATACGTTCAGGTACGTGGCCTCTCTCCTTCTACCTACAAAGTCGAATTTACGTCCCCCCATCCCATGCTCTCTCTGGCGGTTTTGACGCAGTGATGAAGCAGATTCCCATCCAATACCCCATGTCTGAACGAGACTCAGCATTATGACAGTGCAATAGAATACAACATGCACAAGTTTTCATCCTAGCCATACCTATTAGTGGTCTTAACCAAAACCTTGTACCTAGACAATTCAGGGTCGTGGTTAGTTATCGACTTGGCATTCCTCTTTTCCTTGCGGATGTCCATCTAGCTGTAACGGGAATATGGACGTTTTTGGTGATCACGCACTGCATTGTGCTAAAGATGTGGTGATCAAGTTTATACATGATTTAGTCAGAGATGTTGTTGCAGACATGTGTGTCAAGGCGTGTGTTTCGGAACGTAAATAAGTCGTTTTGGGATTCTTAACCGAAAACAACCTTGAGTTGAACCTGGCTGATATTCTTGTTTATAATTGGGAGAACGGTCACGATGTATGTCTAGACGTTACGTACGGGTGTTTCACCTTTCACCGGTGGTGGTGTTTGCACTTTCATTCCGGGTCATGCCATTGCCGTTGCAGTTACTCGCAAGAAAACATAAATATCTAGACAAGTGTGTTGCTCATGGCTATGGATTTGGTGTTCTGATTTTTCCGACTCTTGGCGAGCTTGGTGAAGATACATTAAACCTCTTTAAAGGATTGCAAAATTTCCTCAACAACAATGATGCAAATAGTAAGGCAGGTAGCTTTTTTTTCATAGACTAGGGGTTGCCATTCAAAAGGGTGTAGGAGCTCAGCTTGTCGCGAGACTTCCATCTAGCTTCACGTAAAAACTTTGTTCCATCACTATGGATTATAGTTGGTACGATTTTTTCTCCCACTTAGTAGGAAAATAATAGACAAAACACAAATGAGTATTATATACATATATATAGGGCCACAAATTATTTCTGTGATTGGGGGCATATTAGAATATGGGCATCCAAATCAAAACCAATTGGCAATGAGTGGAGTGGCCTAAGGACTATAAACCACAGGATCTTAGACAACCCAGACAATGTGGGACTAATAATCTCAACACGCCCCATCACGTGTAGCCTCGTTGGGTCTAACACGTGGACAATAAATCATGTACGCGGAGTTAAGGTGCGGTCAAATGACTCGACACAAATAGCCTGCTCTGATACCATGTTAAACTTTGTGGTCATCCAACTCAAAACGAATTGGCAATGAGTGGAGGGGCCCTATAGATTACAAAACGCAGGATCTTAGATTGTCTAGACAATGTGGGACTAATAATCTCAACACGCCCCCTCACGTATAGCTTCGTTGGGTCTAACACGTAGACAATTAAATCGGGTGACTCGGATTATAGGCGCGATCAATGACTCATCGCAAATAGCATGCTCTGATACCATGTTAGAATATGGCCATCCAACTCAAAACCAATTGGAAATGAGTGGAGTGGCCCAAAGTACTATAAACTGTAGGATATTAGATAACCCAGACAATGTGGGACTAATAATCTCAACAGGACATCAAAAAACCAGGTTTGGGCCTGCCTGGAAGAAATGAACTTAGAGCAAAGGAAACTTTCCCCATAGATTTCGATGACCCCGATTGGTTAGACACCCACTTCTTCTTCTATAATGAGAAATCACAACTTGTAAGAATCAAGTTCAGTGATGTTCTCAACATTACAAAACTTGGGTACACCTATGACTGGGTCGAAAATCCCTGGATCAATGCACGACCTAAACCTTCCATCCCACCGAAAGTTACACGGAATATGTTGAAAATGAGGGACAATGACGCTCATAGTGGAGATTCTTATTAATCAAGTTCTCTAGCAGTCTTGTTGGGGGAATTACCGATCAGGGACGCTATGCACAATATGGAACCTACATAAACAATAGTACGCAATACAACGAAAATAATACCAATCACACAACACCAAAGATTAAGGGAAAACTTCCACTATGACAAATAATGGGTTACAACGATATCTCCCAAATTGGGGTTTCACATAACTTCAAGGTGCATATGGATGTGCTCTTTCTTTACTCACTCACCGCTAACTATGGATAACTAATTCTTACCAAATAATTAGGTAGATATAACAATATAAGGAAGATGGGAAACTTATAAACTTATTACTACTAGGAATTAATCAAACCCTAAAATTACCCCTTTGAAGAGATGTAGGATGTGGTGGATTATTTTCACCAACCAAACGGTGCTTCGGTAGAACACCCTTCTTCTTCAAGCTCACAACTCAAATCTTCACCAAACGGTGGCTATTTTTTTCTCTCTCACTCCTTATCTTCTCACGGCAGCAAAACTCTCATATCTGTTCCGCTCGGCTTCTTTATTGTTTCATGCACAAGAGATATATATCAACACTGTTTCCTAACTTAAACTCCTTCTAATTCTAATTAGCTCCCCCTATTAGATTTAGGGACACCTTGTTGGGTTTATAAGGAGTGAACGGCCCAACAAGTCTAATATCTGATTTCGGACCAAACGGTCAAATGGTAGACGTTATAGGCCTAAAATCAGTAGAACGAAAAATGAGATGAAATTGAAGAATAGGTTTTAGTTGTTTACAGAATTGACGTCAAGGAGGATATGTACGCCAAATTCGACGTCTACATAAATGCAGTTAATGAGACCACAGTTGGACCAGAGTCCAGGGAATTCGCCGGAACGTTCGTTAACATGATGCGAGGGGTAAAGGTGGTGATGAACAAAGGCGATATACCGGTAGAAACGAAGATGAATATCAAGTTAGGCATTTCAGAGTTGTTGGAAGACTTGGAGGCAGATGACAATGATGTCATTTGGGTGTCGTCGGTGCCAAGAGGCGGGACTGGTTTGAATATCACCATTGATGGGGTCGAGACTAAACTTGACCAACAACTAAACTTGTGGAATTTGGTTTGAAAACCTAAAGCTCCTAATAAGATATCAACAACTAAACTTGTGAAATTTGGTTCCCAACGGGGTTTAGACTTTCCCCATGTGGAGTACATCATCAAGGCATGTTTAGCAATCTTGCGAAAAATCATGATGATTTAATCATAGGGGAGGTTGATGAGTCTTCTACTTGATTTAATCATAGGTTATGTTTTATTTTTTTTGCAAGTTGCTTTTTGAAATTTCAGGTACGTCAAGATGTGTTTTCAACGGCTAATCTTCCTTGTGTATTTAGAATTTGTCTATCTTTAGTTCTAGCCTTGTGCTATTCATTTCCCTTTGGGGTTTGTACGCATCTTTATTTGTATCCGCATGCACACGACTTGTGTACCCTTTAATCTATTCTATTTGATCGATCAAAAAAAAAAAAAATTATCACCATTGATGGGGTTCGGATTGAGTACATGAGATGAGCTACGTAAACGCGGCATTGACAGCAACCCAATTAATCATTATAGGCCCATGTAGTATGTTCTTGTCAATTGTTTGATTTATCAGTCGACACAAGCACGAGCGTACTTTGAACATTGTACTAGATTTGATTAGTTCAAATTGTTTTTCCCTTCTGTTATGGTGAATGGGGACTTCTATTAAATTTGGACAGTGAAATTTGCCTCCTCAACCGTCATGGAATTACTATGGAAAAGAATTTGACAGGGAGTTAGCATGGTCATATTTTCATTTCAAAAACCATTAATTATCATGGAGTTGGAGTGCGATTGGCAAACTGGTGTACAAAAAGTTGTTGGTTCCAATTTATGAAAATATGTACGTCGACGTCGACTCTAGCAGGTTGGATAGAAATCGAATGGTCTTCGAAGGAAACGAAAGTCCCATCAGCGCACCCAACATCAGGGCCGTACCAAGCTTTTTAGGGGCCCTAGGCGAAAATCGAAAATAAGGGCCCTAAATTTTTTTTGCCGATTGTTCAAGTAAAAAGATCAATAACTACATAAGTATGTATAAAAAAAAAAAGAGAAAAAAGGCAAACATAAGTATGTAGTAAAATTTTCAATTGGAAACAACTAGACAAAAGTAGTTACTCTACGGAAAATTGAGCTTCCTGGCCTTCTCTATGCAAATTCATTAATTATCATAACGTAATGGATGTTATTCACCTTCCTCGCACTAAAGTCAATGGATTCCGACAACTCTAGCAAAGTATCCCAAATTTCAGGAAGATCGTATTGCTTTGACACTCACTATATTTCTCATCGAGTATATGTCATCGGCTTAATCTATGCCCATATCAATGATGTCATGTAGATTTAAATATAAATAAAAATTAAATTTGAAGAATAAATTGAAGAATCATCTGTTGAAAATTTGAAATAGATTCTAATCGATGAACTTACCGAAATAAATGTTGAAATTAAGATGAAGAGACAGGTGCTCCGAGAATGATGAAATGTAAAATGGATTAGTCAGTTAGTTTTACCTTTGTACACTAGACAGTCGGATACTAAGTGCGGCTAAAAAATACAAAAGTTCACTGGGCCAAAATAGTAAAGACTTGGGCTGACAGTGGTTTATTATTTTTTTCCTGCGACAGGCGAATACACCGGCATAAAAAAATTTGGGGTCCCCTATAATCCGGGGTCCCTAGGCAATTGCCTATGTTTCCTAATGACTTGGTACGGCCCTGCCCAACATTATAAACGTACTTGTGCCCGACAGTCTGTAAGGACTTGGATAGTGAATACCCTTCTTTCAAAGGAAAAAAACAAAAGAAAGAACGTACTCGAGTGAGTCCACACCATTCCCTGGTATACACGCAGTTCTATGCTGCTATATTTTTAACGAAAATACATGGTTTGCAAACCTAGTTTGATTGGGGGCAGAACTTTTAATTGGGGGCCTTATACTAATGGACAAAAAAGGTCACCCAATCCTAATTTGGGTCACCCCTAAAAAATATTTTCTAAATGGCTAAAATGCCCTAAGTGATTAGTATTAATTTTAAATAATTAGTGATAGTCTTACTTAATTTGAGTTTAATTTTTTTTTTTCAAATTTTTTATTTATCCATGTGTAT
Organism: Papaver armeniacum; assembly: GCA_023531295.1. NCBI lineage: Eukaryota > Viridiplantae > Streptophyta > Magnoliopsida > Ranunculales > Papaveraceae > Papaver > Papaver armeniacum. The sequence goes on along the minus strand of JAJJWW010006619.1, from coordinate 880,643 downwards.
GAAAAATCGCTGAGATCATGGATAATTTTCCTGCCCAGATCCGTATGAAAAATCGTCATGGTATTGAAGTGGTTCATTGACGACTCTAAACAGTCGTTAATGTTTAGACGGTTCCAGTAACGATTCTGAACAGTCGTTACATTTTATAAAAGAGTCGTTATTCGGCTGTTGTAAACAATCGTTAACGTTTCGACCGTTTTAGTGAACAGTCATTATTTCTTATAAAAAAGTCATTATCTTCTTCGAATAGTCACTAATGGCGGAAATGTACGGCAGTTTGGAGTCGCCATATAAAGATCAATTCTCTGACGACCCTCTGGAAGGGTCGTTATTGTTTTTATTATGTATATGACGACCCTTAAAGTCATTATTGTCTTTGAAGGGTCGTTATTTGAAGGAAAAAAAAAAACAGTCAATAGTAAAACAGTATTTTCATAATCCGATGAATACGCCCCTGAAAATTTTGGGGTACAAATAAAATGTCATGGCCCCCAATTGGATTTTATGGCCCCAATCAAACTAGGTTTGCAAAAGTTTTAATGCTTTTTTATTTTTTTGTGAGTTGGTAATGCATTAAAACGAATAACTTGGGGAGTTAGGAACCCTTACAACATTAATAGTAGAGTTGTCTAATGTAGAGATGTTTATCCCTCACATTATATTTATCTACTTCTAAGTTTAACAAAATAAAAGTAGGAGCATTCTTGTCCCAATTAACAAAGTTCACAAAAGATTTGGCTTCCTTAGCAAGAGTGTCAGCCACTTGATTCGCAAGTCTAGGAATATAGAAAAAACCCAAAAAAAAAATTGTTGCATTTGTTGAAATAGTATTTAGTTTCATCCCTGAGCGATTGATTCTTCCATTCTATTTGAGATGGTTTCCCATTCAAGTAGTCAAACAACTTTTTGCAGTCACCTTCCACACTGAAATTTGACCATCCATTGTCCAATGCCCGTTTTGCTCCATGCCACAAACCTTGGGCTTCCGTTTCTTCAGGGGTAGCTGCTGAGATAGGGCCTTCTCTTCCTTGTTCGAAATCTCCTGGAATTCAACCTTTTGCTCAGATGGGGAGTCCAAAATGAAAGGTACTGGTAAAATTTTGTCTTCATCCTGTTTCTGCTCCTTCAGATTAGAGTCATATTGATCTAATTGCAGTAATTCATCCGAATTCAATACTAAGATGCGCAAACCCTCAGATGAAGAAGATGAGAGATATTCAGGGATTGCAATATTGAAAGCAGCCCTGGGTTGAGTTTTAGGAGATGTAATGGATGATTGAGATGAATGCATGACATGATGAGTGGGACTAATATGAGATGCTTTGAAAGAAACTGTGTTAAAACCCACTGATACTGGGGACGATAAGTTCTCATGAGCATCTTCGAAAGAAGAAGAAGGGAAGGATAATCTTCTATTGACTAAACTAGGAACTAGAACCGGGCTAGCCCCATTAGGCGGAACAAAAACTGGTTCAAGACTAGGAACCACTGTCTCGTTTATAGGTTCCATATTACTGATGACTCGACGAGTTTCCGAGTTACCCGATTCAGCCGATTCAGATCGAGATCCATGCAAAGGAATGAAATTTTCAGGAACATTAAAGGGGAAAGTACGCTTGCCAAGGATCAAAGAAGATGCAAGAGACATATCCTCATCATATGTCACTGGTCCTAATACTTCATAATCTTTATTATCTTCAAGGGGATCCATGACATGATCTACATGTATAGGATGTTATTCTCTAAATAACTCAAACAAAGTCTCTCTATTACCAGGAATTTCCAAGAACTTCTCAACAGATTCCATATTACCATGAGCATCAGTATTATCAGCAGGATTCCAAATTTGGATAGGGGTATTATCAAGGAAGTAGATATCATCACCTGGAGCTGGCGAGTACTGTAAGATGTCATAGATATCCTCTATAGGTCTATGCTGACAGATAGCACAATAGTTGATCTTATGACCAAATCGAGGACAAAAGGAACAAAATTTGGATGGGAGATTATGATAAGTAAAAGTAAGTTCCCTAACAGGAAAACAATCCAACTTAACGAGCAACTTTAGAACTAGTGGTTTTTCAATATTAACCGACACTAAAACTCTCGGTGTGCAATCAAAGCTCCATGTACCATTACACACTTGACTGACTACCCCCACTATGCAATCAAACTCTCGTGCCGAGTCAGCAGTTAGACTGTTTGTTTTCTAAATTGAGTCAGATATGGTTCGATTTATCACTCAAACCTAACATCTGACTCGAACTCGTTTGAGTCAGGTAACAAAATACTCCTGACTCATGGGACCAAACCACTAACTCACATATTTTTGAGTCAGATCCAGATGAGTAAGGTGATTTCATTCAAGAGTTAGTTCAGTTGGCCAGGAGTCTGACTCTCAAGTAGTAGGTCAGTGGATCGAGTCTCCGCTCAAGATTGATCCAGACGACTCAGATGAGTCAGGAGTAAACAAACAATGTGTATGTCAATTGCTTATTTCTCCACCCCCCGCCTAAATATAGTGTCGGACAAAGAGGAGATTATTTTTTCCAGTGAGATATTTACTAATTTGATGACTGAATTTATCTTCTCTGTTTATTTACTGTTTTTTTTTTTTACTTTTGTTAAAGGGAGAGCAAATTGTGATCCGAGGAGAGCAAAAATCGTAGTCGACTCAATAATTAGGACCAATTCGATATATTTTTCTAACTCGGTCTAAAAAATCCTTTTTATCACACAAATTTATCGCACGGGTACTAAAAATGAAATTCCGTTTCTTGTTCACCGTGTTTCTGTAATATATTAAGAACCCTAAATAAATTTTTATTAAGAACCCTAGATACGGATTACTGACCTTCAATACATAAATCATCAATTTCCGATCTGGAGTAGGGTAGAAGACAAAGTGAAAAGGGAAATTATATACTCCAACATTATCTGGTTTCGGAATTGTTAGCATCATTTCTTCCAATGAGTGAGAGACATGTTACCTTGAGAAATTAAAACATCACCCGTCTAACTTCTGAGACAGAATTTTGCAGTATGAACAAACAAATAAAGAAGATACTAAAGAACCTCATTTAATCAAGTTACCATGCTTTGATACGAACGTACCAAGGAAGATATAATCACTAATTAACACCTCACCAAACATAATCTATATTGCGCTACTTACTAAGATTTTTAAGTTATATTTTTCAAAAAATTTAAGTCAAATTTTTAGGGTTCATGGACTGTTGGTACAATAAATAAGATAATTTCATTTCATTTTTAAAGTGTGCAAAAAATATGTGTGGTTAGTAAGGATATTTTAGACCGAGTTAGAAATATATACCGAGTTTGTCTTAATTAGTGAGTCGACTACGATTTTTACACTCCTCGGATCACATTTTGCTCTCCCTCTAACAATTTTTTTTTTTATTAATAATTTATATTTCTCCACTTCTTGCAAATGCCGTTCGTTATGTGCAATCTTCAATCTAATCAACCCTCCTTTCAATAATAAAATATTGTGTCAAATAATTTATGTGAATCCCGAAAGGAAAAACAAAACAGAAAGAACGAATTAAATGCAGGATTATACGATAAGAATTGACTAAATACATACATATGTGGCCGTTCCCATTCCTAGGATGCGGTTAGGTCAAGGTTGTGGTGTTTTAGAGCAACCATAGTGGGCGACTAAACTCAAATATTTGGTAAAAGAACAAGACGTAGTGGGACGTACTATCGACTAAACCCCGACTATCGACTAAATCCCTGACTATATTTGGTCTGGGACCAAGACCAAACCCAAATATATAGTCGAGCGAACGTATAGTTAACGCCCCACACCAGGCGAACGTATAGTTAACGCCCCACAACAGGTTAACGCCCCACACCAGGCGTTGACTATACCTCCGCCCCTTTTTTTTTTTAATTTCTATTTAGTGGGGCTGGTGTTTATACCACCGCCCCATTCATTGTTTTGCTTTTCCTTTAAAGGGGCGGGCTTTAAACCTCCGCCCCATTATTATTATTTATTTATTTTCTCAAATACAGGAACATGATTTCGTTTCATCGGGCGAACTTATAATGCACGCTCCACCATCGGGCGAACTTATAATGCACGCTCACCAAATTTAGTCTTTCTACCGTAGTGTCACAACACGGACTAAACCCAAATTTTGATCTTTTTTTTCCTCTTTGGTCTTTGGTTATACTCGCACCACTGCGGTTGCTCTTAGAAAACTACGTATGCAGGCAAATGTGTTTCACTGGAGACTAATGACCATGTATATGTGTGGGTCTGGAATTTTGGCCGTCTCTAAGCTAATTATTTCGTGTTTTTTTATTTTTGGGTACGATATTAATAGTAAAAGCTTCGTGTTACTATTTGTTACTTAATTTGATGCAATTATTGCATACATCGTTAATTAGAGTTACTATTAGCACTTGGTATTGGTTTCTTTCTAGTATCTCAATGTCATTTGGTAGAAATGTAGAATACTAGAATGCATTTGGCATGTGTGTCTCACCAGTCTAAATGGAAAACCCGGTTTGGTCAATTTCAAGTGCATGTAGAACTGTATACCACGTCCTCACAAACGAAAAAAGTGTACGTAGAACGAACGTATGGTGTAGATGTCTCTCGTAGGTACTATATAAAAGTAGCTCAGGTACACCATTACTTCTCATTAATTACAAAGTTCCATTCCTTTGGAGTCCTCTTCTCTCTCGCTCCATCTAAGATTCAGTCTGATAAACAACATACTAAACAGGGATCGATTTTCTTCTACAATAACTGTGATTCATTTGTTAAAATATTAGGTTCGGTCAATCAGATCGAACCAGCAGCTGTAGGGAATGACCATGGAAAAATGGATGGGCAGTACTAAAGGTGTTCTCGTGCTGATGATGCTAAGTTTTGTTGCTGCAGTTTCTCTTACTCTCATGATTTTCCATGTAAATGATCAAAACCAAGATATATACCTCCAGCATCACCACCAGCAACAACTGAAAAATCGGGATTTCGGGTATGTATGTTCGTTCGCTCATAACTTATCTTATCTGTCCATCCTTAATATATTTAAATTTTCTTCATTAAGTCATAGTATATAACTAAATGCATGTATAATCTGCCTGCCATACTGCTAAAACTAGTAGCACTGAAAATGATTTGAAGATCAGAACAGAACTACTCTTTTAAGGCTGGTTCTTTTGGTTTGAGCATGACTTCATTTTTATTAGTTCTATGTTAGGTGTTCCCGTAGTTTGGATTCTTGACCGGAAAATGAAAGAAACCGGTACCAACTACAGTAATTATAGATACTAGCTAGATAGTACATAGCAGTTAATCCAGAATACTGTACTACTGATGAAGTGACTGTTGTTACTAGCTAGGTGTGGGCCCTACCTAATCTCATTTGCTGCTCAGATAGGAATTGAGCCTAAGACTTAGTCTTATGGGCTAGATTGGAGGTGCTAGATTAGCACTTAAGTGTTGCAATTCAAAAAAAAAGTGTGGCAAAAAAGTTAACACTAGTTCTCTTTCCTACCAGTTGGTAGGACATGAAGTAGATGTTAGATAGTTCTTTGAACCATTCTGCGCCAGAAAAGAAACTTTCGCGAACCATTCAACGCACGAAGAATATACCAAGCATCTACGCCGAATGGTTCAAACCAAGTTAAAGCGCCGAATGAAAACGCGCGCTACATGGGAGCGCTACATATTCGCGCTTGACCTTTTTTACTTTTCACTCCTTTGGTAATTAAATTTATACTTGTTTTCATTATTTGTTTTCTCACACTCATGTTACACCACCAGATAGTTATGTTTTCATTTTTGAATTTTGAAAAGTTTGACAATTTGTTCCAACGGTTTCAAAATCTTAAAATTTGACAAACTAAGAAATTTTTGATTACACCGCAAAACAATGTCACAATGTTTTTTGAAATTAAAATTCTACTTCTAAAATTTAAAAAGTACATTGAAATTGAAATCCTACTTCTAAAAATTTAAAAGTACATTGAAATTGAAATCCTACTCTAAATTAACTTCTAATTCAAACTTGAAAATGAACTTCTAATAACTAAAATATCACTCATAATTTAGGGATTGGTTCTAAGTCATTACAACCAAAATCTCGTTCCTCCATTTCTTGTAAAGGGGTAGCTCCCATTCTTGTACTTCATTCAAATTTTGGCGTAGGATCTTCAAGTCGGATTCCCGTTGTTGGGTTTGTGCCAAGATTGTATTGTTTTCCAAATCTCTCTTAAGGAACTCTTCTTCTTCGTTTCATACTTTGCCACCCTTTGTGCTTGTGCATTTTCAAGAAGTCGTATGAGCTTGTCCATTTTATCATCCGCTTTCTCGGATGCTTTAGCGTCACGAGCCTTTTCTTTGCCTTTCTCTTCCGCAACCTCTAACATCATCCGTTTGTTCGAAATAACGCCTTCTACGTGATATGTCCGAGGTATCGGAACCTTGGGTAGATGGTGAGCTTCCAAACCTTGTCATATCCTCCAAATCTTCATCCATAGTTACTGGAGCTGAAGTACTAGGTTGAGTTGCTTGACTAGGTTGAGTTGCTTGACTAGGTTGAGTTGCTTGACTAGGTTGATATGCTTGACTAGGTCCAACATCATTATTCAACTCTGGATTGTAATCTGGTTGATAGGTCTTCAGGAGCTGGAAAACCGATTCATGTATCCAACTCTGGAATCGTTCAGCCAAATAACAACTAACTCTTTTGTAGTTTTTTTCTAGGTCATAAAACACAACTCTCACTCTGGATAACTGCAGAGCATATTCATAATGTTCTCCCTCAGAATTCTCACTACCAAGCCATGGTTGCCAAATACATAATGCACTGGTTCTAGTGTCAATTTGTGCTCTTGCAGTGGACACCGAGTGTTTCTTCGTATCCTTTTGGCCTCCTCTTTGGCCTCTCTTCCGTGATTTAATGTTAGTCTTCTTGAATAGACTAATCTTTGGGAAAAGATCAGAGTGTTCTCCGGAAGGTGTCTGACAAAGCAAAGGTTGCATGTTGCGGAAGTAATAATAGTACCAATACTCAAGTACCATAACCATGCCAGATAAATCCTTCCCATTCTCTGACCATCCATCAAGAAATTTATAGGTATTACCTAAGGAAGCTAAACCCCAATCATATTCCCCAACTTTATCCAAATTATCGAGCAATAAAACCCAACGTTTATCTACTCTTCCACTAGAACCCATAATAAGAAAATGACCAAAACACCAAAGAAAGAATGCTCTTGTCAATACATCCGCATTCAACATTGTTGGTTTTTTCTCTACTTTTAATGTAGGTTCTCAAGATACCCAGGATATTGTTCCAGATTTAGTGTTCCAGTTATCAAATCCTTTGAAATCTTGAAAATACAAATCATCCAAAGCAACAACCTAACCGTTAGCTCACCTAATACCTAACATAACTACTTGATTTTTCGTAGGGTCACCAATGGGAATTCCGTTAACATATACCAATCTACAGGAAGGAGGCCAAGCTCAAATTCTCTAAAATGGAAGCTCTTGGTTTTTTTCCGCCATCTTTCGCCCTATGGCTTCAACTAAGCCTCTATCCGCATTGGAAAAGTTAAACTCAAAGACAGGTAAGAAAACCCACAATTATCACAATCTTCTGCGCTATCTGGATTATCTTTCACTACAATTTTGTATAACGTTTCAACCTCATTAAAACTGCCTCTAAAGTTTATAGTTCGACTATCACTCAAATTATTAGATACATGCCTATCTCCTTTTGTCAAACTACTTCCAAAGCATCTAAATGTTCTTCCATATTCATACTATAATCTTCCATATCATACTACAATCAAATAACAAAAGAAAAAAGAATCAACCACATTTTATCATTTTCATCATAATCATTCAAATTCATAATTCATACAAATTCACAATTTTATCCACCACATTTTACCATTTCATCATAATCATCCGAATTATACAAATTTCGCTTCATCAAAATACTACAAGTATCATTTTCACCCTCAAAATACTACAAGTATCAAAAATTCATAATTCATAATCCGAATTATATAATCATGTAATCTCTTATACAAATTATCATTCAACTTCATCACAAATAATCAATTTTACATTTAGGTTTTTAATCCCCAATATCAATTTTCATTCACAAAAATTCAAATTAAATCATACAATACTAGAAATATCATCTAAATAACAAATACCAATCATCTAAACATATCAATTTCATCAACAAATCATGATAATCGGAAAACAAACAAACAAATAAAAAAGTTTCAAAATCTTACCCAAATCGATTTCGTGGACGGATTCGGTCCAAACCGATCTCAAATGATTCCAATGATGTTGTTGATCAAACCACGGAGCGATTTGTGACGAAAATCCTGGAAATCTAGATCTAGGACATGCATTTTCTGATGGTTTTGGGGTGAGGAAGAAATGAAATGAGGAAGAAGAAGAAGATCGACCTTCCGTTGGGTTAGATCGATTTTATAACGCTTGAATGGTTCAGCGCCTAGCGGGAATTATTCTGCTCCCGACCGTGTTGACTGGTCAAGCGCGGATGGTTCACGAGTTGTTAACGCTTGAATGGTTCGGCCGCACGGCACTTATTTCATTTCAGCGACTAGCATGCTAGACTAGCAACCCCATAAGACTTAGGTGATTTTACTAGCTGACGTGGACTGCTAATCTATTTGCTAGACTAGCACACCATAAGACTAAGTCTAACTTAGTTGTAATAGTATTCCTGTGATTTCAGAGATTTCAGTGATTTTTGTGTATCATGCATTGACTGTAAGATCAGCCATGGAGGAAAGATTGATAGTAGGACCTGTGATTTCTGTGTTCTTCATAAGCCTTGTGATGTTTGTGATTCCGGTGACTTCTGTGATGTTTGAATTGTTAGTGATTTCTGAGATGCTAGTGATGATAGTGATGTTAGTGGAGAGCCATTGAAAGAACAGACTAGAAAGGATTTAGATCATAGAAGAATTCATCAGAGACGGAGGGAAAAGAGGGAAGAGAGAAACAAGCTTATGCCGGCAGAGAAAACCGGCAGAGAAGTCCGGTCAAAAATGACCGTTAAGAGAGACGTTGAGAGGAAAGGGACAAAGATAACGGCTAGAAATGAAAAGAAATTTTTAAGATTCAGGCAAGGTAGATTTTCGGTTCTCAGAACTTGTACGACTCATTCTCTCTTTTCTTCACACTCAGTAAGATATATTGCCTCTTGTAATCTTTTCGAATTGATAAAAAAGATGAAAAAAACGTGACGAACTGTGGGTGGGAGTGGGATTAAGCTGCGAGTTGTATTTCTTTGTTATTACGAATTTAAAAGAATAATTGGAGTGTAATCTTATGAAGAGTATAATTGTTGTAGATCAAAAGTGTGGTGATTAAGTTTCAGAATGGATTGAATTCAAATCTAATTAAACTGCTTCAAGAAATACATACTTGCTTAGAGCACTTCTCTTCTCTATATCACCTTCACCTGATTCGTAATAACAGTAGCAATACAAAGCAAACCCATCAAAATGCTTTCATAAGTCATGTTTTCTTTTTTTTCTACTGAACAGCATATCAATCCCAAGGAACTAAAATTAAATTCAAAATCCCAATGACATTATCAAGATTCAAGAAGTAACAGCGAGAAACAACCATAATCAAACTGACTGGAAATCTCTGAAGGGAAGTCTAATTTCTGTAAATACCAAGAGAACAAAACACGTGACAGAGAACAAAACTTTAATGGGAAAATTTCTGGAAAAGAAAAGGAGCACTGCAACCACTAAACTCCACTAAAACCTCATTATTATCAACCTAAATGGTAGATAAAAACATAAGAAGACAAAAATGGATTATTAAGGTTCAGATTAAGTCCGATCAAATCGGATTTCTTTTTTCGTTCCACGGGACCGATATGCCTTCTTATTGTTTTAAAATGAATTGGACGATAATAAAGTTTTGGCAGGGACGGACTTTAAAAGGAGCTAAACTAGGCTATATAGCTGTTCAATCTTCTCATTGTATCCTACGCTAACACTATGCACCAGAGTCCAATCTGCAAAAAAAAGTATTTAGTTGACGACCTTATGAATTCCATTTCAAAAGCTCCAGTTCCAGGTTGCATAGCCATAGCTGTCACTGAACCTGGATTAACAACCAAAATATTGACAGTTAACTTAGTTGATTGTTATTCGGATTGCAACATAATTAAACAACAAAAAAAAATTGACTAAAAAAGATTCCCAAGTCTGAACAGTGCAACCTCTTATTTCCTGACTAGCCCAATGCCACAGAACAAACCGCAGCTTAAAAGAAACAGATGAGTGAAACTAGATGTGTACAAACAATAGGCATCAATTGATTTTCAAACATACCTTCTTGATGCTCACTTATTATTCAGCACTTTGGAATGACCCCTTTCTTACTTCCTTTGGCTATATGAGATCCACACTTTGACACCTAAAATTCCGTAACGAGTAGAAACTTCTGACAAAGCATAGTCGATTTTCTGGTTAAACACATTACAAGATGTCTTTCCATACTTCCCGCATTCACTTCTAGCTATTTCCGCACCTCTTAATCGACCTGAAACACAAACACGAATCCCATCTACCCCTTTTGGCATGACTAATGGAATTTCCTTTACTATTTGACCAAAAATGGAGCGGAACGTTCTTTTTCTGTTCATCATTTGAAAAGCTATGTCTTGGGCAATCAGAGAAGCACTTTGATAAACGGATTTGATCTTCACCGACTCAATCAGCGTATGAGCCCCAGTTCTATCAGACACAAAAGATCGCATTTTTTCCACTTCATTCAAATAAGAGTTGTACCCATACGGAATTCTTCTGTTTCTCAGGATGATCTCTGTTATCATCTCGACTCCCTTGAGCAATTCTCCGACTTCACCCTGTTCTACGACTTTGTCTATCAATTTCACCTCTTTACCCAAGAGGTTCCAACATTTGGTTCTTAATTGACCTAGGAATTGTTCCCGAGAATCCTCAATCAAATGCTTCTTATACACGCCATCCCTTAGGAAAAAAAAAGGTAGCACCGAAGAAAGGGAAGAGTGAGATACTGTTTTTTCTTGTTCCTGCGAAACGAAGATCATTAGCTTCGCGAATGAAGTAGGTCAACTTGTCTTCGCTCAAGGACTTACTGCTCGAGTTTTCTACCAAAAAAGCGATGCGAGAACGTATTCTCTGATCTAATCTCCCTCCTTCTGATCCCTCTACTGTACCTGGTTCAGCCGCGCCTCGTGCCACAAAATGATTCAGAGCCATGACGAGATCAAAATGCATTTTTTTCTTTGCATTTAATAAATCATGCATCACCAAATAATTCAATGAAGGGCATACAGCAGGGACCCTCTGCAGTAGATTACCGTAGGAGCTGGACTTATCTGGGAAAAAAAACTTGAAGCACTCCGTTTTTTTGAAGGAGTCATCCCTCAGGAAGGCTATGTCATTTCCGGCCTTTGGTCCTAGGGCCCCGCTGACCCGAAGTTCTCTCAATGGATTTGACTGACCCAGCTTTTTTTTCTGGTTGTTGGCCGCGACTGACTTGACTCTTTTCCCTGCATCCCTAACTTCGTTTCCTTCTGTATCACTGTGCTCGACTGATTTGACCTTCCCAAATGCCCACCACTGACCCTTTGAAGTGGACTTACGATCTAGTGTCTTTGGTCGATGTGGAAGGAAGTTATGAACAACCGTTACTTTGGGGAAATGTTGAATAACACACTTTCCGAGACGAAAGCCAAAGGTCTTTTTCGTAGGTGGATGTATCGAACCGAGATAAGATCTCAGATTGACATCTTGATACACTAATTTCCCATAATAATAATCACTGAACCAACTTGAATCTGACTTACGATTCACATCAAGTCTTACTGCAATAGGATTCCCTTTACGCCCCATATGTGCTTAGACTGTTCTTTTCCCTGAGTAAAGCAGCCAATAAAAACCCATCATGAACACTTAGAACGCAAAGTGCTAAGGTAGAGATGCAATTAAAATTATAAATTTCACTGACTTGATAGTGAAGTAGCAGTTGGTTAAAACGCCTTACCAATTGGACAATGATGTTCTGCGAAAGGGGTAAGTCGTCAGTAGTTGTAATGGAGGAAGGCGTTCACTGAAAGAACAAAAGTAGATTGAAGAAGAGGTGTTTCACAGTGCCTTCTCCAAGCCTGTTTGTTCTACATACAACATCAAAATTTCTTTAAGCACAAACTCAAAAAAAATGGATTTGCTGGATGGATAACTACTACGTTGATACACCACAACGAAAACACTAAAAACAAAGAAGAGATCATCACTATGACACCAATTATAAATACCAAAGACAAAACAAACAAAACTCCATCCCCACCACAATTGCAAAACTCTTCAACAGACACCTACATAAAGAACTAATATAGGGGTAAGAAGAACTGACCTAGAAAAGCTCATACACGGGAAAGCTAGCAGTTGCACAAGAAATACGAAGATCCAAGTTAAAACCTCCTTACCAGTTGAGTAAGACGCCTTAGCTATGGTGTATGGTCAGGACATGAAGGAGAATGAAGATTAGTGTTAAGGTGTCGCAATTGAGGGAAGAAGGAGGCTACAGCTGATGGAATAGGCCAGGAGACAGACAATTTGTTTCCGGGTCAAATAAAATATGGAAAGGTGAATGAAATAGGAGAGATCACAAGATAGCAGGCCAAATTTCAAGACGCTATTTATTAGACAAAAGCATCTAGAAAAATAGAATTAGGTCATAAGACCCATAGCTATTCTTCTACATTTGTACCTCCAAACGAACAGCTCAAATTTGTTCAACAAAAGCATCTAATATCATTCTCAAAATAACTCAATGAATCCAGTATTGCATAGCTAGCTCATTTGCAGATATTCTTACAGCTACATTCTTAATTTTGTTAACTACCCATATTCCCCGTAGCAGACTACAGTTTCATAATTCTTATATCAATGACAAAACTAACAGTCTCCATTGCATAGCTACAAGTCTTTGCTAAGTACTTAATATAAAAAGAGAATCACTGGACTAGAAAAAGTGTTGATATCCTGATCGAGAGTCAGTAAACACCCCATGTTGTGGCTAGGTTATATGATGTTGGTGAAGTTAGAAAAAAATATTCAAGCGTGCAATTCAATGATCAAGTTAACAAATTCGAGGTCAAATTTGTAATCAACAAAAGCCAGGGAAGGAACAGATTTGCATACGGTTCGGATTAGGTTTTACGATTTTATTGAGGTGAATCAACTCTATGCATCAGAAATACGAAGAACAACATAAATATTGAAAGATGATTTTTTTATAAACGAACACAGACGATTTTATTGAGGTGAATCAACAGTTGTTTGTAAGAACCCATTGGGATATGAATTGGAGTTTGTGAAGAAAACAGAGAAGTAAATGCTCAACACTTGCGCAGCAGCTGAACAACAAATGATAAAGACCGAACACTGAAGATGTAGATTATCAGATCATAAACATGGTGTGCAATTACTACTTCATGCATGATGGGGGAAAGCAGTCTACAGTAGGCCAATGGAAATGGACAGAGAAGCTTTTACATGCCTTTCAAGAACTCCTAAGGTGAGCATGGTACTTGGTGCCTATTTGATTAAAAATTTAAAAGACACTAAACCCACTTCAATGCGTCCAAATTGTCCACAATAGTCTAATAAAGAAAAAAGAAAAATTGTGAAGCCAGTTATGGCAAAAGACAAAAAAAAAATTGAACAAGGAAAATGGAAATAAAATTTCCCGTCTATGGCCACCGATCAACCCATGAGGACTATTACTGCCCCAATGAAGTATTTATAATAGAGCAAACAATAACTGACAATGCATCTGTTTCCTTTTCCACTAAGGATTTTACTATAAAACTTGGCATTTCTCACATCAAAGCTATCTAGCATGTAAGACAAAATCATTATACAAGTCAACTGCATAGCTATCTCAGCATTTCCCTTTCAGATGAATACTATCACTATTTTACCACATATACCTAACAAGCTAACATACCACATTACAATCAAAATACATCATCTCCACCAATAGAGTTAGTATCACTCATAAACCACTATGAAGACCCTAATTTCATGATTGACTGAAAACCTATGATTTAAAATGAGTGAAATATCCAAACTGAAACCCTTAGCTTTAAACCAAAAAAGAAAAAACCCCAAATAAGAACAAAATTGAATCAAAACAACACAGAAGAGAAATAGACTTAGGGTTTGTGAAAATATACCTTAATTGTAGCAGTACGTCTTCTTCTAGTTCATAAACTCGACTGCTGCTTCAATTAGAAAGCGTAAACAAAAAACAATTTTTAGGTCAAAAAAAAAATCATCAAAAAAAAAATTACATCAAACTGAGTGAGATTGAGAGATTGTACCGCAACTGTTTGATTCTAGATTTGAATACAATTAACTATCACTGAACTAGGGTTTTCTTCGATTTCACGAACAAAATCAAATTTGTAGGGTTATAAAATCTCAAATAGGGTTATTTTTCGAGGTCTTGATTCAAAGATTAAAACGGGGATAGTTGCACTGTATCTATTCGTAGGCTCATTTCAATTTGAAATCTCATTCCCCGAATAAAAACGGCACAAATACTTCGTTATCATATGACTTATTTTCGCATAATTTGGATAATTTGCCCCAAGCAATATATAAACCAGTAGATTTGCTTATTATTTGATGGTCCTATCGGACTCGCCTTAAATTCACTCAGAAACATGTGTAAACAAAGTCAAAGGCCTAACAAGATGGTTGTTGACCGGTCACGATGATCAAACCAGGTGTCGAGTTAAGCCGTACCCAAAACCAAATGCACTGCATAGAGCACACGTGTTGTTTGCTAGAATTTTCTCTTTCTTTTTTTCTCTCGTCTTTCACTGTTAAGCCTCATCCAACACGTAAGTTTCTTTGTACTCTTCCATAACGACTAGATAGTAACCCGAGCTTCGCACCAGGCAGTGACTTTCTTTTTTGGTTGTTTGTGCATTTTTGCTAATAATGTACCATTTGTAGAAGAGAAAGAGAAATAGAACTATATAAAGACATAATCGGAACAAAATGACAATTTGAATTTTGTACTGTTAAAGAAAACAAAAATAAAGCAAAAGGCATGATTGAAGCTAAACTAATACACCTCAATGTATTCAAACAGAAAAGAAAACTGTGTATGATAAGTACATAGCTATTGTCATGCTTACATTTTGATAGCAATAATTTCAAGAACAAATTAATTTAACATCACGTAC
This sequence comes from Papaver armeniacum, assembly GCA_023531295.1. Classification (NCBI taxonomy): domain Eukaryota; kingdom Viridiplantae; phylum Streptophyta; class Magnoliopsida; order Ranunculales; family Papaveraceae; genus Papaver; species Papaver armeniacum. The sequence continues at coordinate 865,335 of JAJJWW010006619.1, read as the reverse complement.
AGAACTTCATGCTAAATCACTTACTGTGTATGATGTTAATGAGAGGGTCACCATCCACTTTCTCTATCTCTCTTTTTCTTACTTAAGCGTAACTTCAGCAACAAATACAACATCTGGCTTTCGAAGATGTTGAGATGCCCTTCACTGTATCAGAGTGGGCACTGAATTTCAAGACAGCAGAGCCTATGTTGTACCTTGTAACCAGTAAGAAAATTTTATGCACAACAAAATAACTTGAACATCCAGGTGCTAGAAAATGAAGCTTTAGAGAAATATGGATACCATATAATGAGTACTGTATGATAGTATATTTGCTTATCTTACATTGAGATTTTAAGAAAACTAAAGAATGGAAATTTTAGAAAGCTTAATTAAAGAGTCTCAGATATAATGGGAAAGAGATTCTACACCTGCTCCAAAGAACTTCTTCTTTATGACTCTAACCATATCATGACCATGATCTTGATCTTGAATTCTGCTAGAGTTTTGAGCATATTATTTGACCATCAAACTCATTCGTTGCGTATTCCTGTTTATGAAGAATTGGTTTTATCCAACAAAATCTCTGCCATGACACACGAAAAGAAAACTAATTAAGTTATGAACTTCAGTGAAAGAAGTTATCGTGTCAGAATCCATAAAATGGCAGCAAATACGAAGGAAGTTTTACTAAAGAAATTTTCAATGCCTTACCTATACGGGTGGGCCGTTTGAACAACAACATGAACTTCTCGCTCTGTGAATGAGAGGGGTAAAACCATTTGAGTTGGGATTCATCTTAAAGACACTGGAACCATCAATTATATAAATCGCAGCAAAATACTTGCAAAAAGGATTCGAAAGTGATTTCAAAGGGGCTAGCCTAGATACTACAAAGAAGGACAAAATCAAGATAAGCGGGCATGTCAATACTACCAAATCAACACCTTCAGATGAACCCAAATCTAAAGTTCATGAACACATGCCTAGTGTTTCTTACTAAAATCATACTAATGGAATTAAGTTTTCTTAAGAAATTTTAAAGGTTGTTGTACACGAAATCAAAATCGTACTTGTCGGTGTTTACGGATTGTTGTAAGACTTCTTCATATGCAAGTGCTTCTACAAATCCACAACTAACAACAGAAGACTACCGGACTGTGGTAGACAGAAGATAATTTAACTAAACCTCCATTTAATAGCAGAAGAAACATTAAGAGTAGAAAATTTTGAGAAATTGAAATACGATAAATATTCAAAATAACATAAAATTAAAAACCGCAAATCGACAAATTTAAGAAAAATCGATCCAAAAAAACTATACGGGGAGGGGGAGAAGAGACTTACCATATCATGATCATCGCCGAATAACGTAGGATTTTCTTCAAAGAAAAATTTAGGATATCCTCAACTCGCTTTGTTAGTAAAGTTCTGAAAGCAAGAAATGCAAAGTTTTTAGTATTCTTAGGCATTTCGACAGACACATAAGACTCTAATCAAATTTAAATGTTCCTCTAACATCCCTAAAACCATAATTGATTGAGGGAAATTAGCATCACCATTAGCTGAATTTTGAAAATACTTACTTTAATATAGTGATGTTTAACATGATTCTGATTAATGATTAAACTCTTGGTATAGTGAATTACCCCTTATACACAAAGACGCCCTAACTTTCGATAAACAAAATTTAAATCATAAAACCAAAAACTGGTTTTTAGTAGTTTGATTCATGGATGAAGAAATATAGAGAATTACCTTTTGTGACTTCTGATTTATCGAGTTGGCAATGTTTGATGAGATTAAAATTCGTAAGCAAATTTTTGGGTCAAGAATGATTTTTGGGAAGAAAATATTCACAGAGATTTGAGCGATTGATTTAACGAAGAAAGCAAGGCGAACTTTTTTGTGTTGAAAATTGAAACGGGGGCGGTTAGTCATGAAAAATAAAAGTGGGAGTAGTGGGATGAGGTTTTGCTCGTCTATGGAAGGTGTAATTAGGGTGCAGACATTTTTTCTTAACTAATGTGGGGCATGAGTGAATGAGAATGCTCTATTCTTCAATACTCACACCACAATTGTCCACATCATCATAAAGTGGGGTCAGAATGAATAAGGATTGAGTATTGAGTTTCAATTATCATCTTGTTAGATAGATATACTATCATACCAAATTACCAATCTTATACTAATTCGGAAAGAAAAAATGTCAATCTGATCAGAACAGAGCAGTTTCAATTTTAAAATAGAAACCAAGATGAGAACAAAAAGATGAAAAGTTATTCTCTCGTTATCTCTCTCATGTATTCCAGTTAATGTACATCCATGGTCAGATTTAAAAGTTCACTGTTGGTGGAGTAAGACTAACTGAAAGGTTAAGTTTGCAAAAAGAAAGAAGAAAACAGGTTTGATACTGTTCATTTTCGGCGTACTCTGTTTTTTTTTTTTTTTTCAGATTGGAAATTCTTTAACTTGATTTGTTTTAGAGGCGTCGTCCTTGAAATTTGTAGCTATTCTATGTTTTATTGTATTGAATTGATGTATAATTGTTGTATTTGTTCAGCTTGATCGATCTTGTAAAGAAAATTTAGAATTCAATTTTCCTATTTTGAATGAATATGATAATGAAATCTATCGATTTTGATTGATGCAGTGGATTATTTGATACACTTTGAATTGGTAATATGTTTGTTTGATTATAGTGGAAGGAAATTGATAATCAATTTGATTAATTATCTCAAAAATCATCTTAATTTTATGAAATTAGAAAATTAAAAAAACTGATTTCAAGTTTTTGGGACATTTATTGTGACGGACAAAATACAAAGGAGTCATCGTATAGAAAGCCTCCTTAACAATCGGCCAATTAGTGAATTAGTGAGAGATAGGAGGGTTTCTTTTCTATTCTGCTCTGTGTAAGAGAGAGACGGTTTTTTTTCAGAAGGGTTTTTTTTCACTAAGTAAAAGAAGAGACCCGGCCGACGAGTGGCGTTATAAGGGGTGAGAGAGTTAAAAGACACGTGTTGGACAACGAGAGAAGACACGGAATTAATTAAATACTCACTTCAATTATTAATCTGGGTGGAAATTCGGTCAAATGTGGGGGAATGAAAATTAAAGAGGGAAATGTTTTTCTTTTTTGAAAATGTGATGGAAATGTTATTTAGATGAGAAATTTGGGAGAGAAAATTTAGAGGGAAAATAATTCTTCATTTTTGTTTTGGGGGGAAAGCAATTATTGATGTAATATTAGAAGGGATGTGATTTTTTAGGTGAAAAATAAAGAGGGAAACAATTCCATAGTTTTTTTTTTTTAAATAGAATTAAATCAAGTATTATTTAACCAAAAATAGAAACCTACCTAAAAACCCTTAGATAACTGGTAATTAACTTAGTGGCATGATTTGCAACGTTTTATAAATGTTAATATACGTTGCTTAATTATTGCAGAATTAATCGCAATTAAAGCAACGTATATTCTGGTTTGCAACGGATATTTTCGTTGCACAGTAAGCAACAGCTATATACGTTGCACATCCAAAAATGGAAACGTTGCAAATTAGCTGATATGGTGTAGTGGCCGCTACTCTTGCTAACTCTCGCGATCGGGCCGAAAGAAGATTTGATTATCTTATTCACTCCAAAGACATCCAGAGTAGGAATCACCAGAGGGCACTCCTTCGCCAATTTCATCTCAAAGCAGAAGTTGTCGTGAATAATATCTTATTGTCCAAATCTCTCGACCCTGTCTCTATCGAACCTCTGGAAGTAGATGAGGATGAAATCCCATATTCTCCTGATAGTGATTTTGAATACGAAAGCGGCGAGGATGTCGCAAATGAAAAGGTGATCCCGTCTAACAGTGAAGCTGTCAATAATAATCCTGGTGAAAGGGGTTCTGGTGAGAATCAACCAACTGGCGAAAGTGTGGAAGTTGTTGAAGCTGATAAAATTGTTGAGGAATGTTTAATATCTCCTTCTGGCGAAAAGAATAATGTAGGGAGTTAAACTTCTTTTGTAATTTTATGTCCTTTAGCCTTTTTATCTACATAATTTCTTGCATAAGAGACGCTTTTCAATTCCTTCTGAGGTGCACTTTTTTATAAGAAAAATTAAGTCTACTGTTGAACAATTTTCATATTGCCTCTTACTATCTTATGAATGACCTGCATAAATAATAGTTAGTTTTTATAAACCTTTTGTCATATTCCCATGTATGTATTCGCAAATTTATTTGTTTATATTTGCAAATTCATTCTCGCAAGCTTGTTCGCTTACTCTTTTGTGTGGTCTTATTTTGCCTTCCTAGTTAAAGGTCTTATTTTGCCACCCCTCGTTATTACGACAAAATCGCAGGACATATTTACATTTTCATGTAAAGACCCATTGATCTTGCCTTATCGTTTCTTTAGTATTGTTGCCTCTGCAGGATGTTTTCTTTGCGACAATATGATAGGCCTAGAAATCCTTGCGAATTTAAAGCCCCATGACATTGCCGTCTTGCGACGAAATCGCAGGACGTCTTTACACTTTCATGTAAAGACCCATTGATCTCGTCTTATCCTCGCGTTTTGTATTATTGCCTCTTCAGGATCATCGTACAAATATGACAAGCCTAAATTTTCTTGCGAAAATAAAGCCTCATGACATTTGCGTCTTAAGACACTTATCAGCTCCCTAATGGAGGGTGCCGCCCTTATCATCTCCCTGGTTGCCCCTTTAAGGAGGCGTATATCGGCCATACAAGACTAGCTCCTCCCATCCGGTCTTAACAACAACCATTGTTTTCGCAGACCTCTTATCCCTTATACCTATAGGGCTTATGGTTACGAGACTGCACCCTAAGTGGAGTTTTCTTCGGGCCGAAAAGATGTGCCAAGATGTGCCAAGAATGGCCGAGACACTTCAAATGCCCTAGGCACTCTTGGCTCAACCGTGTACCTCAGCGCCTTGGTCATACACTGACTCCTTAGAAGAGACCCTCGGTCGTCCAACCAGGGTATAACCTTATATATATAGTTGGAAATCCAAGGTATCTCTTCTGGATGGGCTTTATTGACCCCAAATCTCCATGACTCAGGTTCCAGGGGCGGTGTAACCTTTTCCCTCAGCCATGTCAAGAGATACCCCCTTATATGACGCACTTTAGGTCTTACATTTGCCTCTTGCGAAATATCATTCGCGAACTAGGGTGTACGCCATAAAGGTTCGTCCCATTTGTATATGTCATTGATTTCTGATTATCTCTTGTTATTTTATTTGCGAGATCTTCGCACGTTCTGTCTTTATTTGGTGCAATTTTGCAATAATTCTTTCGCAAAATTTTTATTTCATTTCGCTTCATCCATACATTACTTCGCAGTCTACTCTTTTCCCACAATCTTCTATGGGTAATATCTCTTCAAGTATAATCTATTCCACGGTCTGTCCAATCTGTGGCCCACATCTTTGCCCTCAGGATCCATCAATCTATATGCTCCTGTTCCGACTATCTCTTTAATGATATAAGGTTCATCCCATTTTTTCGCCAGCTTGCCACCACTTTCTCGCTGATATACTGGTGTTTCTCTCAATACCAAATCGCCTGGTTGAAATTCTCGTGTCTTAACTCGTTTGTTATATTCTCTGGCTAATCTTCGTTGGTAATTCTCCATATGTTGTAGTGCTCTTTCTCTTTTTTCTTCTAACTCATCCAGCTTGATTAAAATGTTACCCGCACTAAGATTTTTCTCCCAAGCTTCTTTCTTTGTTGTTGGGATAATAACTTCTGTTGGAAGTACAGCTTCAACTCCATATGTTAAACAAAAAGTTGACATTCCCGTAGCTTCCATACCCCATATTATGCACTTGTTCACACCATGCTCTATTATGTCCTTCTAACTTCTTCTTCAATATATCTGCGATCGTTTTGTTTGTTGCTTCTGCTTGTCCATTGGCCTGCGGGTATAAAGGAGTTGATTTCCCACATTTTATCTGAAATGCATTAAGCAACAGTTCTATATTTTGTCCCTCAAACTGTTTCCCATTGTCAGATACCAACTGTGCGGGGATTCCAAATCTGCATATAATGTTCTCGAATATGAAGGTAAAAATATCTTTATCACGAATGTGTTGTACTGCTTTTACTTCTGCCCATTTTGTGAAATAGTCTGTAGCGACAATTAGATATCTTCTCTGCCCTGTTCCTGGTAAAAATGGTCCCACAATATCTAATCCCCACTTTCCAAAAGGCCATACACTTGTTGAAGAAGTTAACGGTGCTCCTGGTGCATGTATTTTCTTCCCGTGCCTTTGACAATCTTCGCAACGCCTTGATATTTGTTTCGCATCTTCATGCATATACGACCAATAATAGCCTTGCATTTTTTCCTTATGTGCCAAAGATCTTCCACCACTGTGATTGCCAGCGTCCCCACTGTGTAACATCTTTAACACTGCTTCTCCTTCCCTTCGTGTTAAACATCTAAGCGAGGGTCCGTTAAAGGATCTTCGGTACAATATTCCATCTCTTAATTCATAATTTGTTGCACAGCTTTTTAATTTGTGTGCCTCTAATCTATTTCTTGGTGTTTCTCCCTTCATCAGATATGCATGAAGTTCTACTCTCCAATCTTCACTGTAGGGTATTTGTGTTCCATCTTCTAATAGCATCACATTTGTCTCCTGCTCTTCATCTTTATTGATTGATGGTGATAGAAGTGTCTGTATTTTTATGCTTCTCGCAGCTGGATCTGTCATCATACTTGATATAAAAGCAAAAGCATCTGCGAGTCTATTATTTCTTCTTGATATATGTCTCCATTTTATTTTTGGTATCTTCTTCGACAACTCTTCAACAAGTTTCTTGTACTTTTTTCATTTGTAGTATATTCTTCTTTTATTTGGAGAATTGCTAATTGTGAATCATTGGTGATTCTCACATCTTCCAACTTCATTTCTATTGCGAATTGTAGAGCATGTATTATAGCTTCATATTCTGTTTCGTTGTTGGTAGATGCAAATTCCAATCTGAAAGAAAAAGCCATTTTATTGCCCTCTGGCGAAATCAGAACGATTCCAACTCCATTACCTTCCCCATTTGATGATCCATCTACCAATATTTCCTATTTGTTCGGCTCAGTTAATAAATCCCTTGGATTTCCATGTTCTTCTTCTATATCCATCATCTCTTCCACTGCTTCATCTTCTTCCAAAGGAAACTCTGCTAAAAAGTCTGCGACGATTTGTAATTTTGGTGAAGATAGTATTCCATATTTGATTTTGCAATGACTTATCTGAGCATTCCATCTCTCAACCCTACCTGACCTTTTTGAATTTTTCATTACCGACTCAATTGGTATTCTAGTCATTACCTTGATTGTGTGTGCCTGAAAGTATATGCGAAGCTTAAATGCTGCATAAACTAATGCCAAGATTAGTTTTTCAATTTTTGAGTAGTTCCTCTCCGCGGCATTGAATGTTTTGCTGATGTAATAGATTGGTTTTTCCACTCCTGCGTCTATTCGCAATAATACTGCACATAGAGCATGCGAGGTTGTCGCAAGGTAGATTAATAATTCCTCCCCTGGTTCTGCTTTTTGTAAAATTGATATATCCATTAGATGTTCTTTTATTCCTTGTAAAGCTTTTTCGCATTCATCTGTCCATCTAAACTTCGCTCCCTTTTTGAGTATGTTGAAGAAATGTTTACACTTGTCGGATGATCGCGCGATGAATCTTCCTAGCGAAGCTAATAGTCCATTTAACTTCTGCACATATTTTACCATCGCTGGCGTTGGCATATCGCAAATTGCTTGTACTTTCTCTGGGTCAACTTGTATTCCTTCTTTTGATACAATGTAACCTAAAAATTTTCCTGAAGCAACTCCGAAGGTACATTTTTCTGGATTTACCTTGATGTTGAAATGTCTCATTTGTTCAAAAATCTCCTTCAAATCTTGTACATGGTCTTTTGCTTCTTTACTTTTTATTAGCATGTCTTCCACATATACCTCTAGTGTTTTATGTATCCATTTCGCGAACACCTTTTCTACCATTCTTTGGTATGTTGCTCTAGCATTTCGCAGACCAAATGGCATTTTTGTATAACAGTATATTCCTCTTGGAGCGAAAAAGGCAGTATGTTATTGGTCTTCTTCGGCGAGGGGAATTTGATTGTAGCCTTTATACCCATCAAGAGAAGATATCATTTCATTTCCTGCTGCTGACTCGACCATTTGCGGAATATCCGGCAAAGGACAGCTATCTTTCGGAAAAGCTTTATTTAGATCAGTAAAATCTATGCAAATTCTTATCCCTTTTTTCTTCTTTGGGACTACGACCATATTTGCTATCCATTCGGGGTATTTTTCTTGTCTAATGATTCCTACATCAAGCATCTTCTGCAATTCTTCTTCTATTTGAGGGTGATATGTTGTTGCAATTTTTCTGATTCTTTGTTTGAATGGCCTTGCATTTTTGTCGATTTCCAGTTTATGACACGCCACAGTTGGATCTATTCCAGGCATTTCATCTATATCCCATGCAAAAATGTCTTTGTAATCTCGCAATATATCAACAGTCCGTCTTTCCTCATATGCCTCCATCTTAGTCCCAATTTTTAACATCTTGGGTTCTACTTTAGTTCCAACGTTTATTTACTTTGTCGGCTCGGCTGCGGTGTAGCTGGCCTTTGGTTCTCCCGTAGGTGTTGGTCCTTTCACTTCCTTCGCAGGCTCGTTCTCTTCTTCCGATATTTCGCTAGGTATTCCTTTTCCTTCCTCCGCTCTTATCATATAGGCTTTAAATTTCTTCTTCTTTCTTCATCTCCTTCGCCATTTTTCTGCGAATTTTTCGCTTCTTTGCACGCCCCTCATACTGTTTTACTTCAATTTGATAACATAATCTCGCTTTATCATCCTCCCCTCTAATTTCTCCAATTCCACTCGGCATAGGAAATTTGACGCATTGATGTAATGTTGATGCTACAGCTTTGATTGCATGTACCCACGGTCTTCCCAATAGCATGTTGTATGGCGAATCCATGTCCACCACACATAATGTCATTTGTGTCTCAATCTCTTCTAATGAAATTCGCACTTTTATTTCTCCTTTTGGTTTTGTTGTAGATTTGCCAAAGCCATGAATATAATAGGTTGGTGGAGTCATCTCTTCATCTTTATATCCCATTTCTTTGTATGCATGATAAAACATTATATCCGTTGAACTTCCCGTGTCGATCAAAGTTCTATTTATCGCCCATTCTTCCACATTTCCCATTGATTCCTCTTTTTCTTTCCGTGTAGTTATTGTGACTACCAAAGGAGATGTGTGGTTTATTTCCCCTCTTGGTATCTCTGCTGCTGTAAATGTAATCTTCTGTTTTTCCTAATCTTTCAAGGGTGAAATCTTCTCCATTGTTGTAACCTTTTTTCCTTCAAAATCTCGTTTATGTATTCTTCCCATGATATTCTCATGGAATTCATTAATCATTGTTTTCGTAACCAAGTTACATTCCAACTCTCTTCTATAATTTTTGATTTTAATTTTCTCTGTTTTAATTGTTTTATCATTTTGCTTCATCGTTTTCTTGATTTGAACAACCTTAACAACAATCCTTTATCTTCAATCCATGTTTCTAGCGCCAATATGTAGTTGCAGGAAATCCTACACTACACCCCTCACAAGAATCCATACAATCAAACCATTTTAAGATGAACAATTATAATTTCTTTTGATTAATTCTTTGGCTGTTTACAAGATAAAAGGAAAATATGCTAAAGAAAAATACAATCACTCCAAACTTTCTCTCTCTTAATGACTTTCCCAGCACTCGAAAAAGATCTCCCTCTCAATAGGCCTGCTCAGCTCTTTATATAGGGTATTACATAATGGATGACAGCTAAGATGTCCTTTATTTTCGGGAATGATTCGCGAAATATCGCAAGTGTACAAATATATAATCTCGCAACACTCCTAGATTTCGCTAGGTTTTCACATCTTTATCGTGTTCTGGCTATCGTCATCTATTGCATCATTTATATTACTCGTCTGCGACTCCTTCGCAATGCTATCGTTTATTGATTTCGCGAAGTATTAATGTCGCGATATTCTGATCCTACACAAACAAATAGGAATCTACGAGCCCGATTGAATATAAAAGAAATAACTTGAATGGTACCAAAGACTAATGTTCAAGTATCAATCAATTTCAATCAACAACCAAAGGTTAGATTTACCAATTGATCGATTCAACGCACAACCTGCGATATTTCAATTATATAACAAAATATAATGCGGAAAAGAATTAACACAGACACCAGAAGTTTTGTTAACGAGGAAACCACAAATGCAGAAAAACCCCGGGACCTAGTCCATATTTGAACACCACACTGTATTAAGCCGCTACAGATAGCCAACTACCAATTAACTTCGGACTGGAATGTAGTTGAGCCCTAATCAATCTCACACTGATCAAGGTACAGTTGTGTTCCTTACGCCTCTTGAACCACGCCTGATTCTGCGCACTTGATTCTCTTAGCTGATCTCACCCACAACTAAGAGTTGCTACGACCCAAAGTCGAAGACTTGATAAACAAATTTGTCTCACACAAAAAAGTCTATTGAATAGATAAATTTGTCTCCCACGGATATACCTATGAGTTTTGTTCCGTCTTTTGATAAATCAAGGTGAACATGAACCAATTGATAAACCAGACTTATATTCCCGAAGAACAAACATGTAATATCAATCACTTCACAATAATCTTAATCGTATGGTAGAGAAACAAGATATTGTTGAATCACAAACGATGAGACGAAGATGTTTGTGACTACTTTTCAATCTTGCCTATCGGAGATTAAATCTCGAGCAAATCTTAAAGAAGATAGTACTCAATCACGATAGAAAACAGCAAGATCAGAACACGCAACTATAGAGAAATAGTTGGGTCTGGCTTCACAATCCCAATGAAGTCTTCAAGTCATTAACCTACATGGTTTCGTGAAAAACCTAAGGTTAAAGGAGAATCGACTCTAGTCTCAACTAGTATCACACATGAGGTGTGGGGATTAGCTTTCCCAGTTGCTAGAGTTCTCCTTTATATAGTCTCCAAATCAGGGTTTGCAATCAATTCTACTGTAGTTGCAGGAAATCCCACACTACACCCCTCACAAGAATCCATACAATCAAACCATTTTAAGATGAATAGTTATCGTTTTTATTAATTAATTTCTCAAATGTTTACAAGGAAATAAGCTAGGAATTACAATTTCTCTAACTTTCTCTCTCTTAATTACTTGCTCTACACTCGAAAAAGATCTCTCTTCTATTAGGCATGTTCGGCTCTTTATATAGGGCATTACATAGCGGATGACAGCTAAGTTGTCCTTTATTTTCGGGTATGGCTTGCGAAGTGTCGCAAGTGTACAAATGTTAAATCTCGCAACACTCTTAAATCTCGCTAAGTCTTCACATCTTTCTCGTGTTCGAGCTGTCGTCATCTGTTGCGTCATTCTTATTACCCTTCTGCGATATTCTCGCAATGTGTCGTTTATTGATTTCGCAAGAGTGTTGGTGTTGCGATATTCTGATCCTACATCTTGCCTCTTCTCATGTATTCTCTGCGAAGGAGAGAATGTCATGAGAACTAGCTCTCTCAAACCGCTGAAATTGTTTCTTTCTTTTTGCCGACAAGATTAAGTATAACCGCTTACACGTGTTTACTATTTCCCCTTTTACCGGCGCATTTAATGCTAGCCGGTCACCACTTTTCTTGTCTATTTAAGGAGAAATTCCTCATAAGAATATTTTCTTTCTTCGTCTTCTTCATCTCTCTATTCTTCTTGAGTTTCTTTATCGTCTTCAACTTCTTATTGTTGTTTATCTTTCTACAGTTCTTCTCATCATCTTCCTGCTACTGTTTCTATGGAGTCATCAAGGTTTGTTGATTTTGCTTAAATTGATCTTTTTGTGATTGATTTCTTTTATTGAAATTGTTTTATTTGATATTGCTCTTCCTCTAATGATTCCCATGTTGTTTCGGTTTCAGAAAAAAAACAAATCTAACACCAAGTTCACAATCTCGAACCCTAATGCTCCCGTGGGCTCGCAACCGAAAGTTGTTGTGACTAAAAGAAAGCCTGCGAATAGCAAGGTATTAAGAAACACTTTATTTTTTAATAACAATATTGTTGCCTATGTTTCTTATTTAACTTGTGATTCGCAGGGTGATGAAAATATTGATAGGCCCCCCAAGAGATCTCGCCACTCTAAAAACGTCGAAACTTCCGTTTCATTTCCTCCGTTCAAGATTTCTACATCTCCTGCGATATCTTTGCAAGTTGAACTTCCTCTTACTATTCGCGAAGGCATCGCCACTGACTTCTCCCCGGTAGTTGATCCTTCTATAAATGAGGCTCCTTGCGATAACATCGTTGCGAATGAGCCTTTTCCTTCTTCTGCTGTTATTGCCTCTTCTACTGACATTGACTCAACCCCAATCATTAACCTTCCTCAAACTTCATCTTCGGATGATATACCCCAGCCAAAAGGTGATTCAACTCTCCCTTCTTTAATCGTCGTCACTTCTTCCTGCGAATCCCTCCCTTTTACTAGCGAAAACTTGGAAGGGATAGAAACTACTTTTAAGGTTTTATCAGATATTCTGGATGATGTCAAGAAAGCTTCCACTGACCCTATCAAATCTAGCGTCTGCGAGATTTTAGGTAGATATTTTGGCTCTGACAGAATGGCTTCGCACACATCCTTAGAGAAAGAGGTTGAAGGTTTGAAAAATAACCTCGAAGCCTTGACCTTAAAGTGTGACACTCTCCACTTGGAGAATCAAAAGCTTCAGAATATTTCGCTGGATCGTGACAATCTTCGCAAGAAGAATGAAGAATTAAAAGGTATAACTTCTCTATCTCTCTCTCTCTCTTTTTTTTTTTTTAAAAAAAAAAAAAAAAAAAAAAAAAACCTTGTTCGCCCATTAAGCTTTAAACCAGAAACGAAAAATGGAGATATATCAGTCTGAATCTGTTTCCGAGGAAGCCCGAATGGATAGAGATGCTTGGATGGATCAATATAATCAACTAGATAATCTCTATACATATTCTGTTGATCAAGTAGATAATCTCACCTCAGAGAATGTTCAACTAGCTCAGAAGTTGGACCTTTTAAATAGTGAATTATCTCGCCTCTCTTATTCTTTGACTACAGCTAATCTGAGGTTAGAAACTTTACCAGATGAGAACGAAACCCTCTCTCAGGATAAACGAATTCTTTCAAATAAAGTGGCGATATCTTCGCAACAACTCACTATTTGCCAGAAAGTATGTAATGAACATGAACAATCTCTCTGTTCATTGAGAAGTAAACTTAAAGATGTCAATGTTGAGAAGGATAAACTTATTCAAGGGAGAATAACTTTAAGTGTAAAGGCAAGCCAACTCCAAGAACAATGCTCCAAACTAGAAGAATTCTACTCTTCTCTTGCGAAGGAAAATACTGTACTTGTTTCTAATGAAAAGAATTTGCGATCACGATTAAAAGGTTTGGTTGGAGATAATTTTGACAATGCCATGGACCATTTGGAGAATAGTTGCTTTGCCTTAACCCATCACCTTATTTCGCAAAAGGAAGGTAGTCATACAATTTGACTGCCTCAACTATTTTTTTCTTTGTTGGATCTTTTTGCAATATCTCCCTTGCGAGTATTTCGCGTGAATGGTTTTTCTTGGTGCTTTGTTTTTGCAGAATCTGAGAGAGACCTTCGCTCCTCCCTTTCTACCTTGGAATCTAATTATGCCAAGATTCGCAAAGAGAATGCATTACTTGCCTAAACTCTTGCTCATTCTCGCGATCGGGTAGAAAGAAGATTTGATTATCTCGCTTACTCCAAGGATATCCAAAGTAGGAATCAACAGAAGGCACTTCTTCGCCAAGTTCACCTTAGAGCTGAAGTTCTCGTGAATGACATCTTATTGTCCAAATCCCTTGCTCTTATATCTGTCGAACCTTTGGAAGTAGATAATGATGAGGTTCCTTGCGCTCCTGATAGTGATTATGATTATGATAGTGGCAAAGATGTCGCAAACGAAAAGAAAATTCCTTTTGTTGATGATATCGTCGATAATAATCCAAATGAAGAAAGAGCTAGAAATGACCAGAATAAAGGAGAGGCTGGCGAAGCTGATAAAGTTTGCGAAAATGAGAAATCTGGTGCAGTTGATAAAATTAGTGTGGAGTGTCCATTATCTCCTTCTAGTGAAAAAGTTGATGTTGAGGCTTGAACCTCTTCTGTAATTTTATTTCTTTGGATTACTCCAGTCGTTTTTAAGATGTAATTTACTCTTTTATTACTTTTCTCGTTTATTAATGCTTGTTGTTCAGCAATCCCCATACTGCCTCTCATTAGCTTTCTTGTGATGGGTAACCTGCATTAACTTTTAACAACCCCCATACTGCCTTTGTTCTTCATCTATGAGGGTAGAACCCTTGAGAAAATGTTGAATGAATGAGTTATGTCTTTTTTTCTTATCTTGCTTCTGTTTCATGCTTTGTGCTCATGCGATAGTATAATCTCTTCAAGTTGCTTATAATTTTGCGAAGTAATTGTGCAAAATAAAATCGGACCTTCTAGTTGTTATTTTAAATTAACATTTGTCTCAAACCCCCCTCCCCCCCACCCCCCACCCTCCCTTTTTTTTAATGTGTATATTCGCAAACTTATTTGTTTACATATAATCATTCTCGCAAGCTTATTAGCTTACTTTTTGTGTGGTCTTATTTTGCCTTCCTAGTTAAAGGTCTTATTTTGCCACCCCTCGTCATTGTGACAAAATCGCAGGACGTCTTTACACTTTCATGTAAAGACCCATTGATCTTGCCTTATCATTTCTTTAGTATTGTTGCCTCTGCAGGATGCTTTTATTGCGACAATATGACAGGCCTAGAAATTCTTGCGAACTTAAAGCCCCATGACATTGCCGTCTTGCGACGAAATCGCAGGACGTCTTTACATTTTCATGCAAAGACCCATTGATCTCGTCTTACCCTCGCGTTTTGTATTATTGCCTCTTCAGGATCATTGCACAAATATGACAAGCCTAATTTTCCTTGCGAAAATAAAGCCTCATGACATTTGCGTCTTAAGACACTTATCAGCTCCCTAATGGAGGGTGCCGCCATTATCATCTCCCTGGTTGCCCCTTCAAGGAGGCGTACATCGGCCATACAAGGCTAGCTCCTCCCATCCGGTCTTAACAACAACCAGTTGTTTTCGCAACCTCTTATCCCTTATACATATAGGTCTTATGGTTACGAGGCTGCACCCTAAGTGGAGTTTTCTTCGGGCCGAGTGCAGCATACGCCAAGACTTGCCAAGAATGGCCGAGACACTTCAAATGCCCCAGGCACTCTTGGCTCAACCGTGTACCTCGGCGCCTTGATCATGTGCTGACTCCTTAAAAGAGGCCCTCGGTCGTCCAACCAGGGTATAACCTTAGATATATAGTTGGAAATCCAAGGTACCTCTCCTGGATGGGCTTTATTGACCCCAAATCTCCATGACTCAGGTTCCAGTACCGGTATAACCTTATCCCTGAGCCATGCAAAGAGATACCCCCTTATATGAAGCACTTTAGGTCTTACATTTGCCTCTTGCGAAATATCATTCGCGAACTAGGGTGTACGCCATAAAGGTTCGTCCCATTCTTATGTCATTGTTTTTTTGATTATTTTTTCTCATTATCTTTGCGAAATTTTCGCATAGTCTTTCGTTGGTTGATGTAATCTTGCAGTAATTCTTTAGCATTACTTTGCTTAATTGATGTAATCTTGCCGTAAATATTTCGCAAGATCTTCATATAGATTAATTTTGCTTCAATCATACATCATTCTGCAATCTATTCTTTCCCTTCGGTTTTTTTTTTTTTTTTACGGGTAATATCTCTTTAAGTATAGTCTATTCCATGGTCTATCAAGTTTGTGGCCCACATCTTTACCCTCAGGATCCATAAATTTATATGCCCATGTTCCAACTACCTCTTTAATGATATTATGTCCGTCCCATTTCTTCGCAAGTTTGCTTCCACTTTCTCACTGATAAATTGGTGTTTCTCGCAACACTAAATCTCCTGGTTGAAATTCGCGTGCTTTGACACGTTTGTTATATTCTCGAGCTAATCTTCGCTGATAGTTTTCCATATGCTGTAGTGCTCTTTCTCTTTTTTCTTCCAATTCATCTAATCTGGTTAAAATGGCACTCGTATTAAGATTTTTCTCCCAAACTTCCCTCTTTGTTGTTGGAATAATTACTTCTGTTGGTAGCACAGCCTCAACTCCATATGTTAAACAAAAAGGTGACATTCCTGTAGCTTCTCGTCTGGTTGTGTTGTAAGCCCATACTGAATTATGCACCTGTTCGCACCAGGCTCTATTATGCCCTTCTAACGTCT
This sequence comes from Papaver armeniacum, assembly GCA_023531295.1. Classification (NCBI taxonomy): domain Eukaryota; kingdom Viridiplantae; phylum Streptophyta; class Magnoliopsida; order Ranunculales; family Papaveraceae; genus Papaver; species Papaver armeniacum. The sequence continues at coordinate 848,919 of JAJJWW010006619.1, read as the reverse complement.
TTTTTAATATATCTGCAATTGTTTTATTTGTTGCTTCTGCATGTCCGTTGGCCTGAGGATATAAAGGAGTTGACTTCCCACATTTTATCTGAAATGCATTAAGTAATAGTTCTATGTTTTGTCCCTCAAATTGTTTCCCATTGTCGGATACCAATTGTGCAGGAATCCCAAATCTGCAAATGATGTTCTCAAATATGAATGTAAAAATATCTTTGTCGCGAATGTGTTGTACTGCCTTTACTTCTGCCCATTTTGTGAAATAGTATGTTGCAACGATCAGATATCTTCTTTGCCCAGTTCCTGGTAAAAATGGTCCCACAATGTCTAACCCCCAAAGGCCATACACTTGTTGAAGATGTTAATGGTGCTCCTGGTGCGTGTATTTTCTTTCCATGTCTTTGACAATCTTCGCAACGTCTTGATACTTGTTTCGCATCTTCATGCATATATGGCCAATAATAACCTTGCATTTTCGCCTTATGTGCCAAAGATCTTCCCCCATTATGATTGCCAGCATCTCCACTATGTAACATTTTTAACACTTCTTCTCCTTCCTTTTGTGTTAAGCATCTGAGTGAAGGTCCGTTGAAGGATCTGCGATACAATACCACATCTCTCATTTCATAGTTTGTCGCACGGCTTTTTAATTTGTGTGCCTCCAGTTTATTCCTTGGTGCCTCTCCTTTCGTCAGATATGCATGAAGTTCTGCTCTCCAATCTTCAATAAGAGGTATTTGTTCCCCATCTTCTATCATCATTACATCTGCCTCTTCTTCTTCTTCTTCTTTATTGATTGTCGGTGATGAAAGTGTTTGTATTTTTATGTATCTCGCGGTGGGGTCTGTCATCATACTTGAGATAAAAGCAAATGCATCTGCGAGTCTATTATCTCTTCTTGATATGTGTCTCCATTTTATTTTCAGGATTCTCGCTGATAACTCCTCAACAAGTTTTTTGTATTTGTTCATAGATGCCTCATTTGTAGAGTATTCTCCTTTTATCTGTCGAATGACCAATTGCGAATCGCTGGTAATTCTCACGTTTTCCAACTTCATTTCTATGACAAATTTCAAGGCATGTATTACAACTTCATATTCTGTCTCATTATTTGTAGACTCAAACTCCAATCTAAAGGAAAAAGCCATTTTGTTTCCCTCTGGCGATATCAAAACAATTCCAACTCCATTACCTTCCCTATTTGATGATCCATCCACCAATATTTCCCATCTGTTTGGCTATGTTAATAAATCCCTCGGATTTCCATGTTCTTCTTCTACATCCATCATCTCCTCCACGGGTTCATCATCTTCTAAAGGAAATTCGGCTAAGAAGTCTGCAACAACTTGCGATTTTGGTGAGGACAGTATTTCATATTTGATTTTGAAGTATCCTATTTGTGCATTCCACGTCTCTACTCTGCCTGATCTTTTCGAATTTTTCATCAGTGACTCAATTGGTATCTTTGTCAATACCCTTATTTCATGTGCTTGGAAATATATGCGAAGCTTAAATGTTGCATAAACTAATGCTAGAATTAGCTTTTCAATCTTGAATAATTTTTCTCTGCTGAATTGAAGATCTTGCTGATGTAATAGATTGGTTTTTCAACTCCTGCGTCTATTCGCAGCAACACAGCACTTAATGCATGCGAAGTTATCGCAAGATAGATTAGCAATTATTCTCCTGGTTCTGCCTTTTGCGAGATAGATATATTCTCCAAATGTTCTTTTATTCCTTGAAAAGCCTTCTCGCATTCGTCTGTCCATCTAAATTTCGCTCCCTTTTTGAGTATGTTGAAAAAATGCTTGCATTTGTCCGATGATCGCGAGATGAATCTTCCTAGCGAAGCTAAGAGTCCATTTAACTTCTGTACATCTTTTATCGTCGCTGGTATCGGCATGTCCCGAACTGCTTGCACTTTCTCTGGATCAACTTGTATTCCTTCTTTTGATACGATGTAACCTAAAAATTTCCCTGAAGAAACCCCAAAGATACACTTCTGTGGATTTACTTTGATGTTAAACCGCCTCATTTGTTGAAAAACTTCCCTCAGATCTTGGACATGATCTTTTGCTTCTTTGATTTTCACAAACATATCATCTACATACACTTCTAATGTTTTGTGTATCCACTTCGCGAACACATTCTCTACCATCCTTTGGTATGTTGCTCCAGCATTTCGCAAACCAAACGGCATTTTTGTATAACAATATAATCCTCTGGGAGCGAAGAAAGCAGTATGTTCCTGGTCTTCTTCAGCGAGAGGAATTTGATTGTAACCTTTATATCCGTCTAAAGAAGATATTCTATCATTTCCTGCTGCTGATTCGACCATTTGTGGGATATCCGGCAACGGAAAGCTATCTTTTGGACATGCTTTATTTAGATCAGTAAAATCTATACAAATTCTTATTCCTTTTTTCTTCTTTGGAACCACCACCATGTTTGCTATCCACTCCGGGTATTTTGCTTGTCTTATGATTCCCGCATCAAGCATCTTCTGCAACTCTTCTTCTATTTGAGGGTGATACGTTGTTGCGATTTTTCTGATTCTTTGCTTGAATGGCCTTGCATTTTTGTCAATCTCCAACCTATGACATGCCACTGAAGGGTCTATTCCAGGTATCTCGTCCATGTTCCATGCGAAGATATCTTTGAATTCTCGCAACAGACCAATAGTTATTTCTTCTTCATCTGTCTCCATCTTAGTCCCAATTTTTAGTATTTTGGGTTCCTCTTTGGTTCCAACATTCACTTCCTTTGTTGATTCTGCCGCAGTGTAACTGGCCTTTGGGTCTCCCATAGGTGTGGACTCTTTCATCTCCTTCGCAGACTCAATTCCTTCTCCCGAAATTTGGTCGGGTATTCCTTTTCCTTCATCCGCTCTTATCATATAAGCTTTAAATTCTTCTTCTTTCTTTATCTCCTTTGCCATTTTTCTGCGAATTTTTCACTTCTTCGCACGTCCATCATACTGTTTTACTTCAATTTGATAACATAATCTCGCTTTATCAACCTCCCCTCTAATTTCACCAATTCCACTCGGCATAGGAAATTTGATGCATTGATGTAACGTTGATGCTACAGCTTTAATTGCATGTACCCACGGCCTCCCAAATAACATGTTGTATGGTGACTCCATATCCACCACACATAGTGTCACTTGTGTCTCAATCTCTTCTAGCGAAATTCGCATTTTTATTTCTCCTTTTGGTTTTGTTGTAGATTTGACAAAGCCATGAATATAATAGGTTGATGGAGTCATCTCTTCGTCTTTATATCCCATTTCTTTGTATGCATGGTAAAATATTATATCCGCTGAACTCCCTGTGTCGATCAAAGTTCTATTTACCGCCCATTCTTCTACATTTTCTATTGATTCCTCCTTTTCTTTCCGTGTAGTTATTGTGACTACCAAAGGAGATGTGTGGTTTAAATCCCCTCTTGGTATCTCTACTGCTGTGAATGTAATCTTCTGTTTTTCCCAATATTTTAAAGGTAAAGCCTTCTCCATGTTGCAATCTTCCTTCCTTCAAAATCTCGTTTATGTATTCTCCCTCTAATATTCTCATGGAATTCATTTATCATCGCTTTTGTAATCAAGTTACACTCCAACTCTTTATTGCATTCCTTGATTTTTACCTTCTCTACTTCAACGGATTTTACATTTCGTTTTATCATTTTCTCGATTTTAATCTTAACATCCCTGTTTCTAGCGCCATTATGTAGTTGCAGGGAAATCCCACACTACACCCCTCACAAGAATCCATACAATCAAACCATTTTCAGATGAATAGTTATCATTTTTATTAATTAATTTGTCAAATGTTTACAAGGAAATAAGCTAGGAATTACAATTGCTCTAACTTTCTCTCTCTTAATTACTTGCTCTACACTCGAAAAAGATCTCTCTTCTATTAGGCCTGTTCGGCTCTTTATATAGGGAATTACATATTGGATGACAGCTAAGTTGTCCTTTATTTTCGAGTATGGCTTGCGAAGTGTCGCAAGTGTACAAATGTTAAATCTCGCAACACTCTTAATCTCGCTAAGTCTTCACATCTTTCTCGTGTTCGAGCTGTCGTCATCCGTTGCATCATTCTTATTACCCTTCTGCGATATTCTCGCAATATGTCGTTTATTGATTTCGCAAGAGTGTTGGTGTTGCGATATTCTGATCCTACAGCTACCTTGGTAACAAAGCATTCAATATTCACCGTTAGATGAAAAACTGATTAGATACAAGCTAATATCTTTCAACCATTAGATCGAACTTAGCTTGTCATACACAAATGAAATGTACCGTCATTTAGATAAAGGTAACCATACTTAAATGTGTACACTTAGTTGGTTCAACAATAGTTAACCAATGGTTAGCCATATGAGCACTTTCATATCAACCTAATTCATCTTCTTCAGAACTAGTTCCAAATGACTCAAATGAAACTAGTTAGAGAGTTGTTCAATTGTTTATATTCTCATAGAAGTATACAAGTGTATACACATAATTCATCATTCTCCACGTGTCGGAAGAATTACACGTGGAAGACGCACAGCCTGAGACATCAAGACACGATGACACATCTCAACACCCAATTAGGGGCACACGTCATCTACCTCCATTCATCATCGGATCCATCCAACAGCCAGTAGCCTGGGGTCACTGAAGCATCGAGTCACTGAGAAGTACTTAAGAACACCCTAAGATCTGCTTTACTCCATCTCGAGGAGAACCCGAGATCAACGGAGAAGATTAATCCCACTGACGCGGATGTGACGAGGGCCGCAGACAGCTGTCTGACGTGTGCAGGCGGCTCAACCACCCGCATTAATCACTCTATAACATAGAGTACGTGTCAACCAACCTGTTGAGGAGAGAAGAGGTGAACTATCGTTACCATATATGACCGTTGGAGCCATCGGTTAATAACGAAGATACCAGCGGGATCAACACAAATATCAAGAGGATAAGGTTGCAGCTGTCTCTGATAGTGGACCCCATGTTTTATCCCTATAAATACCCCTCTCCACTAAGAGAGAAGGGGTCGAAGATTTTCGGAGAGTGAGAAATAAGAGCAGGAGAGAGAGAATTAGCAAGAGTAAGTGATAGATTATCTTCGTCTAGCTTTGTTATTCACTCCAAAGTCATTCGACTATCTTTGTAATCCCCTAATGCATAGTGAAACGACTACCCCCATGGATATACGCCTTAGTGTTGAACCACGTAAATCATTGTCTCATTTATATTCAGCACTATATTTTCTACTTTATTTGATATGTCTGATCTATTATACATCATGATCGGGAGAGCAACTAAGTTGCATTTCCTTGACTAGACAAGGACGAGCTCGAAGGCTCTGAGTCGATGAGTCATCGTTTCAGTTCAGCTTTACATACCATTTAGTTCCTTCAATTGTATGTGAATGCATGCAAATGATTGTTTGTGAATACGTGGATGCCAGCGTTATTCTTGTGTTCACAATGTGGCGCAAGAAACAGGGACTCTGTCCCGGTAAAAGATTTATCTTATCCTGTGATTTTACCTATTTTTTGGCTCCTCGTGCTATTCTCTAAATAATAGTGTTCGGATTTAAGCCGACAGTCAAAATCTTCCTTTCAAAAGCGATTTTCTTCACGAGATTAAAATTTATTATATCCGGATTTAAATAAACTTATAGACTTATAATGGTTTTTTCATGTTTTAAATAAAACTTTGCCTAGAAGTTATCCTTGTTTTCCAAGATCGAAACTCACAGATCTACGCATTTTTTTAGAGTTTTTCATGTTTCCCGAATTCAAAACTTAAAGATCTGTGTTTTCCTTAGAACGTTACTGTTGATGGTGGTTTTTAAACAAAGGGTAAAATCGTAAAACCCCAAATAACCTAATGTCACCGGTGACACATTTATTAGGACATTTAATGCATGTAGTCAATAATTAATAGGGGGTATTTTTTCAAATTAGGGTTACAATGAACAAAACCCTAATTCCCCTCCGTGCCAATGGCAAATCATGCCAGCCACACCTAGCCCAAGCTAGTTGCGCCATGCCAAACGCACTCTGCCTTGGCCCTAGCTATTCTAGTCACATCAAATGCACCAAAGCATGCCAACCATGCTAGCTGCACCTCCGTGCCAATGGCAAATCATGCCAACCACACCTATCCTAAGCTAGCCGCACCTCTATGCCAATGGCAAAGCATGCCAGCCATACCAAACGCGCCGAAGCATGCCAACCATGCTAGCCGCACCTCTATGCCAATGGCAAATCATGCCACCATACCAAACGCGCCGAAACATGCCAACCATGATAGCCGCACCTCCGTGCCAATGGCAAATCATGCCAGCCACACCTAGCCCAAGCTAGCCGCACCTCTGTGCCAATAGCAAATCATGCCAGCCACACCAAACACGCCAAAGCATGCTAACCATGCTAGCCGCACCTCCGTGCCAATGGAAAATCATGCCAGCCACACTTAGCCCGAGCTAGCCGCGCCATGCCAAACACACTTTGCCTTGGCCCTAGCTACGCTGGTCACGCCACGCCAAGCCAAACACCCTTACCTTGGCCCTAGCCGCGCCATGCCAAAGTAGCGCCCACACCTAGGCTTGCAAACCATGCAACCTAGGCCAAATTGGCCACGCATGCCATTGGCACATGCCAACACGCTCGCTGGTAGCTTTTTCTACCAAGGCGCGGCCCAAATTGTCCACGCATGCCATTGGCACATGCCAACATGCTCGCTGATAGCTTTTTCTACCAAGGCGCGACCCAAATTGGCCACGCATGCCATTGGCACATGCCAACACGCTCGCTGGTAGCTTTTTCTACCAAGGCGCGACCCAAATTGGCCGAGCATGCCATTGGCACATGCCAACACGCTCGCTGGTAGCTTTTTCTACCAAGGCGCGACCCAAATTGGCCACGCATGCCATTGGCACATGCCAACACGCTCACTGGTAGATTTTTCTACCAAGGCGCGACCCAAATTGGCCACGCATGCCATTGGCACATGCCAACACGCTCACTTTGGTAGCTTTTTCTACCAAGGCGCGACCCAAATTGGCCACGCATGCCATTGGCACATGCCAACACGCTCATTGGTAGCTTTTTCTACCAAGGCGCGACCCAAATTGGCCACGCATGCCATTGGCACATGCCAACACGCTCGCTGGTAGCTTTTCCTACCAGGGCGCGACCCAAATTGGCCACGCATGCCATTAGCACATGCCAACACGCTCGCTGGTAGCTTTTTCTACCAAGTCGCGACCAAAATTGGCCACGCATGCCATTGGCACATGCCAACACGCTCGCTGGTAGATTTTCTTACCAGGACGTGGCCCTAATGACCGAGCATGCCATTGGCACATGCCAACACGCTCGCTGGTAGCTTTTCCTACCAGGACGTGGCCCTAATGGCCGAGCATGCCATTGGCACATGCCAACACGCATCGCTGGTAGCTTTTCCTACCAGAACGGGGCCCTAATGTCCGAGCATGCCATTGGCACATTCCAACACGCTCGCTGGTAGCTTTTCTAAACACGGGCCATGATTCAACTTGGCCACGCATGCCATTGGCACATGCAAAACACGCATGCCGGTAGCCCAACTTGCAAGCCGTGCAACCTAGGCCAACTTGGCCGTACGCGCCATTGGCACATGCCAAAACCCACGCTGGTAGCCTAACTTGCAAACCGTGCAACCTATCGCCAAGGCATTCCGCACATGCCATTGGCACATGCCACACACGCCACTAGCAGCTCTATGCATTGCCACTTACACTCAACGTACAACCTACCACCAAGGCATTCCACACATGCCATTGGCCCATGCCGCACACGCCACTAGCAGCTCTGGCATTGCCACTTGCGGTCGAGGTACAACTCGCAACAAAGGCATTCGGACATGCCATTGGCACATGCCACATGCGCCCCTAGCAACACCACTTGCACTCAAGATGCAACCAACACTCGAGACATCAACACAAACTGGAGGATGCTTTCCAGGGTCTTGGTTTGGCGGTCACAGCTTACAGCGTACACTACGCTCATATTAAGAAAGCGTGAATAGGAATAAAGCGGTCAAATAAATGAGGAAATAATGGTGAAAACGTTTTCACCCATTAACACCATGCGGTAACCACCTCCTCCCATTATTTAACCCTTTACTCTCTTCCTTCATGAGGCCAGGGTACGTTTCAATCTCGACTTGTATAAATAGGTCTTACCTATTTCCACCAGACAACAAGTCTCGGTCAGGAGAAAAATACAACACTCTTAGAAAAGGCAACTTTGCAAGCTCTCCAAAAAGCTTTCATCCCTTGCAAGCTTCCTAAGCTTTCACTTTCTGATACAAGTCGAGACACTACTCTCCCATAACTATTCTGGTCTCAACACCTTTCTTTGCTTCCTTCCCCAAATCAACCCTTCTCCCCCACTTTGTGACCGAAGCAAGTCTGGAACGGCCATTTCTTGGTTTAGGCCGGACTTGTATGATTGATCTCTTGAATCTATAAAGTGCTCACGTGCAGCATATTTGTTTAGGGTTTAAACCAGTTTCTCACTCACCTACCGAATTTACCAAAATCGGCGGAAACGATTTTTACCCATAAACAATTGGCGACCACAGCGGGAGGATTGATCTATCGACTACAATGTCAGACTGCCGATCTCATTCTTCGACCCAGATGTCAAGATGGTAGGGGAATGCGACTCAATCTGAATCAACTGCCAGACAACCCGGCGACTCAATCAGACTCAACTGCCAGACAACCCTGGTTACCGCTTGTAAAAACTACACTGGGACTCGTGAAGATGCTACTAACGATTGGGGACTTGTTTGGCGATGCTACCAAAGAAAGCCTCTTTTACATGGAGAGGGGCGTGTTCGCAAAAACCTATGAAGTGAGTAAATTTAGACTGGGCAAGATATACGATCTGTTTTAGGTTCTTAATAAAACCGTCATACTACTGCGTCTTGTGCCTATTGCTAGCACACACTTTCATAAAAGCAATATTCCTTTCACAAAACATAATCGAGTTATATTATCAAAACCATTCATCCCGAGAAATAATCCAATATCCTCAAAAGCTACCAACTGCCTATCAAAACCAAATCGAACCTTGAACCGGACATCCAAGATGTTTTTCAAAAAAAAAAAAAAAAAAAAAAAAACCTAAATGAAAGTTTAACGAGAAACATTCAAGGAAAATCATCCAACAGAGGTCTCTTTTCTTGGAGAAAGTCAACTTTGCGTCATCAAGAGCCGCTCTCTTCATAGTTAACATCTTGGAAAGCTTTTCGAGTTCTACCTCCTGTCGTGCAATCTCCTCTCGCGAAAGGCTTTCGGTTCTTTGCATCTTTCGACTTCCGGATCTCAAAGAAGGCTTTCGACAAACCACGAAGCGTTAAACTCCTTTTCTACGCACACGTCGCGATGGTGCTCCCGATCGGCAATAACGTCTTCAGAAACGGTGTGACCAGTCACCTCACACATATCCTCGATGGAAGATAAAGCCTCTTCCACACGCTTAACCAGCGTAAATCGACTAGTGACCTTCTTGGTTGTGGCCATATGTCCGTACTTCTCCAAGATTCTCGTGTACAACGCCTCATACTTAGCCAAGATCTGCTTGAAACCGCCAACCAAGACATGACCTGGATAAGGAACCAAGTACGGGGGATCAAAATGGCGCCGAATCGGCCTCACGACTCGCAAAGGGTCTTCTTACATGTCTACGGCAGCAACCATCGAGAACCATCCACCTTTTGAACCACATCTCGTGCCGGCAATTGGCTAACTCCCATCTCCAAGTCACCAGGCGGTGGTCACCAAAGGCAAGTTTTCATGTGGCTCCACCCCGAATCGTCCTCCAACCGCATTCCTCCTGCGAACTTGAGTTAGACATTTTTTCAAAAAAAAAAGGAAACGGAAGAAGAAAGAAAAGAAGCGCGAAACTCACCGAACCACTTCCCGAGAAAGAGCCGGTCTTTGCCGGAGGAATCACTCTCACTTGTCGAACTTTCTTCTTTCTCGACTCATCACCATGAGTAGGCTCGGTCTTGAAATTCTTCGAAGAAATTACCGTCTCTCGGCAACGTGCAAGGGCAGCGAAAGCATTAACACTACCGAAGCCCTGGAAGAAACAAGACACATGTTTTCAGCAGAAATTCACGTGTTTTGAGACAAACCAACATGGAGGCGACACATACCTGGTTATTGGAAGAACCGAAAGACACGAGAGCTGCGGAAGGATCTTTTGAAACCGCCGGAACCCGCCAAAGACGATTCTTCGTTCTCTGTTCCTTTTTCCCTGGGACTTTCCGAGTTGCCGGGCAACTTTCGCTGGGATCTCTCAACATTGGATACTTCTTCAAAACTGCTGGGAAGGTTTACAACGAACATTCTCCACCACGTTATTTACAAAATCTTGGATCATAGTGAACTCATCGTACTGAACTCATTATAGCCAAAAGTCGTCGAGTTACTCTTCCCGTTTGAAAGAAGGGAAGGCGGATACCGCTCAAGGGCAACTGGCATTGAGAGCGCGCATGCAATGAATCCTTAGGAACCACCAGCTGGTAAGCAAGAGGCACCCCTTGATCGAAACCCATGTGACGAGCAAAGACGGTCAATATTGTAAGCGTTATTCGAAAAGACCCCATGAAGAAAGACGGCATATAGCCGGACATGCGGCTTGAATAAACAAGTTTTCACCAACACTCAAGTTGCCGCCGAATATAAAGACACGATCGGAGCGAAGCAAAGGTGTCAATTTGAGTCACCGACCCTATGGACCAAGCTCCCATGGGCGAAAACCGATTTCATGCGACTTATCGAGAAAACTAACCAAGCTCATGCCAACTTTTGGACGCTTGTTCACCCATCGAAGAATTCGGAGCCGCCCAACTCGCGGAATCGAAAGCAACGGTTTCGAGCATACTTCTCAAAGTGCTCCCATAGCCAAGCTTGCGAAAAGTAACGTGCACATATGAATCCACTTTCATGAAACCATTCGAAACTCGCATGTTCGCAACTAGGTGATCCGGATGCACATACAGGGAACCAAGGAATGACTTGCCAATGGGAAGAACTTCACCTTTTGCTAACTTCACAAAGAATTACTAGCAACTCGGTCTTATTTCCTTCTTGCCGTAACCGTCATCAAAAATGTCTCTAGACAACCGGAGAGCCAAAAATGTTGCAACATGAAGATTGTCGCTTTTCATTTAGGTTCCACCGTCCGGAAACCATTGAGATATCCACCACCGTAAAAGAACTTTTCATCTTCTTTCCGGACAGAATCCTTCGACTTCGCGGTGGAGTCTTTTCGAGCGTAATCTCCCAACTTAGCGGCAAGGTCTTCCCGCATCTTCTACTCACCTTCGAGACAATCGGATATTAAGATTCCTGATTCTGGGAAGATTCAACAAGAGAGCCACACTCTCCAAGGAGAAAGTTATTTCCCCATCTACATATGATCGTATGGGTGTCCGAACACCATCCGGAGATGAAAGCAACCAAGCCGGGGATATCCTTCCTAACTGGAGATTTCTTCAAGCTCGACAAAGATCAATAATCTGCGCTCGAGTCAAGTTGGTATTTATGTGCTCCCTACTCACCATGAACTCAACCCATCTATCAAAAGAACGCAATAGGCTTTGACACATTCTGAAATCAATGTTGGAAGAAGAATATACCCCTTTATGCAGACAGAACCGTATGGTGTTCTTTGGGCGAACCGAACGTGTCTTCTTTTCATCTTCACCACCGGTTAACGAAATTGGCACGAAACCCGGGTGATTCTTCCGAGCGGGGCGAGGGGTCTAGCAAAGAATTCATCATCCGTGTTTGGTTTGGAACTATGAACATCCTTCGATGAGGCGAAATTTTGTCCAGGTAACATCTTGTCGGATTTCTTCATAACAACTTAGTAACGAGATATCTGCACACGGAGAAAGACGAAATTATCTCCCTGACACATAACCGCACCCAACACACAAAAAAAAAAGAGAGAGAGGGTGTATTCTCTACGGGTTCGAAAATGCACACGCAGTATCTTCTTCAGGGTTCAAAAAGTTATATACACATTATTTTATACGGGCTCAAGTGCGTCTGCAGATATTTCCTTCGTGGTTCAAAATTATATACGCAGTATTTTTACTGGCTCGAATGCATCTATGGTATCCTTCTTTGGGTTCAAAATTATATATGAAGCATTTTTCTACGGGTTCAAAACTCGCCTGCAAGATTTTCTTCAAGTCCGAAATTCATATATGCAATATTTCCTATGGGTTCAAGTCATATGAAGCACATATATAGTATTCTCTACGGGTTCGAAAATGCAAACGCAGTATCTTCTTCAGGGTTCAAAAAATTATATACGCAGTATTTTATACGGGCTCAAGTGCGTCTGCAGTATCCTTCTTCGGTTCAAGACTATGCACGCAGTATTTTCTCTACGGGCTCGAATGCGTCTATGGTATCCTTCTTCGGGTTCAAAATTATATATGGAGCATTTTTCTACGGGTTCGAATCATATATATAGTATTTCCCTTGGGTACATATATACAATATTTTCTACAAGAAGCACGCCAAGAAATCATATGCGCAATATCATTGCAAGGATTATAAAAACGCCTACTTTTAGGGTTTGCACCTACATGAAAAGGGAAACAAGAGAAGTACTAGAAGACATACACGAAACCGGTTTTTCTTTATGACTCTGCCGCTAGTATGAAAAGATGGAAGAATAAAGATGAGAGAAAGGGATTTTATATATATATGGGCGTGGATATTCTGAAATAGGGAAGGAATTCCCTATACCAAAAATCGTGCATATAAGGAACGGGCCCACAAGGGCGCCAAACTTCCCAACGTTGCCCAAGTAGCACCGGTCCCACCAATTGCGCCCAACTTCCCAACGTCGCCCAAGTTGCACCGGTCCCACCAATTGCTCCCAACTTCCCAACGCCGCCCAATTCACGCCAACTAGCACGCTCAGCTTCCCCACCTTGCGCCGGTCCCGCCAGCTAGCACGCTCAGTTTCCCAACTCAAGTCACGCCAGCTAGCACGATCAGCTTCCCATTTTTGCGCCGGTCCCGCCAGCTAGCACGCTCAGTTTCCCAACTCGCAACAACTTCTCAATACCTCCCAGCTTCCTGTCTCTCATGACGCTAACTTCCCAATTGTGCCAGCCTCCCGATTCGCGCAAAACTGCCAGAGGCAAGGATTCCAAATCCTATTTATAAAAAAGGTCGACAAGCCTCCTCAATTCTCTTTTACGATTTGTTTGTTGATAATTTGTCACCATCTTATGCTTACCTCGCAACAAAGCTCCTGTTCCGAGCTAAGCAGGGGACTTAATGTTGATGGTGGTTTTTAAACAAAGGGTAAAATCGCAAAACCCCAAATAACCTAATGTCACCGGTGACACATTTATTAGGACATTTAATGCATGTAGTCAATAATTAATAGGGGGTATTTTTTCAAATTAGGGTTACAACGAACAAAACTCTAATTCCCCTCCGTGCCAATGGCAACTCATGCCAGCCACACCTAGCCCAAGCTAGCTGCGCCATGCCAAACGCACTCTGCCTTGGCCCTAGCTATGATAGTCACATCAAACGCGCCAAAGCATGCCAACCATGCTAGCCGCACCTCCGTGCCAATGGCAAATCATGCCAACCACACCTAGCCTAAGCTAGCCGCACCTCTATGCCAATGGCAAAGCATGCCAGCCATACCAAACGCGCCGAAGCATGCCAACCATGCTAGTCGCATCTCTATGCCAATGGCAAATCATGCCAGCCATACCTAACGCGCCAAGCATGCCAACCATGCTAGCCGCACCTCTATGCCAATGGCAAATCATGTCAGCCCATACCAAACGCGCCGAAGCATGCCAACCATGCTAGCCGCACCTCCGTGCCAATGGCAAATCATGCCAGCCACACCTAGCCCAAGCTAGCCGCACCTCTATGCCAATAGCAAATCCTGCCAGCCACACCAAACGCGCCAAAGCATGCCAACCATGCTAGCCGCACCTCCGTGCCAAAGGCAAATCATGTCAGCCACACTTAGCCCGAGCTAGCCGCGCCATGCCAAACACACTCTGCCTTGGCCCTAGCTACGCTGTCACGCCACGCCAAGCCAAACACCCTTACCTTGGCCCTAGCCGCGCCATGCCAAAGTAGCGCCCGCACCTAGGCTTGCAAACCATGCAACCTAGGCCAAATTGTCCACGCATGCCATTGGCACATGCCAACACGCTCGCTGGTAGCTTTTTCTACCAAGGCGCGACCCAAATTGGCCACGCATTCCATTGGCACATGCCAACACGCTCGCTGGTAGCTTTTTCTACCAAGGCGCGACCCAAATTGGCCACGCATGCCATTGGCACATGCCAACACGCTCGCTGGTAGCTTTTTCTACCAAGGCGCGACCCAAATTGGCCGAGCATACCATTGGCACATGCCAACACGCTCATTGGTAGCTTTTTCTACCAAGGCGCGACCCAAATTGGCCACGCATGCCATTGGCACATGCCAACACGCTCATTGGTAGCTTTTTCTACCAAGGCGCGACCCAAATTGGCCACGCATGCCATTGGCACATGCCAACACGCTCGCTGGTAGCTTTTTCTACCAAGGCGCGACCCAAATTGGCCACGCATGCCATTGGCACATGCCAACACGCTCGCCGGTAGCTTTTCGTACCAGGGCGCGACCCAAATTGGCCACGCATGCCATTGGCACATGCCAACACGCTCGCTAGTAGCTTTTTCTACCAAGGCACGACCAAAATTGGCCACGCATGCCATTGGCACATGCCAACACGCTCGCTGGTAGCTTTTCCTACCAGGACGTGGCCCTAATGGCCGAGCATGCCATTGGCACATGCCAACACGCTCGCTGGTAGCTTTTCCTACCAGGACGTGGCCCTAATGGCCGAGCATGCCATTGGCACATGCTAACACGCATCGATGGTAGCATTTCCTACCAGGACGGGGCCCTAATGGCCGAGCATGCCATTGGCACATGCCAACACGCTCGCTGGTAGCTTTTCTAAACACGGGCCATGATTCAACTTGGCCACGCATGCCATTGGCACATGCAAAACACGCATGCTGGTAGCCCAACTTGCAAGCCGTGCAACCTAGGCCAACTTGGCCGTACGCGCCATTGGCACATTCCAAAACCCACGCTGGTAGCCTAACTTGCAAACCGTGCAACCTACCGCCAAGGCATTCCGCACATGCCATTGGCACATGCCACACACGCCACTAGCAGCTCTATGCATTGCCACTTACACTCAACGTACAACCTACCACCAAGGCATTCCACACATGCCATTGTCACATGCCACACACGCCACTAGCAGCTCTCATGCTCCCAAAAAGGCATTGCCACTTGCGCCGAGGTGCAACTCGCAACAAAGGCATTCCGCACATGCCATTGGCACATGCCACATGCGCCCCTAGCAAAGCACCACTTGCACTCAAGATGCAACCAACACTCGAGACATCAACACAAACCGTGGGATGCTTTCCAGGTCTTGGTTTGGCGGTCACAGACTTAAAAGTTACTAAACATACTTTGAAAACCAACTTGAAGCAGTACACTACGCTCACATTAAGAAAGCGTGAATAGGAATAAAGCGGTCAAATAAATGAGGAAATAATGGTGAAAACGTTTTCACCCATTAACACCATGCGGTAACCACCTCCTCCCATTATTTCACCCTTTACTCTCTTCCTTCATGAGGCCAGGGTACGTTTCAATCTCGACTTGTATAAATAGGTCTTACCTATTTCCACCAGACAACAAGTCTCGGTCAGGAGAAAAATACAACACTCTCAGAAAAGGAAACTTTGCAAGCTCTCCAAAAAGCTTTCATCTCTTGCAAGCTTCCTAAGCTTTCACTTTATGATACAAGTCGAGACACTACTCTCCCCTAACTATTCTGGTCTCAACACCTTTCTTTGCTTCCCTCCCCAAATCAACCCTTCTCCTCCACTTTGTGACCGAAGCAAGTCTGGAACGGCCATTTCTTGGTTTAGGCCGGACTTGTACAAATTGATCTCTCGAGTCTATACAGTGCTCACGTGCAGCACATTTGTTTAGGGTTTAAACCAGTTTCTCACTCACCTACCGAATTTACCAAAATCTGCGGAAACGATTTTTACCCATAAACAGTTACGTACATTCCATGTTCAAAACTTAAAGATCTGCGCTTTTCTTAGAGTTCTCCACGATTTTCATACTTAAGACCGGTCTATTTGCACTTCCCTTAAAGGTGTTTTTTTTTAGATCCATGAATAAATCCACATTTATAATTGTTAGATCTGCCTTTTCAAATTTTTCTCCTTTAACGATCCCTCAAAAGCCTTCACATTTGGACTAGCTTTACTAACATGACCCACATGGATATTGGATTTTCGATGATGTTTAAACTGTGCAGGCAAAGGAATCGAAGATGGAAAAAACAAAGGATACGGGAAAAACCAAGGCATCATCCAAAGAAACACCATGGACGGCACCAGTTATGACACGCAGTAAAAAAAAGGGTCAAAAAGCGAAGGCACCAAACCAGAAGCCAGATGCAGCGGAAATCACTTCACCCTTAGACGTCAATATCAGAACAGAGTTAGCACTCAAAGCTATGGCAGCTAAAGCTGAAGCAGCAAAGGCATCCACGGCTTCCCAAGCTCACCAACAACGAGAGGGATTTACAGAATCAACGATGCAACAGCCAGCCCTTGGAATGCCGACAATAAATGATCAGAACCAAACTCTGCCAGTTATACAATCGACGCCCCCTCAGGCGGAATTCCAGTTGTTAAGTTCTGAACCGCCCCACCCCCTGATCCAAACAGTTTATGAAGATCATATTATGGCCATCAGGGGCAGGGACGAGTCGGAACTCCGAACCAAGGATCGAATCATTCCCCCCGATTGATAGCAGAGCTCGAGGAATTGAAGAAGAACCAGAAGACATATGCAGAGGCTGTGGCCTTATTAGCTCGAGAAAATCAGGAACTCATAGACAAAATCTCCCAAAACATATGAGCAGAGCAGCAGCATGATGAAGCTAATTCTAAAGCACCAAAACTGAACCACGAACGAAGGATCGTTGTGATAAATCCCGAACCATTGAACCGAGGAGTAACTAGAGGAATTAGATCATCTGATCCAGATTATGTGCCTGAGGATTCAGACTATTTTGATAGCGAGAGCCAAAGATTAGAGCAATCCGCAATACGAGATAATCATTAGCGAGCGATGAAGGATCTTCGTGCTGAAATGATGGCTGATATCAAGCAATTGAAATCTAGATAAGGGGGAGGAAGACTAGAAGAGGTGATGAAAGAAGCCAACACCACTCCACTGGTTCCGCATTTGGACAGAGCTCTCATTCCTCAGAACTGCTCTATCCCAGAATTTGAGTGTTAAGATGGATCCAACGACCCGGCAGCACACCTTCGGTATTACAATCGTATGCTGGCTCGATGGGATCAAGATGGCTGATAGGGTGTAGAATACATCCTATTTACTATCTATTGTTTATGCTTTCTTTGCTATTTTTCTTGTAAATTATGTATTTTACGCCTGTTTTGAGTTTTGTAGCTACTTTGGAGTCACACGGAGGAAAAGAAGAAGAAATTACTCTATTTGAGCAAAAAGGGCAAAATTGTCATTTCAGGGGCGAACACTATTTGGAGCCCAGTCAAGGTTAAGGGGCAACTTTTGGGAGGAGTATTAAAAGACAACCAGCAATGGTTAGGGGGCTGCTAGCTGTGTAGCCCTTATCAAAGGGACCAGACACTGAATAACCCTATTTAAACCCAACCCTAAATCGAGAAGAGTTATCTTCTCCCAATCATTTTTCATTCATCCCATCAATAGAAATTGAGAAAGAAAAGCAGTCATGGCTGCTGTTGCCTCTGGTTGAGATCGAAAATTGAGTTTTGCTGACTGAATCGAGAGAAATTGGAAAGAATAAGAACAGAGATGTTCATAGCTCGTGGAGAGGAAGAAGCAGCAAGACCTGTTGCTGGAATTTATTAAGGTCGAGAAATTAGGGTTTATGTTCATCTGAAGCTGAAATTGAAATGGGTTAGAAGATGATGAGGCTAATCGAGAAATTGGGTTTCAGACAGTTTGGTTTTGCTTAGGAGTTCATGGTGGATTGAATTGTTAGGGTTTGCTATGTTGTTGGTGCTTGTTATTAGGGTTCGATTCGAGTCTCATGATGAAGGAATTGAAGCTCGAGGAGATGGGGTCTATGAATGAAGAAGCGTAAGAATGATGCTATCTTTGTTGAACAAAACAGAGATGAAGAAATTGATAGATTTTGTGGATGAACCAGATCGAGAAGAGCTGAGATGGGTTGAGTTTGAATGAGTTTTTGTTGCTCTCTGTTTTGAGAGAAGAGAAGAACCCAATTGAAGCTGTTGCCGTCGATTATGGGTTTGAATCGGAGAAGACTCTCATGGGTTTGAGGTTGTATTCGAAAAATTGAGGAATGGGTATGGCTTATGATGATGAATAGAGAGATTGATGCTGTTGAAGAGCGAGATTGAAGCAGCAGATGAAGACGGAGACAGATATGGTTTTGTCAAAGAAGCTCAGATGGGTTTTGAAGATTGTTGATGTGGCTGTCAAATTATAGGAATTGTAATGGAGTGAAGCAGACAGAGATGAAGAAGATTGCTACCCAAATCGGGGTTGAAATTTGATTACAAGAGCAACACAGATCCTGGATATGATGGTTTACCAGATTGGGTGTTTGGCACCAAGAATGATGAGGTTAAGCTGCAATGGAGCTGAGCCTCTGTTGATTGCAAGAAGAGAAGGAGGTGTTGCTGATGCACAGAAAGTGATAAGAATGAATTGCTAAACTAGATGAATGTTAGGTTTCTTAACAAGTGAAGAAAAGAGGCCTGAATTTGGCCGGGAAAGCCCTGTAAATAGCCGAAACTCGGCCGGTTCTCCATTCCGACGAGTCGACTCGGTTTCGGAAATGACCGATCCAGACGAGTCCGATGAGCGATCCAACTCAGATGAGTAAGACCATTCAGCTAACTAGGAAGCTGAGACGTGCTGACTCAGTAGCTGACTTCCCTTCCTTTGACCTTATTGACTAACGGTTGACCTTCTTGACCATTACTTATAACGGCATCAGAATGGAATATTCCGTCTGCAGAGAAATATCTCAGGTCACCGGCAGCACTATCCCGTTGCCGTTTCCGGTCAATTTCCGGCGGACCAATATGTGCAGAATTTTGTGAAGAGTATTCTAGACTCATGGGTGTGAAGACTTGGATTTAGAATTGGATGGAGAATTTGGGTCAAATTTGGAAAGAGAAGATGGAAGATTTGAGAAAGGCTTGAACTTGGAAATTGAATTATTATGGAATGAGGATTCTATTCCTTGGAAGATTTGGAGAACATTGAAGCCTATAAGTAGAGAAGTTCTCTACACACTTTTACACATCTTTTACATACCTTTTTACACACAACAATTCTTTCTTCTTTATTCTTTGTGTGAACTTCTTAACATGAGTAGCTAATTTTATTATTGATTGAGGATGAATTCCTAGTTCTTAACATTGTTTGAGTTTTGTTTTAAATCTACTTTGAAGTTTTTCACATGATTATCGTTTGTTTTTACTAATAGGAATGTTTATTCATTCATGATTGATTGATAGATTGTTTAGAGTGCACGTTAAATTAATTTGTTAATTCAACCTAAATCTAGTATAAGTTAGGGAATAAGTAATCGTTCTCGACACTTTACACAAGTAGAAAACACGAGACCTTGCGGAGGGATTCCGTGGAGCGATTGTGTGTAAAAACAACGCTAGAAAGTGGACCAAGCGAACCGAGTTTAACTACTAAACCTAAATTCATAAATCTTAATGCATTCGGGGAATTACATCTTGTAAGCGAACCTCAAGGTGGTTCTTTTGAATAGAATCTGATAACTAAGCGGACTTGTTACTCAGTGAAATAAGGGATTTTGGGGCTAGCTAAGCGAACCTGCTATCCTACGGTTGGTGATAATCTGTGACTAATAACATGTGGATGAAAAACATAACTTGAATCATTGTTTTGCAATGAATAAGGATTCCTTGGTCTTGTCTCTCTTATTGATTTCAACTTTATCTTTGAATTGCTTTGTTAATTTTCTTTGCTTTATAACCCCCCCTTTTGTGAAAATTCTTACAACTAAAAATCTCTTGCTCCTCGTGGGAACGAACTTGACAACACTATATTACTTGTTAATTAGGTGGAAAAATATTAATTAATTTGTTGTGGTTACGACACGCATCAAATTTTTGGCGCCGTTGTCGGGGAGCAGCGGACGATTTTAGTTGTTTTTATTTTTCTTTTTGCTTTATTCTTGCTTTGTTGGATTCTATTTCGTATCTAACTTAAGTTTTTGAGAATCTTATTTCAGGTACCGATTTTCCATGTATGGTGGACAAGAGCAAGCATATTACAACAATCAATACGGTTTTCAACCTCAACATTATGGCAACTTCCAACCATCCTTAGGATACAGACTTTATGGATATTCTCATACATATCAACAACCTTATGACGGGTATGTACTTGAACAATCACTAGGAGGAGGATAGTTATGCTTCTAAATCTATGTGTGATCTCCTTGGTGCAAGGCAACCTAGTTTGAGGGAACTTGAGAGAAGGTTCTATCAATTGATCGATGAATGCATAGCATCGGATGAAGAAATTCTTGAAGCTAAAAGAACTTTAAGAATAGAGCGTGAAAAACGTTATTATATGGGTTACGATGATGATTTTTAACCTTATGAAAATTATTGTAACAAGGATAAAGTTATTCTAACTCCGGATCATAATAAAGATCCTTCGCCTATTCAAAAGGAGGAGATTGGGTGTGACTTACCTATTGTTATAAACGGTGTAACACCCTCACAAGAAGATCTTACAATCTATACCGATGAAAATCATTTTAGTGAATGGCCCGATTCCGATGATGAAAATGTTGAAGAGATGATGCTAGAGGATGAAACCAAATTCATTGATTTTGTGGAAGACCCAATTGAACTAGCCAATGATTTTAATGATGCCAAGACTTTGGTTAAGGTAGAAAACGACGAAGAATGGTTGCAAGGTTTAATAGAGGACCACGATATACAAGAGGTAAGTAATTCACTTGAATTTTTTAAGGATGAAGAGGATTCTATAATACAAGAAATTGTGCAAGGTTTGTCTAACCCTTTGCATACTGATTCTTCTCCTTTACCTCTTATTGGTTTGAATGTATGTGCTTCGAAAGTATTTTTGGATGATTTTGTTTCTAGATATCCACCATTGGAAACACTTGATTCTAACACCATGCAGGTTTGCCAAGAGGAACACATGGAAATTCCCAAATTCTATGTTCTTTATACACTTCCGAGTGTGGACGAGAATAAGTGTGGGGGAAATTTCTATCGAGCGATAATTTCACTATTGTTTTCTTGTGCTAATATTTGTATGGAGTTATTGTTTTCAAAACAGGTATTATGGGTGGATCCTCAAATTTTCAGATTGTTCGTATATGGGGAATGAATCTTGCAAGAGCTAAGTCGGGCCGTCGACTTTAAAACAAGCGCTTAATGGGAGGCAACCCATAGGTTTTGTATTTTTTATCCTTTTGCTTTTTGTTCTTTCTTTTTCTTGTTCCGTATCATGTTAAAATTTCCCACCTTGACTTTACTAGGACGATTCAATTACATTGAGGACAATGTAAGGTTTAAGTGTGGGGGAGTGGTTAAGCATGTATTTAAAAAAAAAAATTAAAAATTAAAAAAAAAAAAGTTTTACATAAAACCTCCAACTTTTAGAGATTTTAGAGTCACTAGCATACTTCTAGGTATGTTTACATATAGATTCTGACCGACATAATTGAACTTGGAAGTGTTAGGGAACTACATTCGGATTTCTTGCTTGTTAGAGTGTTAAATAATGGATTTAATCATGCCGGTGATGCAAATTTGGTGCAGGGAGAAATGCATTATTAGAGTTGCTGATCAATCATTAGTGGAGACTACCCGTATTCATATCATGTGAGGCACCGACCAAATATTCTTTGTAGCTGACTAAAGAGCTTTCTTTTGAGTGTGTGTCACCGTACGTTAATTCCGGGTAAAATGGTGAGCTACCCAACCTCCCACCAAAAGAAGCACTACTCTTTGATCTCTTGAGTGCTAATTTTGTCAATCATGAGGGTGACGTCTATAGATGAAAGCCTCCTTCTTGTAGTTCGATTTGCAGTTAGCACCATTCTCTCCACAACAACGGATCCATAGAAACACCATCATCATCAACAAGGAGCGACATCAAAATCTACAAGGAAAGTTGGAAAAGTTCAAGGTTTATAAGCAACGGAACGAGAAAAGAGCAAATTTCAAATTCAAGTAAAGCAACATAAAAAGAGCAGATTTTTACATATATGTTGAGGACTTACAATACAATGAGGTAATTCTATATCCAAGTATAAAGACTTATTCACAAGAGCGAAGAAAATCAAAAGGTGAGAATTGTTGAAGTTTATGATTTCGAGACGATACAAGTTGTGAAGAATCAAGTGGTAAAATACTTCTCCCACGGCCACGGTTTGTTTTTGTATTTTATTTCTCTTGTTTTCGAAAAAAAAAAAAAAAAAAAAAAAAAAAAAGACAAGAGAAATATCTTGTTTTTATAAGCCGTGGGGAAGGAAAATCTATAAGGAAGTTTCAAGCAACAAGGACTTAAGGTAAAAAGAGTTACAAATTGTCAAGGAATTACGAAATTCGAGAGTTTATCACCAATAGTTGAAGCCGAAGACCAAGAAGATCAAGACGAGGAGCGGAAGACGTTTCTATTGGATGCCGTGAGAGTGGTGTTATCATAATTAGCGATCGTATGTGAAGGTGAGTAAGTAATCTCATCCACGATAATAGTGGTTGATTTTTTTTTTTTTAGAGATCGTCAGAAAAATGGTTTTTCAAAATGTTAAAAGATGTGGGTTTTTAAAATATTTCGTAAGTTGTCCTTCCCACCATTCAACGTGTTGCAGGATTTCTCTCTTCATTCCTACCTGCACACATGTGAGAACCATAAAAAAGTCATCTTTTTGAGTGCAATTATCATAAAATCCTTTTTGGTGAGGCAGAAGTCGAGGCGAAATGCTTATTGATCGTTTCTCAAACACGCGTTCTCTCATTATGGTGTGGTTATTTCTCACTCAACATTTAAGAATGAGAATATGTTCTTTAGTATTTCTAACTTCTTATTACTAGCATGCAGAAACTCTATGTCCTCATAACTCTTTGGATGCTTGGGACGCTTGAACTCTTTGAAGTTGTGAGTTTTTAGTTTGATTTGCTCGAGAACTAGCAAAGTCTAAGTGTGGGGGAATTTGATAGGGTGTAGAATACATCCTATTTACTATCTATTGTTTATGCTTTCTTTGCTATTTTTCTTGTAAATTATGTATTTTACGCCTGTTTTGAGTTTTGTAGCTACTTTGGAGTCACACGGAGGAAAAGAAGAAGAAATTACTCTATTTGAGCAAAAAGGGCAAAATTATCATTTCAGGGGCGAACACTATTTGGAGCCCAGTCAAGGTTAAGGGGCAACTTTTGGGAGGAGTATTAAAATACAACCAAAGAATGGTTAGGGGTCAAGTTTGTGTAGCCCTTATCAAAGGGACCAGGACACCGAATAACCCTATTTAAACCCAACCCTAAATCGAGAAGAGTTATCTTCTCCCAATCATTTTTCATTCATCCCATCAACGAAATTGAGAAAGAAAAGCGAGTCATGGTCATTGTTGCCTCCAGTTGAGATTGAAAATTGAGTTTTGGCTTGATCAATCGAGAGAAATTGGAAAGAATAAGAACAGAGATGTTCATAGCTCGTGGAGAGGAAGAAGCAAAGAAGACCTCATTGTTCGGAATTTATTAAGGTCGAGAAATTAGGGTTTATGTTCATCTGAAGCTGAAATTAAAATGGGTTAGAAGATGATGAGGCTAATCGAGAAATTGGGTTTCAGACAGTTTTGGTTTTGCCGGAGTTCATGGTGGATTGAATTGTTAGGGTTTGCTATGTTGTTGGTGTTGTTATTAGGGTTCGATTCGAGTCTGCGATGAAGGAATTGAAGCTCAGGGAGATGGGGTCTGTGAATGAAGAAGCAGAAGAATGATGCTATGCTGTTGAACAAAACAGAGATGAAGAAATTGATAGATTTTGTGGATGAACCAGATCGAGAAGAGCTGAGATGGGTTGAGTTTGAATGAGTTTTTGTTGCTCTCTGTTTTGAGAGAAGAGAAGAACCCAATTGAAGCTGTTGCCGTCGATTATGGGTTTGAATCGGAGAAGACTCTCATGGGTTTGAGGTTGTATTCGAAAAATTGAGGAATGGGTATGGCTTATGATGATGAATAGAGAGATTGATGCTGTTGAAGAGCGAGATTGAAGCAGCAGATGAAGACGGAGACAGATATGGTTTTGTCAAAGAAGCTCGGATGGGTTTTGAAGATTGTTGATGTGGTCACAAATTATAGGAATTGTAATGGAGTGAAGCAGATGGAGATGAAGAAGATTGCTACCCAAATCGGGGTTGAAATTTGATTACAAGAGCAACACGGATCCTGGATATGATGGTTTACCAGTTGGGTGTTTGGCACCAAGAATGATGAGGTTAAGGCTCAGCAATGGAGCCGAGCCTGCGATTGCAAGAAGAGAAGGAGGTGTTGTTCGATGCACGTAAAAGTGATGAGAATGAATTGCTAAACTAGATGAATGTTAGGTTTCTTAACAGGTGAAGAAAAGAGGCCTGAATTTGGCCGGGAAAGCCCTGTAAATAGCCGAAACTCGGCCGGTTCTCCATTCCGACGAGTCGACTCGGTTTCGGAAATGACCGATCCAGACGAGTCCGATGAGCGATCCAACTCAGATGAGTAAGACCATTCAGCTAACTAGGAAGCTGAGACGTGCTGACTTCCCTTCCTTTGACCTTATTGACTAACGGTTGACCTTCTTGACCATTACTTATAACGGCATCAGAATGGAATATTCCGTCTGCAGAGAAATATCTCAGGTCACCGGCAGCACTATCCCGTTGCCGTTTCCGGTCAATTTCCGGCCATAATACCAGATTTCCGGCGGACCAATATGTGCAGAATTTTGTGAAGAGTATTCTAGACTCATGGGTGTGAAGACTTGGATTTGGAATTGGATGGAGAATTTGGGTCAAATTTGGAAAGAGAAGATGGAAGATTTGAGAAAGGCTTGAACTTGGAAATTGAATTATTATGGAATGAGGATTCTATTCCTTGGAAGATTTGGAGAACATTGAAGCCTATAAGTAGAGAAGTTCTCTACACACTTTTACACATCTTTTACATACCTTTTTACACACAACAATTCTTTCTTCTTTATTCTTTGTGTGAACTTCTTAACATGAGTAGCTAATTTTATTATTGATTGAGGATGAATTCCTAGTTCTTAACATTGTTTGAGTTTTGTTTTAAATCTACTTTGAAGTTTTTCACATGATTATCGTTTGTTTTTACTAATAGGAATGTTTATTCATTCATGATTGATTGATAGATTGTTTAGAGTGCACGCTAAATTAATTTGTTAATTCAACCTAAATCTAGTATAAGTTAGGGAATAAGTAATCGTTCTCGACACTTTACACAAGTAGAAAACACGAGACCTTGCGGAGGGATTCCGTGGAGCGATTGTGTGTAAAAACAACGCTAGAAAGTGGACCAAGCGAACCGAGTTTAACTACTAGTACTAAACCTAAATTCATAAATCTTAATGCATTCGGGGAATTACATCTTGTAAGCGAACCTCAAGGTGGTTCTTTTGAATAGAATCTGATAACTAAGCGGACTTGTTACTCAGTGAAATAAGGGATTTTGGGGCTAGCTAAGCGAACCTGCTATCCTACGGTTGGTGATAATCTGTGACTAATAACATGTGGATGAAAAACATAACTTGAATCATTGTTTTGCAATGAAGAAGGATTCCTTGGTCTTGTCTCTCTTATTGATTTCAACTTTATCTTTGAATTGCTTTGTTAATTTTCTTTGCTTTATAACCCCCCCTTTTGTGAAAATTCTTACAACTAAAAATCTCTTGCTCCTCGTGGGAACGAACTTGACTACACTATATTACTTGTTAATTAGGTGGAAAAATATTAATTAATTTATTGTGGTTACGACACGCATCAATGGCGCAATCCTCTGCAGATATTTACCTTCAAGTTTGAAAGGGTCGGCGCTATCTTGGTTCGATAACTTTCCACCAAACTCCATCGAATCCTACGACCAGCTTACTGAGAAGTTCTTGGGGACATACACGTAAAACAAGGCTGTTAACGCAGGGATGGACAAGTTATTATCATT
This sequence comes from Papaver armeniacum, assembly GCA_023531295.1. NCBI lineage: Eukaryota > Viridiplantae > Streptophyta > Magnoliopsida > Ranunculales > Papaveraceae > Papaver > Papaver armeniacum. The sequence continues at coordinate 822,485 of JAJJWW010006619.1, read as the reverse complement.
AGCAATCGCTTACAAGGAGACAACCCGGGAATATGCGGATAGATGGCACAAGATTTGCCAGGAAATAGGGAACGTAGATCCAGTGGTCAGCATTAACTGCTACAAGTGGGTATTAGATAGGATGAGCCCGTTATTTGTCGAGATTTATGGAAGCGTTCCGACGACCGAAGGAGACCTTCGTGTAATTATCGAAAAGCATGCTAGGTTAGAAGAAATCCAGCGGGAAAATCCCAGAGCCCACACCCAGAGATCTCATCGGACTCATTCAATAGAGCAAGCCAGTGGATCAAAGAGGGGAGGTTCAACCGAGCGGCCTAGCGAAGATATGAGAGGTCGAAGGGACGATCGTCGGCGTGATGACCGGAAATTCGAAGACCATGTCTATACGAAGCTGAACACCAACTACACCCGCATCCTGAGGGAGATCAAGGATCAGGAGAACCTCGAGTGGCCATGGTCCAAAGGAAAGCAGCCCCCAATATCCGAGAAATCAAGAGACTACTGTGAGTATCACTGCTTCAACGGGCACCAAACCGAGAAATGTAAGAATCTCAAGATAATGATCCAAAAACTGATAGACTCAGGTGACCTCAAGCAGTACATACAGAAGGCAGACACCGAAGATAGGGCTAAACAAAGCAAGCAAGTTCAACTGCCCGAGGGAAACCGAACGCTCAATACCATCTCATGCTCCGAGGCTACAGGACCCTCATTGACGGCTCAGATAGGGAAAAGGCTAAGAAAGCAATTTGATGATTACTGCGAGCTGTACAAAATCGATGACGTAGAAGTGGACGAACACGAGAATGCACCAATGACCTTCGACGCTGAGGACATTGAAGAGGACATGGAAGATCATAATGATTCCCTGGTCCTCACTTTACCAGTGGCAGGATGCAATATCAAGAAGATCCTCATAGATGGAGGGAGTTCGGTAAATGTTCTGTTCTACGATACGTTCAAACGAATTAATCTAAATGACGAACAACTGATGTCATCATACTATACCATCTATGGGTTCAATGGGGCACCCACGAAGCCCTTGGGAGATATTATTTTGCAAGTAAACGCAGGCGCAATGAAAGTTGATACTCGATTCAGTGTAATGGACTCTCCTTCCCCATACAACGCCATTATTGGTCGAAGATGGGTGCATAAGCTTAAAGGGGTGGCAGCAACCTATCACCAGTATCTTAGATTTCCAATGCCCATAGGGGTAATGAAAATAAAAGGAGATCAGGTTACCGCTCGAGAATTCCGGGCTCTACAACATGAGCTCAATAACGAACAAGATGAGCAACGGAAATCCCGAAGAAGCCGAAATAAAAAGGCTGCTAAAGAAAAAGCGATTGATCTCTATCTCGAAGAAATTTCTGGAAAAAGTCTGACGAAGGAAAGCATCATTCTAAATACTGAAGCGAGTACCTCAACATCTAAGGAGGTTGAAGAGCCTACCAAATAGCAATTAAAGAATGTCCCTCTCCTAGGGGAACCGAAGCCTACGTTGACATTCGTAGAACTCCTGAAGGAAATCAATATAGGGACCAAAGAAAACCCGAAGATGGTCAAGATAGGGACCTTAATGGATGAGGAAAGAGAGATAGCTCTAATCAAGCTACTCAAGGAATACACAGATATTTTCGCGTGGAAGTTAGGTGACATGCCAGGGATCGATCCAAAGACAATCCAACACGAACTTCGTATAAAGCCAGTCACCACACCCTTCAGGCAGAAAGTACGAAAGGTAGCACCAGAGTATCACCAAGCAATCGAAAAAGAGATCCGCAAGTTATTAGAAGCGGGATTCATCAAGGAAGTCAAATATCCCACATGGATATCAAACATGGTCATAGTGCCAAAAAAGAACGGAGGAGTAAGAATATGCATCGATTTCACCAATCTCAACAAGGCGTGCCCAAAGGATAGATATCCGCTGCCAAGCATCGATCAACTGGTAGAAGCAGTAGAAGGGTACGAAGAAATGTCATTCATGGATGGATATTCTGGTTACAACCAAGCAGAAAGAAATTATACAAAGATCGAGCAACTCATCTTGGCACTAGTATGGGCAACCCAAAAGCTAAGAACCTATTTTTTGACTCACTACATTCGTGTTCCATGCAAAGCACCATTGGAGGCAGTCCTCAAAAGCGCTGGGAAAGTAGGAAGGATAGAGAAATGGAATACTCATCTTGATCAGTTCAATATCATCCACGAGATTCAACATTCCCAAAAATCGCAAGTCCTAGCGGATTTTCTAGCAGATCTACCCCTGGACAACGACGAGGAAGTCAGAGGCATACTAGAAGCAGAGGACGGGAAAGATCCGGTCGATGTTCTCAAACCTTCAAACCAAAGACGATGGGAGGTCTTCGTCGACGGATTAAGGAATAGGGAAGGTGCGGGCATAGGCATCGTAATCACCACCCCCACTGGAGAAAGGATCGTGCATGTTCTAAGGTTGGAATACAAGGGGCATACCAACAATATCGTTGAATACGAAGCGTGGTACATGCTCTTCGTTTGATAATAGAAATGGGTATAACCGATGTACGTCTGACAACTGATTCATAACTGGGCATGCGACAAATAGAACTGGAATACAATGTCTACGATGAGACCCTTTCAGCATACATGGCCTTAGTCCAAACCCTATCATCCTAAATACCTAGCATCAAGTTTCGGCATTTATGCAGAAGAGACCTCAGGCATGCTGATGCTCTAGCCTATATATCATCCATATTGAAAGATGAAAGCGTCAAGGAAATCAAGATAACAAGAGTATATGAGCGCTCGATTACTCCTGAAGAATCTTTCGCTACAAATCGTGAAGACGATGTAGGGGAGGATATCGCTGATGATGATGTAGGGGAAGATATTGTCGATGATTTTCACGAAGATGACATTATGACAAGAGCTAACGAGGACGAAGACTTCAAAAACGAAGAAGATTGGAGAACCGAAATTCATCTTTTCCTTATAGAAGGAACACTGCCTGCGGACTTGAAGCAAGCTAGAAATGTGCAATCAAAGGCGGGAAGATACGACCTTAGGGACGAAATTTTATATAAGAAGTCTTTTCTTGGACCGCTACTACGTTGCATGCCAAAAAGAAGGACATCGGGTTTTGAAAGACATACACTATGGAGACGCGGGCAACCACAGTGGGATGAGAACGCTAGCGGACAAGGCAAAGATGCGGGGGTATTACTGTCCACAAATAATACGAGATGCTGCGAGAATATCTAGGAGATGCGAGGAATGCCAGCGGTTTGCTAAAAGAATCCATGCCTCTGCAACGAAGCTGAATTCGGTGGATAGTCCTTGGCCTTTCTCAAAATGGGGCATAGACATCGTTGGACCCCTGATCGAAGGATCGGGGAAAAGACGGTTCTTGATTGTAGCCACAGATTACTTCAGCAAATGGTTAGAAGCCAAGGCCCTAGCTAGAATCCGCGACTCCGATGTATTCACATTTATCTTCCAAAGTATCATTTGCAGATTCGGGATCCCCGCAGAGATTGTCTCTGACAATGGCAAACAACTGCAGGGGAAGAACATATACATGCTCTTTGATACCTTCAAAATCAGGAAGAATAAATCGACCCCCATCTATCCTCAAAGTAACGGCCAGGCCGAGGCTACCAATAAGACCCCCGCTCTTATCCTCAAAAAGCAGATGGATGAATACAAATGGCGGTGGTGTGAACAACTACACAACGTGTTATGGGCTTACCGAACAACTCGAAGGTCCGCTACATGAGAATCACGTTCCTCCTCACATACGAAGCCGAAGCAGTCATCCCAACAGAAATCATCATGCCGACCACAAAGACCGAAGCATGGGAGAAGAACCTCACAGCGGACATGATGTTGGAAAGACTCGATGATCTGGAAGAAAGGAAGGAGACAACGTTACAGAGGATGGAGAATTACCAACGAAGATTAGAAAGGGAATACATCAAGAAGGTTAAACTTAGAAACTTTGTAGAAGGACAATATGTGCTGAGAACTATACCCCAATACCAGCGAGAGAAAAAGTGGGGAAAATTAGCACCAGCATGGGGAGGACCTTTCGTTATACATGACATCGCAGGAAATGGATCCTATTACCTGCGTAACCTAAAAGTAAAAGTCCTCAGACACCCGTGGAATGCGAAATATCTCAAGCCATACTACCCGTAAAAGCAACGCAGTTCTGCATCTGCGTGAAGAGCACCAGAAGAAGAAGACAGCGTATCCGCTGGACATGTTTCTATCTCTGGACGAGGAATAGTAGACCTCCACTCATCAATCGGACAAGCTTTTTGCAAAATCTCTATTGGGGAAAGTAGCCATATACAATCTCTCGGGACTCCCATATCAGCGTTTATGAGTGTAAGACCATGGGGAAGGCTTCCAGCAGAAAGAGATACCCAATCAATCTAAAAGGCAGCGGTTTAGCGGAATGAATGCATGTAAATATTTCAATAACGCGTTACATATCCGGGAACGTTGCTTCAACCCCCACCGTTCGGTAATCCTCTGGCCAAGGGTTAGCCAATGGGGTGACAGGTCCAAAGTCAGTAATGAAGGTGCATATCTTCGTTATTGCCGTCAAACACTTTCCATTACTTAAATTTTTTTTTTTAATTAAGATTTACTCGTTATCTAAAAAAAATTATTGAACCAACCATGCAGATAAATCAGAATTGTACATATCCAAATAAACGATGATCCATTGCATAAAAGTTGATTGCAACATTCGGGAAATTAAAACAAGGTGCACGAAAAAATACACCAAAAAAGAGTCTGAAGACAAGTAATCAACAAAGATCAACTTTCGATTACAAACACGGCAATCTACTTCCCCTTGGAAGAACCAAGGTGATCAGTGGAATCCTTCCTCTGAGAGGAAGGGACACTTCCTCCCGAAGAAGGACCAGAGGAGTAAACCAAGGGCTCAAGCATAGGGAAACGAGGATAGTTCTTCACGATGTTCTGATCTTTCAGAAGACTCTGCTCGATCTTAGTCAAAGTCTTGTTAATTTCCTCAGCCAGTTGGAAACGAGCCTTGTGCGCAATGATACTGGCCCTAAGTTCATATTGTGATAATGAAGACTGCAGTAGGGCCAGCTCCCTAGCTGCCTCCTTTGCTGCTACATCCCGAGACCCGGCCAAACCCTCACAATACGAAATCTTACCCTGCTGCTCCACTAAGGAAGATTGAGCATTTTCAAGCTTTTCATTTGCAAGGTTAAACTGTCTCTCGAGCTCTGAAAAAGAAGAAGTAATTAAGTTAGAAAAATAAAGCTACGAAGCCACTCGCGACCAGACAAATGTATATCTTCGAATCTAGCCGAAGCTATTTCATATTCATTAACTACAGCGTCCCGGGCTTCGTCAAGAAAATCATACTCGTCCGAAATTTTCTTATAATCCAATCGAAGATTTGTGAGAGCAACTGACACTCATCCAACTCTACCGGCTTCATGGAGTCTAGATGATGGAGGCGGTTAACTTCGTTGCTCATTTCTTCTATCCCCTTAGTAAGCCTATACGTATTAACTTCAATATCCTTCTCAGATTCAACTAAACGAGCCACATCGGCCCGAGAAGCACTTAGGGCATTACTAAGAGCATGGGCTTCAGCTCTGGCGTCATCCCTTTCTTGAACGAGTCGTTGTATACAATCCTTAACTTCAGGTTCATGGGGTGAACGATCCTGGCGCAACTCTTCTTCCAGGCGTGTTACCTTGGTCTCTAGACGAGAAATATCCTCACGAGCTTCACGCAAATTCTCACGGGTCCACAAAAGAGCACCATCAAACTGGCGACGATCGGCATTATAACTATTCTTTGGAGAAGATACACACGTATTCATCCGGTTCCGCTTTATCGCCACTCTCGACCACAAAAATATTATGCTCATCGGCTCGGGCGTTCCACTTATCAGCCTCATCCTTAATTTTCTTCACCAACTTTCTGATCCGAGAAGCCTGTCGAGTTTTCTCACTCCGAAGCCATGTTAACTCTCTTCGGGCATCACCCACTGAAGATACACTAAGAAGACGAAAGGGAGAGACGAAGAGGAGGACAAGGAAAGAAAACAAACCTTGGGAAGACGAAGCATCATTACGAGCCTTCTCCAGATCACTCCGAACAAGTACAAATTCAAGACGAAGCTTCTCCTCTTCAGCACCAAGTCGCTCTTTCCCCTACAACCTATCCTCCAACTCAAATATCTCCTTGTCTTTAGCAACAACGAGTGCCTTATAAGCATTCAATTCCTCCTCCCTATGACGAAGCTTTTCCTCCAGTTTAAGAGCCTTCGCCTTGAAGAACTGGTACAGAGTATGGTTGCAGTGTTCACTCCTCATCACCTACATCGAAAAACAGGTAATGCCGGTTGATAAAAGGACTCCTCACGTCAACCAATCCAAAAGGAATCACGAAGATTTACCTCAAGAATACGTCGTTAGGGAAACCATACGATATACCCGTCGGCTACCGCCATCATGTCGAAGAATGGTGGATGGAGGATCGACTAGAAGACTCGTAGCAGTAGCCCTCAAATCCTTCTCCCAGATTTCTGCAACCTCATCGTGAGATGATAACTGCATCCTTTGGAAGGTAAAGGCATCATAGTTTTTCTCGCCAGGGATCACCGGAGCAGGGTTCGGCACAAATATCAGATTTTTCCTCATCAATCAAATATGGAATCATCACCGTCCTGCATCATGGACCTATCAAAACCCTCAGAAGATGCATCAGCGGAAGTCCCAATATCAGCCACATTCCCTTGACCACTGGAACTTTTCTTGGCTTCGGCCTCCTTGTTAGCATGGGCCTTATCACCCTACCACCGGAAATTTCCTCATGATCAGCCACATTTTCACCACCTGTCTCAACTGCTCTCCCACCATCGGTTTCCCCGAGGACGTCCCACTCATCGTTTGGAGAAACCAGTGAGAAGTCCGAAGCTATCCCCATGGCAGATTCAATATCAACTTCAACCCTTGAGGAATAGATTTTGCCAAAAGAAAACTCAGGAGAAGACCCAGTAGGGATGGTTGGTTGTAAATCAGTGTCTTCATTCCTCTGATTTGGAGAAGGCGAAAGTTTAGGATCATCAGCGGGAACATCTCCTTGACCACCAGGGGAAACCTCTTCTTCAGTAGCTTCATCACCAACATTCCCACTATCCTCATGAGTGTGTGGAGAAGTACTTGTACGCTCTTCATCATCAGTAGCTTCCTCGTCCCCCTCAATATATTCATCGTCCACTGGGATGGTAACCTCATCATGAACATCTGTCTCATCCGCAGCAGCAGTGGAAGACTGAACCATACCGATTGTCTTCTTCTTCTTCGCCTAAAAACATGACAATCGATGTCATTACGAAGACTATTTTCTCCATAATTCGAGTTATCTCAAACTAAGAAGAAAAGGGGAAACTTAAGGGACCATACCTTGGCAGCGGCATTACCCTTCGAAGGAAGGGCAACATCGGAGCTTTCGTCTTCATCAGCAGCATCAACGGCATACTCAAAGTTCATACCAGTGAAATTTAACCGCCAGGGGCAGAAGTTACCGTAGCGAGCTGGAGCACTATCACGAGGCTGACTACCAGCAACAGGGCGCCATCTATGTTGCCCAGGCACCCAGCCATAAGCCTAAGGACCAACAACTTCGATAACTATGGCATGTCATTCGTAATCATGGTCACGTTTGAGTTTTTCAAGATGAGGAAAAAGTTTCTGCTGAGAAGTCCCTTCGGTACCAGGAACGTATTACTTAAAAGACGAACTTCACCACGAGAAGCAGGAATCGTACGAAGACCTACACTCCATGGCTTGCGAAATCTGCTGTTGACGTTGTCTCCAAAAGAGGCGTTAAAATTTGTAGGAGTATACAAATCTCTCTCAGCAGGATTGGGAGTGTAGCAGGTCATCATTGTCTCACCCTTACTTCGAAGATAACACTCCTTCAGAGTCCGAAGATAGTTCCCACTTAGCTGTACCATTGAGCGACAATGAGTATTATGAGTGGAACCCTCGCGATCGGCCAGAACATCATAATAAAAAGAATCCCCCGACTTATACATGGGCAGCATCAAACCCGCTTCGAAGGCCCCCATAGTGGTCAGCAAGTGAAATTCATCGTACTTATAGTTTACGATCATATCATAGGTAAGATCGTCATCTGGTGCATAGAATTTAACATCGAAAGCCTTGAGGCCATGCTTCGCCTTTAACGCTTCGAGATCCACATGCTTGAAAGTAACCTTTTTCTTGGCCACCGAAATGATTCGTATAACCGGGGAAACGTCAAAGCTAGCAGGTTGACTCAACAATGGTTTCTTTATTTTTGGAGGACTTATATCAGAACCTTTTCTTTTGACCGATGGATTCCTCGGAGGGTCCGCCAAGGTCACAACAGTGTTAGCAGAAGATTCTTTTCTCGAAGCAGTGGTTTGCGAAGCCTTAGACCTCGAAGGTTGCATCGTGGTTTGTGGAGGCATGGATCGAAGAGGTTGAATATCCATCAGTTTAGCACGCTGTGGAGAAGGATGTTGCACATTTTTTGGCTCAACACATTGGGAAGAGGGATTACTCACAGGACGGTTAACCACATACCGAGAACCCTTCGGTAGATCCCCCTTCTTCGTGATCGAAACTCTTGGACCCGATGATGACGAAACTTTTTGTGCTTGAGGATTTGGCTGGGAATACCTAGATGGACCACCCTTCGGCGGAGATATATCAGGACTTCTAGGTGGAGGAGATCTATAACGGCTCGATGGCGGAGTTTGATAAGGAGCCCGATGACGGTCAGACATGCTTACGAGGGGCAAGAAAGCATTACGAAGATCATATGGAGTAAATAATCAAAAAACGAGATTTTTCGAACTTCCACAGTTCATCAGAGATATCATCAAAGGAACAGACAAATAACCTAATCAGACCTAGAAACCCTAAAATCTAGGGGAAGTTATTGTGGAGAGATGAAGAAGATGAGAAGACAGTTTTCTTCTAACTTTGACTAACATCCAAATCAGAAGAAAAGGGGCAAATTGTATACACATAATTCATCATTCGCCACGTGTCGGAAGAATTACACGTGGAAGACGCACAACCTGAGACATCAAGACACGATGACACATCTCAACACCCAATGGGCACGCGTCATCTACCTTCATTTATCATCGAATCCATCCAACGGCCAGTAGCCTGGGGGCACTGAAGCATCGAGTCACTGAGAAGTACTGAAGAACACCCTAAGATCTGCTTTAATCCATCTCGAGGAGAACCCGAGATCAATGGAGAAGATTAATCCCACTGACGCCGATGTGACGGGGGCCGCAGACAGCTGTCTAGCGCGTGCAGGCGGCTCAACCACCCGTATTAATCACTTTATAACATAGAGTACGTGTCAACCAACCTGTGGAGGAGAGAAGAGGTGAACCATCGTTACCATATATGACCGTTGGATCCATAGTTTAATAACGAAGATACCAGCGGGATCAGCACAAAGATCAAGAGGATAAGGTTGCAGCTGTCTCTGATAGTGGACCCCATGTTTTATCCCTATAAATACCCCTCTTCACTAAGAGAGAAGGGGTCGAAGATTTTCGGAGTTAGAGTGAGAAATAAGAGCAGGAGAGAGAGAATTAGCAAGAATAAGTGATAGATTATCTTCGTCTAGCTTCGTTATTCACTCCAAAGTCATTCGACTATCTTTGTAATCCCATAATGCATAGTGAAACGACTACCCCCGTGGATGTAGGCCTTAGTGCTGAACCACGTAAATCATTGTCTCATTTATATTCAGCACTATATTTTCTGCTTTATTTGATATGTCTTATCTATTATACGTCACGATTGGGATAGCAACTAAGTTGCATTTCCTTGAATAGACAAGGACGATCTCGAAGGCTATGAGTCATGAGTCGTCATTTCAGTTCAGCTTTACATACCATTTAGTTCCTTTAATTGTATGTGAATGCATGCGAATGATTGTTTGTGAACACGTGGATGCCAGCGTTATTCTTATGCTCACAACAAGACACAATTGAAGCAAAATTGATCTTGATTCACTCGAATCATTTCCTGAACATTATAGCCACGGTTTGAAAAAGATTGCATTCCTTAATATATAAATGTATTAGTTCATGAACAAACCGATTTTAGAATGTAACCTACTTAAGTATGCAAACATGTACGCATACCTAACTAGCCGAACTGAGTTTGGTTACGCCAGTACGCGTACGGGTGCACATACCATTTACATTTCCAAACTCCAACAGAAATTCACGGAACTTGAACTTCCGCCAGTACGCGTACGGGTACACATACTTAGTTCCTGGACTTCCATTAACCAATCAGTACGCATACGTGTACGCATACTTTGGTTCACGGTTTTGGACTTTGCACAAATGTGAATACACACTATGTTTATATCCAAACATGGTTCCATGTTTTAAACCCTCATTTCAATCATTGAAACATTCTTGGAAGACGAAAATAGCTGTCTCACACAAACTATTAGCTTCAAAGCAATTTTCAAGTGATCGAATGATCAATACGAAACATTCTGAGTCTACATCAAATGACCGTCTCCAACAAATCATGTAAGATGTTACAAGGCGATTTTCACATGATCATCTTTAGATTTTCATCAAGTATAAAAGATGAACTTGGTTAAAGCAAAATCTTACCAACACATATTTCGAGAAATATATAAGCGAGATAAACTAGGATCGAAATACCAAATGTGTATAGTTGAAGTCTATATAGCAATACGACTTTTTGTCTCAAATAAGAGATAGAGTAGATAAACTTTTGAGTGATATATGAGTTCAAGTCTCCACATACCTTTTGTTGGTGAAGTTCCACAAGTTCCCTTGAGTAGTTCTTCGTCTTCATTTGATGAACGCCATGGAGTCTAAATCTCAACTACACTTATTGTCCTAATTCGAGACTTAGATATAAGTATACTAGAAATCAAGACTTATAGTTTTGGCAACTAAACTTGACAAACAATCTTGAGATAGCAATGCTTGCGAGCTCAACCGAGCAGTGCTCTAACAATCTCCCCCGTTGTCAATTTTAGTGACAAAACTATCACTACATATGGATTACAAAATAAATAAACTTTATAGCTTCTCATCCAAATGCTTGATCTCCTTGGTTCTTCAATATTACTCGAAATCTTCGTCACTTCCAAGTACTCCAATGATTCTAAATGTGTTCAACTCAGCATCATCGTTGTTGAAGATCCGTAGCTATAACAATGAGAAAACAATAGCTCTCAATCATTGTTATACAGTGTCATAGTATTATTATACAACATCAAAGTTAAATTCTATCACAACTTTGACAACAGTACTATGGTGATATGTATCACTCCCCTTAGTCAATAATTTATCTCACATGAAAACCACTCCCCCTTACATAATAATCCGTAAACCATATGTATTTTTAGTGTGAACTACACATTAATTCTCCCCCTTCTGTCAATATAAATTGGCAAAGGTACGAAAACTAGTGGGATCCTAATGAAATTTCCATAGAGATACTTCATGACCATAAGAGAACAACATATCAACTTGTTTAGATGCAATCATATAGCCGAAGCTAAATGCATTTATCAAGGAGTTTATAAAGATACAAGATAACCCCTATAATATTCCACAGCTGTACTCCCTACAAAGATATGGCAATTAAGCACAAGTTCAAAAAAGAACTCTCCCCCATAAAATGTCATTCGCGAAAGAACAACAAGAGCGACCTTACTTTCACAAGAAAAGAAGGATTTCTTTGAACATTAACAAATCACATGAAACATGAATTTGTATCCAAAATACTCAATTAAATTAACCACAAGAGAACCCATGATTAATTTAATCGGAAATGCTCAACACAAGAAAACTTATGGAGCCGCACAGTATTTACACAAAGATGTGGATCAGGGAAAGACCAATACTGCGGAATATTCAAAGATTTATTCTATCTTTCATCACTATTTGCATAGACAAAAGTTCATCCTATCTTCATCAATATTTGCATAATGACATAATAGGCTTAACTTTTGTTTGTCAAAAGTTCATTCAATCTTTTATCAATACTTGCATAATGACGTATGAAAGACTTAACTTTTGACCACGTATGAGACAATCATAGTTCACGGACGCAAACACACATATCCCATAACAAGTTGCAATTTATAAAACCATAAAGATTCATACTGCAAAATCATCTTCCAAATCAACTTTAGAATTTAAATAAATAAATCTAAAAATATTGCAAGATGAAAAATCGTTGGAAATAGCTATGTGTACTCACAATAATGGTTATTCCAAACCCTAGTTATCCTTCTTAAAACACAAGAATAAATTTTCATAAGAAGTTTCCTAGACAAAACAAAACAACTCCTAAAGAACATTTCACTTACTTTGAATACTCTTCTCAAGCTCCTTATATTCATCAAGCTCATTTTCGATTAAATCAATCATGGATTCAAGATTATCCATTTTTTCTTCAAGTCTTTTCGAGGAAGATTCAAGTTCACTCTCCAAAGAACGTACTTGTTCCAACACGAGATTCATGGTTAAAGGGAGGATATCAAAATGAGAGACAGAAGGATTTCCATCAAGAGAGGAATCATGTTTGTTGGAGCACATCTCATTCTCATAAGAATCGAAACAAGCCTTCTTAGAGGGAAAAGGACAGTCCAGACATCACTTTCTTTGCTTGAAAGACTAGATGAGGACATGATTAGAAGAGATAAATGAAATGCTCTTATCAAGGAGAGATCTTCAACTTAAAAAGAAGGAAGATAAGGGATAAATTTCCAAAAAGACCTTTGACCAAAACCCTAACAAAAATTGGTTATCCCCAGGAAAAAGTCTTAGGAAAAATGTTATTGTACAGAACAGACACTTCACAAAAATAATTGTGCAGCAAAAGAAACAAAAATAAAAACAACAGAGGTATTTCATCACAACCCTATTGAAGATTATGGTTCTTCCTCAAGGGAAACACGATAACAATCTTACACCTTATTACAGATTGTAACATCTCCAATCTAAACCAGGACTGGGAGTTTTTTTTACGAGGGGATGAAGTATTTGTCGTTTCTTGTTTCTTATTTTTCTTTGTGGATGAAGAATTACAAAAAACAACCTTTGTTTCCAGCCTAGTTCCGAATACCTTGATTATCGATTTTCGCAAACTATGAATATCTTTGGAAATCTCTTTTGAAGGAGGTTTCTTGGGAGATTTCCTTTTCTTCTTCCGAAGGCATGGTTTACCAGAGAAGAATATTTCTTGATCCTTAGTGCACACCGTTTCCAGATGATCCTGATTTTCACACAAAAGTGACGAACCATTTGGAATTTTCATGTGTTTTTCTATATCATCCTCTTTGTCAGAATGATTTGAGAATGACATAGAATCAGGAGTCACTTGCTGATAAAAACGGAATATCGAAGAAGTTCGACATTTCATATTAGGATCACAATTCCGAGAGACAACAATTTCTTGTCTTAAATCATGTAGTTGACATTCCAGATTTCAATCCTTTTAATCAAGGCTTCCTTTTCCAGTTGAAACTCTTCTGGAGAAGTAGGATTGTATATTATGGAATAATCAGAGCTGTTAGAAGGACAATTGTGATTATCAGCAAAGTAGTTAAGAGAACTTTCACAAACGTCTTTCTCAGGACAATAGTCAAGAGTTTCCATCCATGCTTTAGTTAACTCACTCACCTCTTCATTAGAATTTTTGTAGGTATCATGAACACTTTTGTAGCACTTGGAACAAGTTCCATTATCATAGTTTTTCTGAACCTTTTTATTGATTGAATGTACTTTCTTTTGAGACTTTATTTTACTCTGTCTACGAGTTTTCTTTAACTGTTGAACAAACAGTGACAGGGTTGAGTTAAAGCAATTCTCATCCCTTGTATCAATCATTTTAGGACATCGAGATTTTTTATCAGATGTAGCAACCGGATTGACTAACAAGTGACGTTTCTCTCTTTGGTTCATTTCAAGATAAAAAAATCTTTAGTTTTCCAACAAGAGTATTCCTGGAAAGCGCATCAAGGTTATTTCCTTCAACGATGACATTTTTCTTAGAATCGTACCCATATGGCAAAGATCTGAGAATTTTCATCACAATGTCCTTTTCAGGAATAGTCTTACCCAATGCAAAAGATGCATTAACAATTTCAGACACTTTGTGATTAAACTCATCAAATGATTCTTCATCTGCCATACGAAGGTTTTTCCAATCAGAATTTAGGTTATGAAGCCTAGTTTCCTTTTCACAGGTATTCCCTTCAAATACGGTTTCTAAGATATCCCAAGCATCTTTGGACTTTGTGCAAGTAGTCACATGATGCTAAAGATCTGGTGTAATGGCATGGATGATTGCATTCAATCCGTCAAAATTTTGCTTCGCAGTAAGAATCTCGACATCATCATAATCACCGATATCCTTTGGAACAGTTACATCGCCTACTGCAATAACCGGAGGATTACAACCATTAACAACATATACCCATGATTGAAAATCACGTGCTTGAAGAAAGGCACGCATAGCAATTTTCCACCATAAGTAATTCGAGCCATCGAAGACTGGTGGTACGTTTATATAGATTGGTCCTCTGTCCATAGAGTCAGATCGCTACAAACACAGACTTATGAGGTCTTAAACGTGTTTGCCTGCTCTGATACCAATTGAAAAAGCGGGGGTCTAACAACCACACCCAATATTTGGCTTAGAAATCTGTACGGACAAACTCCAATATAATTCCAAGAGAATCAACTAGACAGTCAGACTCAATCAATGGAAATATATCCAAGAGCTCGTATCTCAATTTCTCAATTCAATCCGCAATCAAAAAAATAGGAATTTGCGAGCCCGATTGAATTTAAGAGAAATAACTTGAACCGTACCAAAGACCAATGTTCAAGGATCAATCAATTTCAATCAACAACCAAAGGTTAAATTTACCAATTGATCGATTCAACGCACAACCTGTGATATTTCAATTATATAACAAAATATAATGTGGAAAAGAAATAACACAGACACTAGAAGTTTTGTTAACGAGGAAATCACAAATGCAGAAAAACCCCAGAACCTAGTCCAGATTTGAACACCACACTGTATTAAGCCGCTACAGACACTAGCCTACTACCAATTAACTTCGAAATGGAATGTAATTAAGCCCTAATCAATCTCACACTAATAAAGGTACAATTGCTTTCCTTACGCCTCTTGAACCACGCCGGATTCTGCGCACTTGATTCCTTTAGTTGATCTCACCCACAACTAAGAGTTGTTACGACCCAAAGTCGAAGACTTGATAAACAAATATGTCTCACACAAAAAAGTTTATTGAATAGATAAATTTGTCTCCCACGGATATACCTATGAGTTTTGTTCTGTCTTTTGATAAATCAAGGTGAGCAGGAACCAATTGATAAACCAGACTTATATTCCAGAAGAACAACATAGTATTATCAATCACCTCACAATAATCTTAATCGATTAACGAAACAAGATATTGTGGAATCACAAACGATGAGACGAAGATGTTTATGACTACTTTTCAATATTGCATATCGGACAATAAATCTCGAGCAAATCTTAAAGAAGATAGTACCCAATCACGATAGAAAACAACAAGATCAGAACACGCAACTACAGAGAAATAGCTGGGTCTGACTTCAGAATCTCAATGAAGTTTTCAAGTCGTTAACCTATAGGGTTTCGTGAAAAACCTAAGGTTAAAGGAGAATCGACTCTAGTCGGAACTAGTATCACACAAGAGGTGTAGCGATTAGGTTTCCCAGTTGCTAGCTAGAGTTCTTCTTTATATAGTCTCCAAATCAGGGTTTGCAATCAATGCTACCTTGGTAACAAAGCATTCAATATTCACTGTTAGATGAAAAACTGATTAGATACAAGCTAATATCTTTCAACCGTTAGATCGAACTTAGCTTGTCAAACACAAATGAAATGTATCGTCATCGTCATTTAAATAAAGGTAACCGTACCTAAACGTGTACACTTAGTTGGTTCAACAATAGTTAACCAATGGTTAGCCATATGAGCACTTTCATATCAACCTAATTCATCTTCTTCAAAACTAGTTCCAAATGACTCACATGAAACTAGTTAGAGAGTTGTTCAATTGTTTATATTGTCATAAAGGACCCGTCCATCGAGAACGTAACTTCCCAGGGAAAAGATGCAAGCGGGTATCATACAGAAGAACTTTTTGACCTGGAGAACGTAACTTTTTATCATGCACAATTTTCATTTTGTTCTTAAACTCCTTAGCACTATCGTATGCATCTCTACGAATCTCTTCCAACTCATTGAGATGGAGTTTCCTATGGGCTACTGCCTTGTCAAGTGAAAATTTTAGCTGCTTAACAGCCAAATATGCTCTATGTTCTAACTCAACAGTTAAGTGACATGCCTTGCCATACACAAGTCGATAAGGTGACATTCCAATGGGGGTCTTAAACGCAGTACGGTAAGCCCATAAGGCATCAGTAAGCCTAGACGACCAATCTTTCCGATTAGGATTAACTGTTTTCTCTAATATATGTTTTATCTCCCTATTGGAAACCTCTACCTGACCACTAGTATGTGGATGATATGGGGTAGCTTCCTTATGTTTAATACCATATTTCTTCATCAAAAACTTAAAAGGTCCATTACAAAAGTGCGACCCTCCATCACTAATTATAACACGCGGTGTACCAAAACGTGTAAGTATATTATCTTTCAAGAACTCAATCACAACCCTATGGTCATTGATTTTACACGCAACCGCCTAAATCCACTTAGAGACATAGTCTACAGCGACAAGGATGTATAAGTTACCAAAAGAATTAGGAAATGGACCCATAAAGTCAATACCCCACACATCAAAGACCTCAACAACTAAAATAGGGTTCAAGGGCATCATGTTCCTACGGGAAATGGTTCCTAATTTCTGTCAACGTTCACAAGTAACACAGTAACTGTGGGAGTCTTTAAACAAAGAAGGCCAATAAAATCCACACTGCAATATCTTAGCACTAAAGTGACCCCCACAAGCATGATCATGACAAAAGGAAATAATACTGGACTGGTCACTCTCAAGTATACATCTCCTAATAATCTGGTCTGGAAAATTCTTAAACAAATAAGGATCATCCCAAAAGAAGTGCTTAACCTCGGCTAAAAACCTAGAACGATCTTTTTTACCCCAATGTTGGGGAATTCGACCAGTAACAAGATAGTTGATAGACGCATTTATGTGTCTAATTTGTCCTCAATGTTTCGTATTGTTAGTACTCGTTTTTGTGCTTATTATGGTGTTTTGTGTGTTTGTAAGCATTTTTTGGAAATAAAGATTGTTGGAAAATTCGGCTCGAAAAGTTGCTCGGAACACCCCCGGAGGACATTTGATATTCAGACTCCCACTTTGGATAAGGGGTAACCCAATTGCTATTCGCACCCACAGCTGGTTAAGGGCTGCCTGTCTTCTTCACCGTTCAAAAACAGAAATTGGCGGAAAAACTAGTCTTCACCGGCAGAATTAGGGTTGGAATTTTGGAAGGGATTGAAGGAGACTAAAGGGATGGAATTGATTGGGTACTCTTCTATGGGCTAGACATGGATGGTAGAGGTGTTGGTTTCGATCATGTTTGGCTGGAATTTCCGCGAGAAGAAAAACAGGGCAACACACACCGGAGGAGATATTCAAGGGATTTCGCGAGCAACAGAGGTGTTTGCACGTATCTGGAAGACCCTAACAACTTTACGGAGTGTGAAGGAGTTAAATATATCAATTTGGCAGCTTTAGATCGCGGGGAGAAATCAAAAATCGAGATTATTTCCTAAAACAGGCCGTGAAGAATATTGAGAATTATATGAAGTTATGGCGAGATATGTCGGGGTTATTGGGTTATAAATAGTTGCTGAGATAGCATAGAAGATGTACGGAGAGTTTGGGAGAGTTTTGGAGAAGAACAGAGCAATAGAAATCACGTTAGAGAATTCTGCTGCTGCTGCTGTGAAGGAAGAACACGAAGAACATTCAATGCACGGGTGACAGTCGTTTATCAACAGTGTTAACGACACAGAGGAGAGGGTCGTAATACGGAAGATTTATCTATTCAATAGACTTTTCTGTGTTTGACAGATTTTTTTATCAAGTCTTCGACTTTAGGTCGTAGCAACTCTTAGTTGTGGGTGAGATCAGCTAAGGGAATCAAGTGCGTAGATTCCTGCTGGGGTTCAGATACGTAAGGAGCGCAACTATACCTTGATCAGTGTGAGATTGGTTACGGATCAACTACATTTCGGTCCGAAGTTAACTTGGAGTATGCTAGTGTCTATAGCAACTTAATACAATGTGTTGTCAAATCTGGACTAGGTACCGTGGTTTTTCTGCATTTGCGGTTTCCTCGTTAACAAAATTTCTGGTGTATGTGTTATTTCTTTTCCGCATTATATTTTGTTACATAATAGAAATATCACAGGTTGTGCGTAGTTCCATCAATTATATAATCCAACCTTTGGTTGTTGATATAAATTGATTGACACTTGAACATTGGTCTTTGGTACCGTTCAAGTTGTTTCACATAATAATCAGGCTCACGGATTTCTATCTGTTTGATTTGCTGATTATATTGTGAAACAGAGATAGAACTCTTGGATATATTTCCATTGGTTGAGTCTGACTGTCTAGTTGATTCACTTGGAATTATATTGAAGTTGTACATACAGATTGCTAAGCGAAATATTGGGTGTGGTTGTTGTACCCCCGCCTTTTCAAGACCATCATTTCCTCCTTTTAGTCGAACTTCCTAACACTTTTACTATATTCGTGGTCGTAGAGTTCTTTCATTTGCAACCTGTTTATTATTAGACATGTTTTTATTTCTTCTGTAACACCCCGATATCGGCAGTGCTTCGCCGATGAAATGAAATATAATGGTTTATCCTTTTATAAAACCGAGGCCTTTTCATCACAATTGGCTCCAGAGTGGGTAGAAAAATATGCAGTTAAGCGTGCTCGAGTGGGAGCAATCCAGGAACGGGTGGCCTCCATAGAAGTTGCTGCTGGATGACCTCAGCGATGCCGGTTGAAAACCCTACACTTCCGGATAACAGCAGTGGCTAAGTGGGGATAATATCGGTGGAGGGTCGGGTCACTTTGCATCTAGTATAAGCATCGGCACTCGCACTCTATCCATTGGACTTCCTGGGTTTTTATCATTTGCAACATCTTTACGAACTACGTAATTCATCCCAAGGACCTTTATTTTTTATTCTACAATGGGTATCTTGAAGGTAGTACAAGTTCTTGTGCAGTCTTTTCCTATGTCTTTTTTTGCATTTGATAAATTTTTCAGATCACATGATTCTTCGAGGTCCCTCTTAGTTTTGTGGCGAAAACTTTAGTTTTGGTGCCGTTTTTTCTTCTAGTTAGAATTGGGTTGAGAAATCAATTCACATCTATATGACAACGAATAAGAAAAAAAAATCATGTAGATGCCAAATTTGGCCAATTATATGACAAGCACTGAATCATACAGATCCAAACACAACTTGAATTTCGAATCGTAAAAAAACATGCAAATATAACCCCCTTCAATTCTCATGCAAGTTGCTAACATCACCTTGCTAACAGACAAGCCTATTTGATTTTTCAATCTAGGTTTGGAAATCTGTTTGCATTAGACATAGTCCAGCAAACCTCACAAATCCAGAATACTTACACTCAGTTTGCTGAGATATCTGGATTGGTAACCATCTCTCAAGAAAAATATAAATAAATCAAAACCGATGTTATGTAGATATCTATCTTGAGGAATTACAAAGTCTGAGATAGATAGAACTTTGTGATCTCTATCTATGTCGTTCCTACAAAAACCTCAAAGATCAATAAGAACAAGATATGGATACAAGAACCATCAGGTAAGACATAGTCTGATCGGGCTTCGCTAATCCCTAAGTGAAGTCTTCAAAGTCGTAACATGATTATGTTTCTCAGAGGAAACCTAGATTTTAAATGACGACTCTATCTTGCAACTAGGACACAGGGTTTGCAAACCTTGTCAGTTGGCCAAAGTCAGGCCACAAGCAATACGTGATAGTCATATGATGGGGTTTGCAAACCAAGTTTATAAATCTACCTAATTCCCGAACTCAGATGTAAAAGGTTTGCAAACCGTGTTTGCGAACCTCTACAATCTGCGGCATTCAGAGTGACTTTGGTAAACTATACAAGTATGTTTACCTATCGCCAAGTAGTTATTTTTCTCACATAAATAATTTGAAACATTCCCAACAACCACATACAGTATGCACTGTTGCTTTGGAAATTTCAAATTGGTCAACTAGAAACAAAAATAATTCTTGGACAATAAACTATTTTTTTAACTAATATTGTTAAGGATTTAGAACATCCATTACTTGAATCGCATTTCAAGAGTTTAACTAAGACGAGCTTGAACTTGAAATTTCTTCTTTGCAATATTAAATCTACTAAAATCATACGACGTAGTCTTATAAGATATAATGAGAAATATTATGATAAAATATGATAGGTCAGCCTCACATACCTCTTTGTTGATGAAGTTTTCACAAATATCTTCATTTGTTCTCCATTCTTCAACCTCCGAGGGTTACTCAGTGATCTCTGATACTCAACTATCATACTTTGATCCTAATCCGAGACTTGACTTTGACGTAGATTAAAAATCAAGATGTAGTTTTGTACAACTAACGTTGACAACAAGCTTAAGTTGGCAAAACTTGTGAGTTCAACCGAGCGATGCTCTAACACCCCTTGCCTTGCCTTGATTTCCAAGGGTAACTAAGGAAGGCCATCCCACTCTTGACTCCCTATTTGCATCAGGTGCTCCTAAATCTCCGCTCTCAACTTCTTCCTATTTAAGACGTCATCTCCCTTGGATTTAATTTTATTTCTGATTCTCATTCAAGTCCTAGGTCACTCAATCTCTCAAATGACAGTGACGAAAAAGTCGTAAACGGGTGGCCTGGAGGATTTCATACAACAACTCAAATGGGTAATTGTGCCTTTCCCTCTGACGGCTATGATAGAGTAACTTACAATTCTAATATTGAAATCATTCATGAAAACAATACTTTTAGATTGCCTGATAAGATATTTGCTTATTTTAATAACCATGATTGCTACTTCTGGAAAATTGTTGAAGATAAGCTCTTGTGGTATTTATTTATTACTTGAATGTCCCAGTATGCATAATAATTGTCGGACTAAGTAATGTACCGAAGAATGAGAACTAACTAACCCACGTACCATAGAATGTTAGAGTAATTATGAGACGTTTGTACTTTAATTATGAATAAATATTTTTTTTTATAGAAAAACGTTAGACGAAAGAACTAAGGACCATACAAAGTGTTAGCAGCGCTTGTGCTAATCCTTCTTTCATTGTTCTTACATAAAATAGCTATATTAAGAGTTTCCAAATTTTGAAGTCTATGAATAATTTTTAGACTACTTAACACAAAAGAGATAGGCTTTATTCTTAAGCTATTATCTCCAGCATTGTTTCTTGAAATATCATAATGACTGAGGTTGAAACTTCCCTTGATTGCCTGATGATATAGATAGTGAAATCTTAACAAAATTTCCTTTGATCCAGCTTTTACTTCAATATTCATGTGCTGCTTTTCCTTGGCCAAGCTGAAAGATAGATCGACACCTCATGTTGCTCCCCATCCTCCAAAGTGGCCTGAGTATCCTCTGCTATCAATGTTGTTTCCTGCAACATCCAATATAGTTAGTGCATAGAAATATTTGAAGTTCTCATGATCCTGTATATAGTACATATCCTTATAATGAAACCAAAATCCTGTGGAGTGTGGTTTAGATCATAAGGAATTAGTATGTCTGCCTCAGTGTCAGACCCATCATTATTGGGGGAAAGATCATTGAGAGCATGAGTTGGTAAATTGTGCACTATGCTATAATCACATAAATATTGCTCAATACACTGAGAAGTGTGCTTAGCGTTTGGTTTTATGTGATTAAAAACCAGATCGCACCTAGCCTTCCAAATATGCCAACATGTAGTAGCATATAAGATAGTTTTTCCAGATGTAGCTCCAGTATCAAACCAGGAGTTAAACTAATCCATAAAGTTTGTGGTGTTATCAAACTTTCCATGAGTAGTTCCAATAGTTTCATTCCAAACTTCAGTTGCAGCAGGGAAGTTTAATAAGAGATTTGTCATGGTTTCCTCCCCACTACTGCAAACTTGACAGATAGGGTCAATATAGTGCAGAATGCTTGCAATCTTTGCATTGGTGGGTAGAATTTCATGGGCACATTTCCAGATAAATATCTTGATAGCTGGAGCAGTGTTCAATCTCCAGATAGCCTCCAAATTTCTGGTGATGGTATCATCTCTGTACATGTAGTCTATCTTTGCCTTATATAAAGCTTTGACGGAGAACTTTCCAGTTTCATTTAAGTTCCATTGTATTGTGTTTTCTTCCCCTGGGTGGGTATTGAGGGCCAAGATGGCTTGGGAAATGTTTTGATTGAAAATATGGTGGATGAGTTGAGAGTTCCAGCTACTATCATGGTGCATGAGGTGTGTCAGCATCTCTATTTGGTGTGGGAAATGACTGGGCTTGAGAAGCTTGGATGTATAGTTAGGTAACCAGTAGTCCTCCAAATGTTGATTCTCATTCCATTGCCTATCTTCCAGTCACAGTGTTGTTGTATGTTCTGTATTCCTTCCAGGATTCCTTTCCAGATCCAAGAGTCTCTAGTTTTTGCTTTTGTATCCATATTTAGAACATTTCTTCCCAGAAGATACTTGGCATCCATAAGTTGGTACCAGAGAGAGTCTTTGTCTTGTTCAAGTCTCCATCCAATTTTGTGATCATGGAACTGTTGAAAAGTTCCATATTCATAAAATCTAAGCCACCCATATCCTTTGGTTTACATATTGCAGTCCAAGCCTTTGGGTAGTAGCCTCTTGGATTTTCCAGATTTTTTCCCCAGAAGAAATCTCTTTGCAGCTTGTTTAAATCCTGACAAGTTTGTTTAGGAATTCTGAAGTAGTTCATTTGGTAAATACTAGCTGTGGAGGTAACAGTTTTGATTAGAAATTCCCTACCAGCAGGGTTTAGAGGCACATTTTTCCAACTGGATAGTCTCAGTTTTAGTTTATCCACCCATGGTTTGAAAGACTTGATTTTACTTCTGTGAGTAAACAGAGGAGAACCTAGATATTTATCATCCAATTGCAGTACTTGAACTCCCATGATGTTGCTGATGATTGGAAAGAGATTAGGATCAGTATTTTTGCTGATGAACACTCCTGTTTTGTTGAAGTTGATAAGTTGTCCACATGTTTCACCAAAAATATTGAGGATGTCCATGAGATTCTGAGCTTCTACTTTGTTGGCTTTGCAGAAAATCATACAATCATCAGCAAAGAGAAGATGATTAATGGAGGGGGCACCTCCACAGATTTTTATTCCAGTAATGATACCCAAATCCTCTGCATGAATAAGAGTTCTAGAAAGAGCTTCCATGCAAAAAAGAAAGAGGTAAGGGGATAGAGGATCTCTGCATGAAACATATAGTTCTTAATTAAAAAACAAATGAATTCCTTCATTTTATAATGTACTTGCATAAACATACAAAATATTTCTATTTATCTGGTTTAAAATTAATAATAATTAGACCGGTCTTCCACTTACAAATTTTCCCCCGAGAATGAAGTCGAACTAATTCACAACCCTTAAGACCCTCCATAAAGTGGAACGAGCTTATCTTCCTATGCTCTATAGTTTTCACCCCTCTCGATTATTCATTTATAGCACGAGCTTACGTCTTATCTTCCTATCTTATGCTTTTCAATTAGCTCTAACATCCCATAGGTTACTGTAGTATAACCTTCAAAATCAAAATTACCATGAAACTCATGGATTAGAATCGCAGAAACCATACATTGACATCGATGGACAAACTTCGTGGTAACTTTTTCTTATTGATTTTATGAGTAACTTCCTCAGATGAAAAATATAAGGTCTTCAAATTTAAAGGCACAAAGGGGTTGGTAAGTTATAAACATATCCTCCAAACTCAAAATTCATATTCCCTAACAAATGTGTAGAATCATCTCAAAAACATTCAATTAACGAGTTTCATTCGGATGTTTTGGTATCATGAAAACCTTAGGGTACCAAATGATCACACAAAATGGTTGAAATTTTTGTGATACATATTGACTGATTGGTTAGCATCAAATGTCTACAAAATGCAACAATCTTGCATTTTTAGATGAATCAATTTGCAGTTTTCCTTTAGTTTTTGTAAAGCCAAATTGGTAGTGTCTAGGACCCAACTCCCTGGGAACGAGGCTAGGGCGCAAAGTTTATATTCATACCGGCACGATAAGTCGGTCCGTTATAACACGAGATACCGTAAAATCCGCCTCTCCAACTAGAAAAAAAATCTTTTTTTCTTCTTCACTTTTACTCTCTGAAGCTATGAATTCATTTCATAATCCAATATTATTTTTTTATCATCTCTTGAACCCTAACCCCTCGTTCAAACAAATTCTTCTAACCCTAACACCAGTTCAACTTTAAATGCAAAATTATGTCTAAAGATAGTCATTTTGGGGGTTTTTCCATCATTACTACTAATGATGACAATTCTTCTGTAATAATGGTGAAAAGGGGGAAGAAAAAGAAGATTTTGGAAAACGAAAGTTCTGCAGAAGAACCCATTTCTCAGATAGAATAAATTAAAAAGAATCAAAAACCAGTGGGCAAATGTAGTACTGAATTGTGCTGTTCATTCATTGCTGAACAAATGAAAGAAGAAAATCAACAAGAGATTACTTCTGAAGATGTAATAATGGAATCATCAGTCAAAAATTCTTCACCAAAAGAAGAGGTATGTCAAGTTCATTAATTCAGTAGCCTCCTCCATGTCTTGAATTCAGAAATTAGCAGTAGTAGAATAGAAGTTAGCAGGAGGAGGTCTTTCAAGTGAAAAATGTTATTACTGGTGATGATTTTGTCGAGACTAAATCAATTTCTCAATCTCAGAAACTTGCTGAGATGAGTGATTGTGATCATTTTTTTGACAAGAAGAAAACTACTTCCCAAGAGATGATTGGTTCTGGTGAGATTAATTTGGGGAAATGAGGAGAATCCTCAGTTTTAGGTAGTAATAGTAAGGGAATGGCGGCGGAAATCGGAAGTACTGGCATTGTCAATGAAATGGCTGTGGGAGGTTAGAAATGTTCCATGAGTGAATTTACAGAAACAAACTTGAAGAAAGATGTGCTGAGTACGTTTGCTGAAGCTAGAAATGCCAAAAGAAATCCTATGCAAGTCAGCGGAAATGGAAGCGCTGAGGTTTTAAATTTATATCAACAGTGAGAGATCTGCATTGGGTTGGGTTCTATTGAGGCCAAACAACCAAATCCTTTGGCGGAGGCTAGCAGAATAGTAATGCCATCACTAAGCAACAACAACAGCAACATCATAACCAATGCCAGCAGCATCACCAACATCTACGCCAACAACATCACCATTACCCCTAGCAGTCTCAGCAATATCACCAATACCCACGACAACAACACCAAGACCCAAAGAAACCTCCACAGCATCAGCATCAGCATCAGCATCAGCATCATCAGCATAAAGAGAATGCCTCAACTCTAGGTATGCCTTATTTTCTATTCTGAGTGTTTGAAGTATTTTAGTCATCAAAGTAAAAATCTATGCTTACTGGATTTTTGTATCTAATTTGTTTTTGTTTTTTTTCGATCGGCCATTTCTGTATCTAATTTGTTAGATGTCGTATGATGTTTACTTTCCGTTGCACCAAGTAGAAGTAGTTCATGCGTTGTTAGACATAATAGATTATTGGATATATGATATGTTCAGAGCTTCTTGCTCTGTTAAGTTAGGGCCAGCAGTTTAAAGATTGGCAGAAAGAGGTAGAGTAAGGGCTTTTTATGAGGCACAAAAACCAACCCTTGGTCCTATCATGATATAATTATGCTATCAAACTTTGGTATCACCTTATTCCTCCTGACAAAACTCTAATTTCATTTTTCAACATGGATTGACAAGATGTATACAGGGCAGTTTAAAGTATTTGAAGACATGCACAACATATGATATTTTCCTCTTGGTTGTTTTGTCTATGCTTTTCCTCTGCTTAATATTGTGTAAATTTGATAAGTTTCGTTTCTGTTCACAGTTGCTGCCACTGCCACGGGAAGAGCAATCCACTTGCGAATCAATATGAAGAATGCCCAAAGAAACTGCCCTTACAATTACATTCAATATATACTAGGATACTACTCCGTAAGTCATTTGACTCAACTGATTAGGCAGATACAACCACCTCAGGTACATATATACATGATATATGCTTACTGTTACTGTTGGCCATTTTGAGCTGACTTGTCAAAATAATATACTTTTCAATTGTATAGCAGTATGAAAAATGGATGAAGCTGTTAATGAACTGATACATATAATTACATGTATTCCTTACTTAGATGAAACCAACCTATTTTTGTGTGTTCTTTGGAGTTGATTGGCCAAACATTATGTATAAATAGTTAAAAACTTGTTTAGATAGGTGAACTATATTTGTTTGAATCCTTCTGGTGATAATAAGCTTATTATATGCTCTGAAGAGTCTGAACAGTATAAGGACAAGACAACCCATTTTGCATTGGTATAAAAAGATTTGGAATGCTTGTGTGCATCCTTCTACAGCTTGTAATATCTATAATTCTATATGATTACAAGAAGAGGTGCTTGTGCTAATGATGAAAACATGAATAAGTTGCTATACTTATCCATGATACATTTACTTTGGCATTGTGATTTCAGTCGGCTCTTATGGGATTGGTTCAGACTTGAGAGGTTTTTTTATACTACTGCAGAAATTTGGTTTTTGAGGAACATAATTTTGTTTCAAGGTATTAGTCCTAATTTGGGGAAAATAAAGAAGATGATAAGTCAACTGATTCATGAATATGTCATAATGGTGATTTTGTGATAGCTGAAGCCGGAGGAATTGTTGTTGCCACAAATTACGTTGCTGAGATTATGGCGTGTATAAGATCTTTGGAATGGGCAATTGCAAATCACTGGAATAGAAATCTACTTCAGATTGACCTTAAAACTTTTTGGCAATTGCAAAGTTTCAGAACTAAAATGCATATAAGCTTCATAAATAAATGTGACAAAAGTGACAAAAGCTAAAAAGTAACGCCGTTGCCGGGGATCGAACCCGGGTCACCCGCGTGACAGGCGGGAATACTTACCACTATACTACAACGACTTTGTTGTCTCCTATTTTCCCTGACAAACTTGTTGTCTAAGAGACAGAATATTGTTCCGGCGGACAAGGAACACATATCCCGGATAACACCTTCGTATGCTGCACGGAAGAAACCTGAAGATATGAATACACATCAAAAATTGTGAAAATAAAGAACTCGTAAAACAATACAGTTGTTTAATCAAGAGTTCTGGGAGTGAATTCTGATGGAAAGGCTTATGAAAAACTGCATAAATACACTTCAGAAGAAAAAAAAACCACTCTGCAAATCTTGAATTTATGAGAACTCCTCATGTCAATGTATTGTAAGCAACACGATGAAACAAAGGATGAGCATGTTGGGTTTGAAGATAATGATTCTGCCTTTAAGCAACTTCATGAGGGAGAAGCCAAAAACTTCATCCTTCCTTCCTGAAGTTCTTGATGAATCACCCAGGGAAGAAGCTAAATTTGAACCTGCTCATTCTTTAAAGCAACCTGAATAGAAGTCCATGGGTCGATCTTGACAAGAACAGAAGATGAGCAAACTGTCTTTGGAGTCCCCAATTCTTGAAGCGAAGTATTTTGAAGATTTTGATGCGGTTTTGGAGCAACGCCACGAGGATGCAGATACATATATTGTTGATGAACTTGTACTGAAGGAATATACAGGAGCATCTGCCGAGTCTTTCAACCATGTGCTTGATAAGCCACTGCTGACGGAAGCAGAAGATCCGCTGGGTGAATTGCATACACAAGAGCAACATCTGACAGAGACTGACTTGGAGCTTCTAGTTATTGAAGCAATCTGTTGAAAATGTTGATGCCGTCTTGGAGCTGCTCCACGAGGGAGATAACTCGGAGACATTTATAGTTAAAGAACCAGAATTGAAAGAATCTGCGGTCGCATCTACCGAGTCTTTTAGCAACATGCTTGATGATCCACTACTGATGGAAACAAAAGATGATGGGCTGGCTGAGTTGACACCGTACACACAAGAACATCTGAGAGAAACCAATTTGGCTTCTCATGGTAATATCTCTTTCTTCTGGTAATATCCATTTAATGGGTTGAGAAACTGATTCACAACTGTATAACAACAAAATAGAAAAAAAAATTCAAGTAGATGCCAAACTAGGCCAAATATATGACAAGCATTGAATTATACAGATCCAAACAAAGAAAGGAAAAACTGCTTGAACTTCCGAGGATTGCAAAAGCGCATGCAAACATAACCCACCTTCATTCTTCAAATTTTCCCCTCGTTCAAATATCAGTGACCTAAATCTATACAAAGGATTTTCCTAGATTAAGACATTGAACATGACGGAATTATATTCAACAAGATTCCCTTGGAGGAAAATCTGGCTAACATAACCCTGGGAACAAAATCAAATGCATTATAGAATTTCCATAAGTAAATACTTAGATCCCTTCTTTCCGCAGTATGTCTGGGCCCTAACTGTTTCAACCAAAGCCAGAGTTTATTTCTTCTTCTAAAAAGGGATGGGAAGGTACATTAACCAAGTGGCAATTCGTTCCCAGTATGCCAACAAAGAGCTAACTGATTGTATAGTATTTAAAGACATACCAGTACCCACCAAAAGGTACGGCAATAGCTACTTAGAGTTCACAGGAATCATCCTTAAAGAAAAGCATAAATTTTTTGCTAATCACTCACATTAAGTATTAAAATAAATATTTATCTTTCTTGCTTTGATTTTCAATGCAAAGAAGTATGGCTTCATGTATGATGTATCAACTAATAAGCCCAAAAGCACAAATAAATGTGTGCAAAACTAGCTAGCAGACTAGGTAAGTAAGAACCAGCGCAATATAGTATCTTTATGAAACTTAAAAATAAGAATACAATGTGTGCCACTATGCATTACAAAATTTGAGTGTATTTCACAAATGATGATTGTTTTAACCAAAAACAACGTTCAGATAAGCTAAATTAAATGCAGAAATCTGGAAATAAGAGTATCTAATAGACATGCCCTGGAGATGAAAGTTATGTCATATTTAAGGGTATAATGTCTAAGACATTTTGAGGGTTATTAAACATTTATTAGATATCTTGGAAAGATATCCTTATTTATGACACTGACAATCAGAAATTCTTATGTATGTAAAGACAAACCAACTTACTTGGCAATCGCTTTCCACAAGTGTTTCTGTCCTATTACACGAACAACATCATCAGGAGATATGTCCAAACTCCATACAGAATCTAGAAAATAGAAGAATCGGAGACATCATCATTTCTGTCCGCATCTCTCCCTTGTGCATTTTGTCTTCACCACATTTATTGGAGTTTTTATGACTGTTTCTAAGACAGGCCCTGGAACATGGTTCACTTCTTATCCTTGAAACATGAACCTCTTCCCCACTACGTCGGAACGCCCTTGATGTAGTTGTGTATTGACATCCTCTGGTCTTCCTAAATCATAACCTGAACTATTTTGATGCCTAGAGTCTGATACATACACATACTTCCTGGGATGTGAGATGTTTTCTCCAGCTGATGCATCATGCATGGGATGTACTCTTCTCCACAAAGTCCTACTGGTGACAGATTCTGCCAGAATTGATTTCGGGCTACACAAACTTGGAACCATAAAGTCATCCTCATCTCTAGCCCTCTTCGGGTAAGTGCTCTTTGAGCTGGGGAAGTAGCATGTGCAAAATGAACTGCATTCAGCATTTGGTTTCATAATTTGCATTATTTGTGGATTTCTGTTCTGAACCCCATGTCATGGTTTTAAGATTCACACAATCACAGGAGCGAGTGTGAATTTCCTCGCCAAAGTGATGAGGTGCAGGAGGAGGGATGTAATATGGGTAAAACACAGTCCTTTTACGCCCACCACCCTATAAACAAAATCACAATCAGCAACTAATGAAAACAAAAGATTATGGCGTACTGAATTTGACCGTTTACTAAATTCAAGGAATCATCTTCTTCTCCATATAATAGCCTAAAACAAATTCCAACTTACAAACAGTTACGAAGAATAACCATATTTTGATTTGTACCAAATGAGGAAAATGAAATGTGACTTCACCTGCCTCGAACAAATTTAATAACTTAAAGATATAAAAGACAAATAGAAAGCAATTATTTCTCCCAAACATATTTGACAACAGTGCATACAGACATGACTAAACTCTAAATAACACCAAAAAAAGAGGATAAACATTTACTCTAAATGTCATACAAATTGTACTACTTTAATGACTCCAATCCTAACATCTAATGACATACCATTCAAACCCATGTTCCAAAAAATAAACTGCACCAAAAACAGCACCCATATTTATACAAACATGATTATTAGGATTTGCCAGTGTGCAATCAAAATCAAGCACAACTCAACAAATCTTCTCTTACGAAACAATGAAATACCCATATAAGTTTAGGTAAGGAACTAACCTGGCTCATGGAAGCTGAGGCAGAAGAAACTGTATTACTAGGTGGTAAAGGAAATACTAACATGTTCGCATAAAGCCATCTTGTTTCTTGGTGGTGCCCTTGGTCCTCCTTTCTCTGTATCATTTACATGTAGTCTTGGAACCAAAGGTCCTACACTTTTCTCCTCATCTCTTCATTTCTCATCTTTTCCAACCCCAAACCCACTTGCTAAATCAATATTTCACTCTAAGAAATCAAAAATTCTCTCAAACATAGATGCTTACAACAACACCCAGATATCCAAAAGTAATCCTTCTCCCGGAAAAACAAAAAACAAAATCTCAACGAAGCCAACCTTGAAAGGGACAAAATTTGACCTCTATTTACAAACCCACTTCAGAAAAACTCAAAATTTCCCCAAATTTAAACTCTTAGAACAATACCCAGATAGCCAAAATCAAGCTGTCTTTGCACTACTCGTGTATGAACCAAATCTGATAAAGAGCAGTTTGGAATCCCCAATTCTTGAAGCGAAGTCTTTTGATGCTGTTTGGAGAAACTCCATGAGGGAGATGATGCGGAGACTTCTATTGTTGATGAACCAGTATATCAAGGAATCTACAGTTGCATCTGCCGAGTCTTTCAACCATGTGCTTGATGAGTCACTGTCGACGGAAGCAGAAGATGGCAGGGTGATTTGACACTGGCTACACGAGCGATATCTAACAGAGTCTGACTTGGAGCTTCTAGTTACTGAAGCAAGATCTGTTGAAAATGTTGATGCTGTCTTGGAGCAGCTGCACGAGGGAGATAACTCACTGACATTTATAGTTAATGAACCAGAATTGAAGGAATCTGCGGTAGCATCTGCCGAGCCTTTTGACCATGTGCTTGATGATCCACTGCTGATGGGCTGGGAGAGTTGGCACTGCACATACAAGAATGACATCTGAGAGAAAAGGGTTTTGACTTCTCATGGCAATCTTTAATCAAAAGTTCAAAACTGCAAAGTTAGATATTTTTTGTCTTACACTAAAACCTTAATGATATACATTTTGTAGATCATCTGTCAGTGAGCATTTTCAAAATGCAGACAACAAATTAGGATATAATTGCTTCACTCCCACAACTGAAACTTTTAAACCAAAATCTCTACTTGAACGTTAATAAAATCTGACAGCATGTGATCGTAGATACCTTTTCAGAAACGAAACGGGATTATTAGATTAGCAATGTCATTCTT
Source organism: Papaver armeniacum (assembly GCA_023531295.1). Taxonomy (NCBI): domain Eukaryota; kingdom Viridiplantae; phylum Streptophyta; class Magnoliopsida; order Ranunculales; family Papaveraceae; genus Papaver; species Papaver armeniacum. The sequence goes on along the minus strand of JAJJWW010006619.1, from coordinate 790,457 downwards.
CTGCACATTAGCTTCAGCTAATTCCTTCAAAGTAGACCATGATTTCTTTCTTCTTTTAGTCAAACTTCCTGAAACTTTTTCTACATTCCCGGGCTTAGAGTTGCTTATAGTTGAAACTTGTTTATCATTAGACCTGTTTCTCTTTCTTCTCTTTGCGTCTAGAAAAAGCATCGGCGCTCTATTCAATGGAGTTGCCAGGTTGTTTTCACTTGCAACATCTTTACAAACTACGTAATCCATCTCAGCGACCTTTGCTTCTGATTCTACAATGGGTACTAGCTCTTGTGCAGTCTTGCTTAACTCTTTATATTGCTTCCAATAGCTTTTACAGATCTTGAACATATCTGATCAACGACATTTCCTTTAAATCCTGCCACATTGCCTGGACAAACTATTGCCTCCACATTCATATCTACCTTACCTTTGTCCGCTTTAGTTTTTACCAAATTTAATTGCTTCTCATCAGATTCAACTTGTTTCAGTCTTGCTAGTAATATCTCTTTCATATGATTCTTCGAGGTCCCTCTTTTCAGGTTTCTATGTGAACAAAAGTTGCATGTATAAACAACCTTGTTTTGTGGAGGAACACTTCATTTTTACGCCGTTTTCTCTTCTTCGATCCATTCTTTACGATTCTAACAGTACAGGTAGAACCGGGTTGAAGAATCGATTTGCATCTGTATAATAGCAAATTAGAGAACACATATAATTAGAATATCATCAAGTATCTACTTGTAATCAAAATGGAAGCTCTGGCAAGATTATTTCTGGCAGAACAACACAATCACATGGCATGGTGCAAGATTAAAACATAGTACAAACCAGCAACCCTAAACCATATAAGTTGTAATCAAACTAAATTTCAAACAATCATTTTATCAAACAGTTGATGTCCATCTAATTTAAGTAAACCAAAAGAAGAAAAAAACAACAAAAAAAGTTATAGTTATACCTTTGGCAAAGAAACAAGGAAGAATCAATAGGAGTTCCCATAGATTCGTAACAAGAACCTAATCTTTGTCCAAACAAAGCCCCAAATGAAGGAATTGAAACATGACCACCAGCCCATAATGCCAATTTCTCTAAATGTTTGGTTTTCAATATTGACCTACCAACATTACTACTACTATTTGAGCTACTGCTAATTTTCTTCTTCTGATTTCCTCCTCTTCCGTCAATTTGTTGTTTAAGTGTTAAACCAACTAGATCACTTCCATTAACAAACCCTGATTTTCTTCCTCCTCTTTTGTTCTTTCCACTCTTGCCCATCTTTACAAAATTTTCTCCACAGAATCACAGAATCTCATCAGTGTATGTAAAAAATCAGTTCTCTCTTGGAAGTAGTTAGGTGCCTCGTAGTCTCCATAAAACAACATTAGAAACCTTCCGAATCCCAATAAGTTGTAAAAATATACTCCAAATTATTACTCGAGTCGACTCGGGTGGAAATGGAATTACATTGGTCTGACTCCGTACAGCTCCGGGTCGTATCTCTGGCGGTGTTTGGCAGCGGAGAAGTTAGTCTGACGGTTGGTTGTTTTTCTCTTGCAGGGATCGTACCAAGTGCTTAGGAAACATAGGCAATTGTCTAGGGCCCCCGGATTATAGGGGCCTCGAAAAAAAGAAAAATTTATATATACAGTGGTCGTGTATTCTCCGATCGCAGAGGAGAAAAAAAAGAAACTACTGTCAGCCCAAGACTTCACTATTTTGTCCCAGTGAACAATCGTATTTTTTAGCCTCACTTAGTCTAGTATACAACAGTAAAACCTAACTGGCTAATCCATTTACATTTCGTCATTCCTGGAGCACCTGTCTCTTCATCTCTCGACATTTTCTTCGGTAAGTTCATCGATAGAATCTATTCTAACAGAGGATTCTTCAATTTTGTTTTTATTTATGTATAAATCTACATGACATCGTTGATATGGGTATAAATTTTTTACAGCTAAGCCGTTGTCAGATACTCGATAAGAAAGTCATATAGAAAGTGTCAAAACAATACGAACTTCCTGGAATACGGGATGCTTTGCTAGAGTTGTCGGAATCCATTGACTTTAGTGTGAGAAGGTGAATATCATCGATTACGATACGATAATTGATGAATTTGTATCGAGGAGGCCAGGAGATCAATTTTTTCCAATTGAAAATTTTATTACGTACTTTTTTTTTTTACTTATGTTACTGCTCTTTTTACTTTAAACAATCGGCAAAAATAAATAAATCTTAGGGCACATATTTCGGTTTTCGCCTAGGGCCCCTAAAATGCTTGGTAAGGCCATGTTCTCTTGACTCGTCTGATTCCGTATCGGACTCATTGCAACTGATTGAAAAATAAAACTTTTGTGTAGGTGTAAATAATCCACAGGGACAGGTGGAATAATCCTAAGCCATGGTGTACCGGGGAAAGTATGCATTTAGAGTACCGGATCGCTTCCCCGAATCTGGGCGCGAGGAAAGAGGAGCGGAGACAGCTCGAGAAGTCGACGAAAAAGGGGAAAAGTTACGATGTGATGGTCATCGGTCTTTGGAGCAATAAATGCGCCGACGAGTTGGTGAAGAGATAGGAAGAGCTCGGTCAAGGAAGACTCGGCCAAGGATCCGGAGGGCGACATCGATCATCCCCACCGGGTGAGCGGCATCGAGTGACGGGATAGCGAGAAGGAGACATCACTCGGCTAGGCACCCCGACCCGAACAAATAAGAGCATCGGCTGAGGTATCGACAGATCACCCGAGAAGGACATCAAGGAAGCTACGCGGACCCAACATCGTAGTACTGGATGTACCATCACCTGTGACTATAAATAGAGACCATGTAGAGAGGTAGAACTCAAGTGAGAAGTGAGGAAAGAGAGCATACTTAAAGCATTGAGAGAGAAACACTCGTCTTGTAACCTTGAATTAAACAATAAGATCATCCTTTAACCCCCGTGGACGTAGGTAATCATACCGAACCACGTATATCTCGTGTTCTTCTACTTTCCTTGTTTGTTTTGCTTCTTTGCGTGCATGCTTAATTACCTTCGGATGTAGAAGTAGGATTTTCTACATCTACATTCTGGCGCCGACTAAGGGGAACGTATAACATCTCCGGATACCTTGAAATCGGACACCAAAAGAGGAAAATCCGAGCTCCTAAGCCACCTTGTGTGCTGGTTGATGCTAAGAGAGAAACTCTTTTGGTCTGATATCTTCGTTTTCTTAGCAACAGCTTGTCGAGTGGACACGAGTTAGCTTTGTGTTCTTACTTATTATCTTCGTTTTCTTAGCAACATCTTGTCGAGTTGACACAAGTTAGCTTTGTGTTCTTGCTTGTTATCTTCGTTTTCTTAGCAACATCTTGTCGAGTTGATAAAAGTTAGCTTTGTGTTCCTACTTGTTATCTTCGTTTTCTTAGCGACATTTCGTCGAGTTGATATAAGTTCGTTTTGTGTTCTAACTAATAGTCTCCATTTTCCAAGCAAAACATGTTTTCCGCTTAAGCAAAGTCGTCGAGACCGCTCCGTCAAGATAGGCTGTTTGCTTAAGACGCCTCAGCGAGTTATCGGATGATCCATGAGCTCCCTAAATAGCATCTTTCGATGTTGGTAGAAGCTAGAAGGGGATCCCATCTCGCTGACCGTGATCTGTGGCTTCAAACCCCGTTAAAAGAGAGATTCAACAGCTCCTATCGACATCTAGTGAGGATAGTTGATGCTAAACGAAAGACTCTAACAAGCGCAACGCATAGGTTGCTAGATCTATCTTCTAGGGAGAGATATTGTCACATCTATCTCCATTTCACACCTGTCTTCATTTTAGCAAGATAAGCGAAGCACGATAATGGTGGAAACAGGGCTAGCTCAGAATCATTGAGTCTAGTTCTTGGAAACCATGGCCGGCGGGATTATAGTGAACGGTCCGAGTCTCACCATAATCCTACGCTAAGAGCCTCACAGCATCAGTAGAAAACTGTAGGAATCTTGCGGCCATCAGCACGACGGTCGTTAAGGGTCGTCGTTACTACCTATCACCGCCATGAAAGAAATCTTCCGATTTAACGCACGAATGATTAATGACTTCTGGCGCTAGGAATGTTAGGACAAATAATGATTAATGCATAGGGAAAGTACCGAAAGCGATGTGTCAAGACAAACTTTTCAAAAATTGTCCTTTGCGGCAAAAACAACTTGATCACGAGACCGACACGCTAGCGTAAATGGAAGCGTACTATAAAAACCTTTTTCACTCTTGCACGAATCGCTATACTTCATCCTTAACCTTTTCTAAGCGGTTGAAGTAAGTGTTGTCTACTTTGCTGACGTAGGTACGGACGGGTAGGAGAGCCAACGAACGAGAACGACATCGAAGATAATGGCGAGTACCTCCAGGACGAGCAGGATCCTGAGGAACCGAGCCGCGGTGGGATCCAGTGCACAAGAAGGACTCACTGATTCTCGGCACGAAGGTCATCGGCCGAACAACCAGGGCGAGGCTCAAACTTTGATAAAGGGCATGACTACTGTCGACGAGGAGATCGATTTGGGCCGAGACGATGATCTACCGCCCGGGATGTTGAGAGTCAACCCAGGTCAGATGGGGCAAGGTGATGGGGACCACATGGAAGACGGAAGAACTGCATCGGACTCTGAGGAGGAAGAGGAAGTGCAGACGATACAGGAGGGACGAGGGAGGCAACCAACGGAACACCAGCTAGACCTAGAAGGGGAGAGGCTTCGCCGGATACATTTGGCCAGGGGCGACCACCCCCAGGAAATCCCCGCCACGACCACCTATCCCGGAGCTCCGATCGTCCCCCCTGTCATTCTCCCGACGAGACCTCCAACTGCACCCCTGAACATCACAGGACACCAAGTGAATGGCCACTCTAGTCATGAAAGCACTGACCCGATGCTACTCGCAATACTGGCCAGCCAACGAAGACAAGAAGACCTAATAAGGGAATTACAAAGGAGAAACCTGGCTTTAGAACATGAAAACTACCAGCTCCGCAACAGGGGAACGGGGCCGAGAGAATCATCATGCCGAGGTGCCCCTAGCAACCACACTTCGTCGAGGAATACCCCAGGCCGAGAACGTATACCCGATCCTAATCATCCGAGAGGAGGGTATGGACCAGCCGACGATTCGTCGACCGAGGAGGAAGCCACTAGTGAGGGTATTGACGCGACAACCAAACAGAAGATCGAACAGCTCGAGCAAATGGTCAGGAAACTGACAGAAACAGGCGGGACGATAAGCTAGCAGAGGTAATCGAGAGAAGCCCGAAGACGCCGTTTACTAGGGATTTAGATCGAACCCCGTTCCCGCCCAAGTGCACGTTACCGGTCTTCCGTCTAGGTTCGACAAGCACGGCGATGCGGGCGAGCACATCAAAATGTACGGAATGTCCTTGCTGCAATGGAAGAACTATGATGTAGTCATGTGCAAATTTTTTCCGGCAAGTTTGGAGGGCGAGGCAAAAAGTTGGTTCTACACCCTACCCGATGAATCCGTCGGAAGTTATTCAGCCTTGGTATAAACCTTCCTCGAGACCTACATGCACAACAGTATAGCCCGGCCCAGAGTCAACAAACTGTTCACACTTGCGCGAAGATTCAGGGAGCCGCTGCGCTCGTTAACAGACCGATGGAGGAAGTTATGTACGGATATCGGAAAGGTCCCGATCGATCGTGAGATATTTGGCTTCGAGAATTCGTTGGGAAAGTCAGATCCCATTTGGGTGGCGATGTATACAGAAAAACCTAAAACACTGAGGGAGATCCGGAAGATGCAAGAGCATTACATCGCCTTGGAAGAAATTCAGGAAGGAGCGCAGGATAGAGGAGTACAAGAGGCAAGCACCACCATAGAGGCGATCCCACATGAGGCCTCGAAACGACCTGAAAAGAGATCCGGCACTCACCACCGTGGGAAGAACAGGAAGGTTTGGACCGAGAAGGGGAAGAAACCCCGTCACGAGCCCAGGACATACACTCCGCTAAATGCTCCCTTGGAGGAGATATTTAAAGAGGTCGAAAAAAGAAATGACATTCGGTACCCTAAGACTCGGGGAGTCCAGTTTGACGAAACACGAAACCACCCCGAGTTCTGCAGCTACCATCAGTTCCGAGGCCACTCTACTAATGATTGTCGGGAAGTAAAGGATATCGTCCAGCATTTGATCCGAGACGGGTACTTACGGCATTTTGTCAAAACACCGTCGACACCAGCTCAGCCCGAGGTCCCAGTACACCAAATAAGAATCAATCGCGCGCGCTCGGTTCACTTGCAATACCATATCACACTCGGCAACACAATGATACGATTTAGGGACCTAGTATCACCTCGAGGATACACAAGAGGGACAGATCGGGCAGAGAAATCTTTAGTGTGGCCAAGACCCTCCCTATGGAGCCATGGATGATGCAAACCATTACTTTTTCTACGAAAGATGTTCCATTAAACGGGCAAGCACATGGGGATCCCTTAGTAATAACCCCCGCTGATCGAGGAATGGGGCGTCCGCAGATATTAATGGACAAGTGGTAGTTCGATCGAAGTCCTGTTCTATGACACTTTCAAGAGGATGGAATTGTCGATGACATCCCGATCCCGTCGACTTATCGAATTTACGGCTTCAACGGCACGGTGACGGTGCCAAAGGGAGAAGTCACTCTCGAGTCTCGGACGGGGAAGGGTTCCTCGACACACCGACCACCTTTTGCGTAGTCGATGTCGCATCACCGTGCGAAGCGATCCCGGGACGACCTTGGATCGCGGAATCAAGGAGTCGCCTCGGCCTACCATCAAAGATTGCGCTTCCCTTCCTATCGCGGAGTGGTAGAGGTGCTAGGCGACCCCCAAGCGGCAAGGCAGTGCGTACAGATAGACATCCAACAGAATGAGGAGAGACGGTCGAGGAAACGCCAAGAAAAGAAGAAGTCTAAGGAAATGGAGGCGGGAGAGGAATTGGAAAAGGTAATGTCACAAGCCATCGCCACCTACGAAGCGGGCGAGACAGAAATCTTGTAGCAATCACAGGAGCCGGCAACCGTCGGCGAGCCAAAGCAAAACTTTTCGGCCCTAGAACCAACCCGACAAGTCAATCTGGGCACCGAGGAGGAGCCGAGGTTAGTGAGAATAGGGTCACGCTTAACGAACGAACAGTCCCAGCAGCTGATAACTCTCCTGAAGGAGCACATGGATGTATTCGCTTGGCAAATGCACGACATGGAAGGAATCGACCCGGAGTCTGCTCACACCATCTCGCGATAGACCCCAAGTTCAAACCGATCGACAAAAGATGTGAAGAATCGCACCCGAGCTACAACCGACAAAGTGGAGGCCGAGTCAAGAAACCGTACGCGGCGGAATTATCCGAAAGGCCCAATATCCGCAATGGATATCTAATATGGTGATAGTCCCCAAAAGGAATGGGGGCGTCCGAGTTTGTGTCGACTATAGCGACTTGAACAAGGCATGCCCAAAGGACAGCTTCCCTCTCCCCAGCATCGACCAGCTAGTGGAATCCATTGTCGGGTATAAGGCGATAACACTCATGGACGGATACTCGGGATATAACCAAATCCCCCTGGCCCCCGAAGATCAGGAGCATACATCTTTTTTCACGCCAAGAGGACTGTGTTGCTACACCAAAATGCCATTCGGGCTGAGAAATGCGGGTGCTACATATCAGAGGCTGGTGGAAGACATGTTCGAGGATAAAATACACGACACCATCGAAGTATATGTGGACGACATGCTGGTCAATAGCAAAGTGGCCGATATTCACATCGACGACCTTAGAGGCATCTTCCAAACCATGAGGAAGTACAAGATGAGGGCGAATCCGTCCAAGTGCACCTTCTGGGTCACCTCGAGCAAGTTTCTAGGATACATAATCACCGACAAAGGGATCGAGGCAGATCCAGATAAAATCAAAGCCGTAGTAGAAATGCCATCACCTGTAATGATTAAGGACGTGCAATGGCTGAACGGAACTTGGCGGCTTTAGGACGATTCATCTCGATCGATCGTCGACAAGTGCAAGGATTTCTTCGGGACGTTAAGAAGGGGAGAGAAGTTTAAATGGACCGAGGAGTGTGAGGAAGCATTCCGAGAAAATCAAGCAACATATGGCGAGCCTACCTGTTACAAAGACCCGAGCCCGAGGACATACTAACACTGTATCTCGGGGCAACAAGTCATTCCATCAGCGCCGTGTTGGTCAAGAACGAGGGAGCGGAGGAAAAGCCGGTATATTTCATAAGCAAGACCATGAACCCAGCGGAAAAGAACTACACCCGAATCGAGCAGCTCATACTAGCGTTAGTGTTTGCAACACGTAAGCTCGGACGTATTTCCAAACTCACAAGATTCGAGTGCTTACCAAGTCCTCCATAGAGTCGGTACTTGACAATGCAAATAGGTCGGGCGGATCTCTAAATGGAGCGCACAAATAAAGCGATTCGATATCTTTTACGAAATGAGGACAGGTGAAAGCGCGAGCGGTGGCCGATTTTTGCGGACTTCCCCCTAGGTGACGAGGACGAAGTAGAAGACATTCCCGGAATGGAGGAAGATCGAGATGACTCACCCGATTTACTCGAGACCTGCAGCCCGACACGATGGGAGGTCTTCGTTGACGGGTCATCCAATAAAGACGGATCGGGTTTAGGACTGGTCTTCACGACACCAAAGGGCAAGAAAATGGTCCACTCCTTTAGGCTTGAATTTAAAGCAACCAACAATGTCACGGAGTACGAAGCAGTAATACATGCCCTACGATTGATCGTGGAGATGGGCATCCAGGAGGTACGACTGACAAGCGACTCCCAGCTAGTTGTGCGACAAATCAACGGGCAATATGCCATACATGACCCCTTGTTGCAGAAATACTGGGAGCTCGCCCAATTCTACATCGGGCAAATACCAAGCATCAAATTCCGACACATCTGCAGAAAAGACAATCGGCATTCAGATGCCCTGGCATACATCGCCTCCATGATGACAGACTCAAGCATCGAGGGTATCAGAGTTATGAGAGTCTTAATGCCTTCAGTACCCGAGACCGAGGACGTCGGCGCACATGTTGCAACTACCACTATCGATCAATACCGGGCCGACGATTGGAGGAAGCCGATTCACGAATATCTCGAAACAGGAAAGTTGCCCAAAGGACGACCTGAGATCAACAAAATCAAAAGCAAAGCAGCCGCGTATGAAATTCGGGATGGCACTCTATACAGAAAATCGTACCTAGGACCGTTATTGAGGTGCCTAAGTAAAGAAGAAGGGCATACAATCCTTAACGAGTTGCACTATGGGGCGGCAGGAAACCATAGCTCGGGCCGAAGCCTAGCGGCGCGGGCAAAGACCATGGGGTATTTTTGGTCGTACATGAATGAGGACGCAAGGCACATGGCCCTTGTCTGCGATGAATGCCAAAAATTTGGAAAAAAGATACACGCGCCTGCAGTAACTTTAAACTCCGTTATCAGCCCCTGGCCCTTTGCTAAATGGGGAATCGACATCGTAGGACCACTGCACGTCGGATCGGGGCAGAGGAAGTACCTAATTGTGGCCACCGATTACTTTACCAAGTGGGTTGAGGCCGCTCCATTAAAGCACATCCGGGATAAAGATGTTTTCCGATTCATCTGGGAACATATCATATGTCGCTTTGGAGTTCTGGCAGCAATCGTCTCCGACAATGGGAAACAATTACAAGGCAAGAACATCGACCTACTATTCAACACCTACAACATCCGAAAGAGCAAATCCACACCCTTGTACCCTCAAAGCAATGGACAGGCCGAGATCACAAACAAGACCATCGCCGATAATATGAAGAAGAAGCTTGACGGAGAATATGGAGAATGGTGCGAAGAACTCTTTAACGTCTTATGGGCATATCGGACGACTCGCCGAGAAGCAACCGGATTATCGCCCTTCATGTTAACATATGGAACCGAAGCCATTCTCCCTACAGAAGCAATGATACCAACCACGAGGACGGAAGCATGGAGACGAAACATCTCGGCGGACCTTATCTTGACCAAACTCGACGATCTAGAAGAAACAAGGGAGATGGCCCTACAAAAAATGGAAAATTACCAGCGAAGAATCCAACGGGAGTACAACAAAAGGGTTCGACTAAGGGAATTCCAACCGGGGCAGTTAGTACTAAAGGATCTGCCCGATTACGAGCGAGATAAGAAAGGCGGAAAGTTAGCAGCACGATGGGGAGGTCCATACACCATTGTCGAGAAGGTTGGCGAAGGGGCTTACAAGATACTAAAACCTGATGGGACACCCGAGCCACGACCATGGAACGCAAGGCGGTTAAAACTATACCACCCATGAGATCAGGTATGGTATATTGTCACTTATTTCCGTAAAAGGCCACGTGGGGTTGGGAATATGGCAAAGGCACCTTAATGGTCGTTTCGAACCTGGGGCGATGGCATTGTGCAAGTGCCGGGGCGACTTACACTAAGACGGACTATTCGAACTCGGGGCGATGGCAGTGTGCAAGTGCCGAGGTAGTCCTAGGGCCCTGGTGGTTGGAAGCCGGTGGCCGATTGTCGGGGCATGAGTACTCGACAATCGAGCGATCAACATTGCTCCCCGCAAGTGGCCGAAATCACTTGCCCAAGAAAGTTGCTTGATAACTTCTTGGGATATCGATCCCATAGAAATTAGGAAAGACCAACTACCTTTCCACTAGATCTCAAAAGACGGTGATGAGATACCTCAATCGGGACATGGCATTGGGCCCGATGACCCTCCTTATTGAGCGTGTTCGACGTAAACGGCATTCATAACTTAACCAACTTATCTGTGCAGGTATACGTAACAAGATCGTGAAACTATACCACGCACAGTCAGTTTCACATACATAAGAACCGTAAAACGCATAACAATGTCAGCAGTAAGAAACACAACCACATTGGCGACGCAGCACCCCAATCAAAGTTTACGAGAAAGTAAAGTTGTTCAAACGAATTACAACCCAGGGAAAAAGGGCAAGATAGCGACGCAGCGCTACAAAAAACATGATCACTCTTTGGAGGAAGTAGAACCCGGAACTGCCTTCTTGGCGGCAGCATCAGCTCGCTTCTTATCAAGAACTGCCTTCACACCGGCTTTGACCTTCGAGACGAGCTCATCATTGAACTTCGCCTTCTCAGCAGCAAGATCCTGCGCTAGCTGCACCGATGCCGCTTCAGCAGTGGCCACTCGATCAAGCAAATGAGCCTCCCTCCCCTTTAAACGGACGTTCTCTTCTTCCAACGAGGCTGCCTTCTTCTGCTCGGCTGCCAAGACAACAAGAACGGTCAGTCACACAACAATAGCAACAAGACAACAACACGGAAAGCACGACACAAGGTACACCACCTTCCAACAAAGGGGCAATTACTCTAATGGACTCCTCGGACTCAGACAGGCTACACTCGAGAGAAGACATCTTCGAAGAAAGTTCTAGATACCGCTGCTCATTAAACTCATTAGTGGGGCAATACTTCTTATGATCACTCCATTCGTCCCTCTGTCGAGAGTGGGCAGCCTGCAAACCCGACAATTGAGCACGAACCCAATCCAACTCCTCAGAAACCTTTACGGACTCCTTAAGCTTCTCAAGGGACTCTCGGCTACACTTCTCGGCAGCGTCCCTCTCCCCCAAGATCCGGAGGCGATCTGCATGCAGATCCCGAACCTGAAGACTTAGCCGACCACATTGATCCTCTAAGTTGTCGGCCAATAATGTTTTATCGGCCGCTATACGTTGAAAATGAGCTAAGTTCGCCCTCAGATTATCAATTTCCTCGGGAACATACTCAAAAGTCTCGTAACGATAAAGTTTGGATTGAAGGTCTTCAATATCGGTTTCTAAACGATCAATTTTAGCATCCTTATTAACTATTCTCTGTTGTAAGTTCGAAACGTGATCTCGTTCTATGTTCGCTTCCCTCTTCAACAAACGACACCTTGTGGCAGCATCGGCCTCCGCACTAGAAGATTCGGCTAAGCAGGGAGTACTAAACTTAGGATATTGGCACTACAAGATCAATCATAATTAGCTGAGAGTAAAACGAATACCTTGGGTTTTGGCCAACTCCCTCTCCAACCCTCGAGACCGTTCGCGCTCCTGCTGCAACAAGAGGCGAAGACCCTCCCTCTCGACGGCCTCCCTGCGTTGGATGGCAGCATTCAACAGCGAGCGGTTGATATCCTAAGAACAACACCAATATAGTCAGCACTAAACAAAAACAAGAACGCAACACCCGAACAGCTCAACTCACCAGGAGATCAAAGGTACTTTTCAGACCAGCTTCATACAACGAGACGGCGTTGATCTTTTCCTCATCGGACAGAGAGGCAAAATCAGGAGAGATAAGTGCCCCGAGCGAGTTGCACATAGGGACCGAGACGGTGAAGGAAGTACTGCTGCCTGAATTAGGAACCACGGAAGGAAAAGTCTTCAGCGGTTGGCCCCCGACAACAACATTCTCTACATCACGATCGATCACAAGGTTCCCACTACCACCCGACTTCTCCGTCTGACCCAACCCCTCCTCAGTCCCAAGGGTGTCATCCTCATCATCGAAAAGACCTTTATCATCATCACCTTCAGACACAACATACACGACGCCATCGGCGAGAACAATCCCTTCATCAGCCACTTCCCGGGGCACAGCCTTATCCAGGGCAGACACATCCTCCTTGGGTTCCTTACCCCTCCCCTTGGGATTCTCACCTACAAGGGTAGACGAAACGTCAAAAGGCTTCTGAGGCGACTTCCTCAGGAAATGAGACAAAGGTAGACGATCATCGGGATCCTCACCGTCCTTCGCCGAGGCACCACCAGCCTTGTCGACCCTCAACTTTTGTGCATGAGCCGATGTCAAAACCATGCAAGGCAACAAATAGGGGCACGTACATGTACGTCAAAATAAAAAAATAATAATAAGTATATTTGTTACCTTCCATGTCTCCTCCTCGGCTCCTGCAATTCTATCTCTCTTCCGATGAACAAGAGCTTCAGAAGGGATACCCGAAGACTTAGTCTGAAAAACACCAAAACAAAAATATCACCCCACGAGTCGCCCGAGCCAATCAATCAAGCTAGAAAGACAGGGTAACACACTCACCCGATCGACATTGACTACCCAGAAAGGATAAAATTCAGCCGGAGGAGGAAATTTGCCACTTAAGAGGGGACCGGAAATAGCTAGTGGAACCCGATCCCAAGCCGAGTCATTAGTATGACGGGCATGCTTGTTGGAACTCTTCCTCTCGGGATCCTCATCCAAAAGAAGTCTCCTAACACCTTCGGGAAGAGTTTTATGGCGATGAGGGCTGGCAGCAAACCCGGCGAGATCACCATTAGTAGTGGTCCCGCTCCGATAATTGTCGGCGAAGCTGGCAGGAGTATAGTCACTCGCCTGGGAAGGATTATAGGTAGACCAAGTAGTAGGAGAACACTCGCCTCGACTGCGCTTCTCCCACTCGGACAAGATGCGGAAAGTATTGCCATTCCACCGAGCCAGGGGCACGCGCACGGCGAATCTTAGAAAGAGCCTCGTAACAAAACGGGCGACTAGGATCATACAGCGGGAAACGCAGTCCGAGCTCTAGCTGGCCCCTGGTGACAATGGTCGCCTCGGCCGAATGAGGAAATCTCAAAACATCATCTCTTTTCAAAACACCCTTTTGGCCTGACAAGAGCCTGACGTCATATCCATGGAGATCGAACTCGTCTTTCAGCTGTTGAACGTATTGCTCATCCGACAGGTCCTTAGCAGTCCTCTTGTCAGCCCTACAAGAAAACGAAGATGAGTTATCAGGAAAGATAGAGTCTAGAGCGCGATAATCATACTTGGAAGGACTCTCCACGACAAACAGGGAATCAAGCGGTACGCCGTCTTCATCGGAAAACACATAACTCACATACCTTCTTTCCGTCATTTGAGGAGTTGAAGATGCCATAAAAACTAATGAGAGAAACGGCAGGAGGAGCGAAACACAACCGGAACCGGAGGTTGCAGCGGCAACAGAGACGGAGAAGACGATGGGTAATGAGGAAGAAAGGAAAGAGATCTACCGAGGAAATATCAAACAGCGACGAAGAGAAGATGGAGAAGGAATGAAGTTGCAGAGAAGATAGAAAAGGAGTGAAGTTGCAGAGAAGATAGAAAAGGAGTGAAGTTGCAGAGAAGGAAATAAAAGGGAGACAAGGTTTGGATGTCGGACTTATAAACCCCTCCTTTGGTAACCGGCAAAGAATGTGAACCGGTTGCGAATCGCCAAGCGAGTGGGGAACAAAGATGCGCGAAAAACCGCATGACCGAAGACGTGGGAAGACGAGGCGGTTTTTCTTCCCCACGTGTTGGCCACACGAGTGGAAGAAGGGGCATAAATGTAGGTGTAAATAATCCACAGGGACAGGTGGAATAATCCTAAGCCATGGTGTACCGGGGAAAGTATGCATTTAGAGTACCGGATCGCTTCCCCGAATCTGGGCGCGAGGAAAGAGGAGCGGAGACAGCTCGAGAAGTCAACGAAAAAGGGGAAAAGTTACGATGTGATGGTCATCGGGTGCTGGAGCAATAAATGCGCTGACAGAGTTGGTGAAGAGATAGGAAGAGCTCGGTCAAGGAAGACTCGGCCAAGGATCCAGAGGGCGACATCGATCATCCCCACCAGGTGAGCGGCATCGAGTGACGGGATAGCAGAAGGAGACATCACTCGGCTAGGCACCCCGACCCGAACAAATAAGAGCATCGGCTGAGGTATCGACCGATCACCCGAGAAGGACATCAAGGAAGCTACGCCAGGCCCAACATCGTAGTACTGGATGTACCATCACCTGTGACTATAAATAGAGACCATGTAGAGAGGTAGAACTCAAGTGAGAAGTGAGGAAAGAGAGCATACTTAAAGCATTGAGAGAGAAACACTCGTCTTGTAACCTTGAATTAAACAATAAGATCATCCTTTAACCCCCGTGGACGTAGGTAATCATACCGAACCACGTATATCTCGTGTTCTTCTACTTTCCTTGTTTGTTTTGCTTCTTTGCGTGCATGCTTAATTACCTTCGGATGTAGAAGCAGGATTTTCTACATCTACATTTTGAACGCAGAAGATATGTGCCAATGAGTCGGGTACAAAATGATAAAATTTTTGAATCTAGAAGATATGTGCCAACGAGTCAGGTAAAAAATGATAAAACTTTTGAATCCAGAAGATACAAAATGACACTTGACTTTAATATCTCCGAATCAGATGTATGGGCCGAGTCAAAAACCCATTTTGAAGAACCCAAAGATCCTACTTCTTGATGAAGCCACGAGCGCATTGGATGTAAAATCTGAGCAAATAGTTAAAGATGCTTTAGAGCGTATAATGTTGAATCGAACAACTATCTTTGTTGCCCATCGATTAACAACCATAAAAGATGCCAAAATCATTAATGTGGTAACTTAAAAATTGTGGAGCAAGGTAACTTAAAAATGTTGTTTAAAAAAATATATCATGTGCATACATTACATTAAGTTTTCGATGAAGTTCCTAACTTGATCGATGTACACATATGCTTAGGAACTCACAAGGAATTAATCTTGAATCAAAATGGAGTCTACTTTCAGCTCATTCCGACTCGGTTTAGATCCTGAGTCAGATCCAAACAAACAAAGGATTATATATTGCACTTAATTTTTTTGGGGGAGTTCCACTAAAATTATAATACCATCGAAGTATCATACAATCAATTGGATACTTGGGTATTGCGGGATAGAAGAGACATTCTTAATCTCAATGTAAGAGGACACAATTTTTTATTTTATTTTTTGGTTTTGACACATTCCACAGGGTTTAAGGAGAACCCAGAACCTTACAAAGAACTAACCAAAGAAATAAACAAAAAAAAAAAAAAAAAAAACAAAAAAAACAAATAAAATTACTGTCTAAAATAGACTTTATGACTACTATCCTCCACTATAATACTTCTCAAATTGTTGTCAAAACTGCTTGGATCCACTTCAACAAATCTGCCACTAGGGTGAATATTTGCCAAATGATCAGCTGCCCTGTTTGTTTCACGAAAGACATAAGAATATTGAACTGCCTCAAAGATTGATCTTAAGTGCATAATCCGTCTCCATATATGAAGAACACTCCAGGCATGGGAGGGCTTTCTAGCAGTAAGCAAATTGTAGACGACTGTTGAATCTGTACTGACATGGAGCCGATTACATCTTTTAAATTTAGCAAGTTTGAAACCTAATTCAGCTCCCTGAAGTTCATGAGCAACCACAGTAGCAGGGGCTGAACCTCCACAAGCAGCAGCAATAGTAGTACCTAGATGATTCCTTATAATGGCACCACTACCACCAGAAGTATCCTTCCTTGAGCCATATATATTGATCATAACTTCATACACACTGGGTGGAAGCCAAGAACAAGGAACAATTCTTTTAGAATGATAAGTACATTTTATCCCCCATCCATCCAACAGCTCCTTTATCTGAGGTTTATCCAATTCTACAAGATTTGCAGAAATACATTTCAATCTGACATCATTTACTATCAGGTAACTAACTCCATCAGCACTGGTACTTTGAGTAGAAAATACTCTCTTATTTCTTTCTCTCCATATGTGATAAACAAAACTGTTGAGGCAGAGTTTACGCAAACAAGCAACAACTCCATCCCCTCTGAAATTATCAATACACCACTGCAGCTCTGCATCCCAATTAGCTCTAGGGGCACTGGTGCACTCTAATTTGATTAAAAGACCAGACCAGATAGAATTTGAGAAAGGGTAATCAAAGAATAAGTGGTCTTCATCCTCCAAACCATTATCACACAATAAGCAACTAGCATTTTCAGTCAAACCCCATCTTTGTAATTTAACTCTAGTTTTTAACCTCCTCAAAATAGCAACCCAGAAAATAAATGAATGTATTGGGATTCTATTATTGAACCGAACAATTTTATGCCAACTAACCTCAACAGCAGTACCACATAGAGCTTTGTAAGTGTGGTGCATAGAGAAATCACCTTTAATACTAGCTTTCCATATAGGAAGTTCTGCATCTCTATTATCAAAATCCTCTCCCAACAACTGAGAAGAACTAGGACAATCCTCATTGTGACTGCAATCGGGAAAGTTCCAGTAATTATCCTCCATACAATCAGTAAGTGTCATCTGGGGATTATCACACATATCTTGAATACAGTCAGCTGGTAACCAATCACAAACTCTTCCTCTTTGATGCCAGAAACCATAGAGGAAACTAGTATTTTCTCCATTACCAATACAGACACCCATGAATTGTTGAGCAGCACTTCCACATTCAAGAATTCTTCTCCAGCTCCAAGAACAATCCTGAGGCACATTTAAAGACCAAAAATCTCTGCCCTTGATAAGATTTGCATGAATCCACTGAGTCCATATAGTCTCCTTACCTGAGTTGATATCCCATATATGCCTTAAATTAGCAGCAACATTGGTGATTTCTAAGTTTTTAATTCCAAGCCCACCAGCCTTTTCATCAGGACAAATTTGTGTCTAACTAACAAGATTATGCTTCTTCCCTAATTCTGATCCAGACCAAAGAAATCTTTTAAAGATAATATTTAGTTCTTTTATAACTCTCTTTGGTAACACAAAACAGGTGAACCATAATAAAATCATTCCACTTAAGACATGTCTTATTAATAATAATCTTCCAGCAAAAGCCAAATGCTTTGCTTTCCAAGACTTAACTCTTTTAGTGACCTTGTCAATAAGAGGAAGACAATCCACATAAGAAAGTTTAGTGGATATTAAGGGAACCCCTAAGTATCTCACAGGCATAACTCCTTTTGAGCAAGATATATAAGCAACTAATGATAGCATTCAAAGAGACTTCATCAACAACAAAAGAAAAAATTGAAGTCTTCTGATTATTAATGACTAACCCAGAAAACTTACTGAAATTAGAGAGCACATTTGCAAGAGCCAGAGATGACTTCTCATTGCCTTTAAAGAAAACTAGGACATCATCTGCAAAACATAAGTTTGTCAGTTGAGTAATTTTGCATTTTGGATGAAGACCATAAGAACCTGAAGTAACTTGCTGCTTCAACAAGACACTGAGGACTTCCATCACCATCACAAACAAACAGGGTGATAAAGGACACCCTTGTCTGATCCCTCTTTAAGCTCCAAAAAAACCATATGGAGATTTATTCACCATAACAGAAAATCTAGAAGAAGAAATGCAAGTCATTATCCAATCAATAAATTTACTTGGAAACCCAAATTTCTTGATAGCAGCTCTAATGGCCTCCCAACTCACAGTGTCATAAGCCTTTTGAAGGTCTATTTTCAGAGCACACCTAGGTGATCCCTTTGTCTTGTGATAATTCCTTACTATCTCATGAGCCAAAAGTATATTATCTTGGATAGATCTTCTAGATATAAAAGCAGATTGATTGGAACTCACTAATCCTTTCAAAACAAACTTCATTCTTGCTGTTATAATTTTGGTAATACATTTATAAATGACATTATAGCAGGAAATGGGTCTAAAATCAGAGATGGAAGAAGGGTTTTCATTTTTAGCTACTAAGGTAATAAAAGTACTATTTACCTCCTTCAACAATTTGCCATACTTGAAGAAATTCATTAAAGCTGCCACAAAAAAATCACCAACCACTGACCAAGCTTTTTTTGAAAAAATAACTATTAAACCCATCTTGTCATGGGGTCTTAGAAGAATGGATAGAAGAAAGAGCAGCAACTATCTCATCTCTGGAAATAAGTTTTTCCAATTCCATAGCATCATCAGTAGAAACCAAGTGTTCAAACTGTAGATTTGCAATAATATCCTCTGAATCAGCAGAATAAGTTTTCTTATTAAATAAAGATTTGAAGAAATCAACACACTCAGCCCCAGTATCTCTGTCATCTTCTAATCTCTCATTACTTCTATAATTTAGAATTAAAATGTTATTTCTTGATCTTCTTTCTTTCAGAGAAGAATGGAATAATTTGGTATTTGAATCCCCAACAGCCATCCACTTCACTTTAGATTTTTCTTTAAGAATAGCTTCTTCACATCTGATGTAGGATCATAATATCGCAACGTACAAGGCTCGCGGGATTAATGAACGACGGTGTCGCGAGGGAGTCGCAGGGAGCTAAAATAAACGACGCAATGAATAACGACAGCAAAACATAAAGAAGACGTGAGACCTGGCGAGGGATAAGAAGTGTCGCGAGAGTGAATGTTTGTGCGTCTGCGACACTTCGCGAGACATTCCCGAAAATAAAGGGTAGCTTAGCTGTCATCCACTATGTATTACCCTATATAAAGGGCTAAACGAGTTTGTAAAGAGAGAGATCTTTTTGGAATGGTTAGGCAAGTCAATAGGAGAGAGAAAGTTTAAGAGTGCTTTGATTTCTAAGTGTAATTCTATAATCCTGTGTAAACATTTCATGGACTCAATCAATAAATATTCTTGATCTTACTACTTTCAATGAATTAATTAAGCAAAATCGAGTAAGGGGTGTAGTGTGGGAAAACCTGCTACTACATATGCGCTAGAAACAGGGATCGATCATTTGTAAAAGAGAGAAGATTGTAATTAAAGATTGGTTGAATCAGGAAAATGAGAAAGGAAAATTTTAAATCGGATGAAAAAGATATGGCATGCAACACAAACACAAGTGTAATGATTAGTGAATTTCATGAAAACATCAGAGGAAGAATACACAAACGAGATTTTGAAGGAAAGAAGATTACAGATAGAGAAATAATATCACCTTTGAAGGATTGGGAAAAGCAAGAGATAACTTTTACGGCGGAGGAAATACCCAAAGAAAATTTGGATCACGCGTCTCCACTGGTGATCGCAATAAACGCGTATAAGGATGGAGAGGAATTAGAGAACACAGTGAAAACATGGGTAGTGAATGGAGTTTTAATTGATACAGGGAGTCTGGTGAGTATCATGTTTTATCACGCTTACAAAAAGATGGGATTTAAAGACGAAGATATGATTTTCGCGGCGTACAATATTCAAGGTTTTGGTAAATCTATAACAAAAGTTAAAGGGGAGATAGAGATACGTGTTCCATTAGGAGGAATCGAAACACAGGTGACATTGAGTGTAGTGGATATGGAATCACCGTATAACATATTACTAGGAAGACCATGGGTACATGCAATAAAAGTCAGGCGTCGACGCTTCATCAATGTATTAAATTTCCTACACCAACCGGGAGTCAGCGAGATCAAAGGGGATGTTGTTAAAGGAAGAATATATTATCAAAATGAAGTAAAGTGTTACGAAGAACAAGTGAACAAGCGAAAGAATATATCAAAATATCGCAAAAAGATGGCGAGGGCGGCTAAGAAAGAGGAAGAGTTCAGAGTTTACATGATCAGAGCGAAGGAAGGAAAAGGCATACCTAGCGAGATGTCGGGAGAAGAAAATGATCCCGCGAAAGAACCGAAAGGACCAACCCCTATGGGAGAACCAAGGCGATTACGTCGCGGCGAGAGCAAACCAAAGAAGTGAATATTGGAACTGAGGAAAAACCTAAGATGCTAAAGATTGGAACTAACATGGGAGCGGATGAAGAGAAAAGAACCATTGATCTATTGCGGGATTATAAAGATATCTTCGCGTGGGATATGGATGAAGTGCCTGGTATAGATCCATCGTTCTTTGTCACAAGTTGGAAATCGATAAAAATGTGAAGCCATTCAAACAAAGAATTAGAAAGATAGCAACAGACATATCACCCTCGGATAGAAGAAGAAGCTGAGAAGATGTTGGACGCAGAATTATTAGACAAGCAAAATATCCCGAGTGGATAGCGAATATGGTTATAGTTCCAAAGAAGAACAAGGGAATAAGGATTTGCATTGATTTCACTGATCTAAATAAAGCTTGCCCTAAAGACAGGTTTTCCATTACGGACATTCCACAACTGGTCGAATCAAAGAGTCGGAATGAAAGAGTATCATCGGCCGGAGACGGATATAAAGGTTACAATCAAATTCCCCTCGCCGAAGAAGACCAAGAGCACACTGCTTTCTTCGCCCCAAGAGGATTATACTGCTATACTAAAATGCCTTTTGGTTTGCGAAATGCCGGAGCAACGTACCAAAGGATGGTAGAAAAAGTATTCGCAGACTGGATACATAAAACATTAGAGGTATACGTAGATGACATGCTAGTAAAAAGTAAAAAGGCAGAAGATCATGTGCGAGACTTGAAAGAAATTTTTGAACAAATGAGGCGTTTCAACATCAAAGTCAATCCGGAAAAATGCACCTTCGGAGTAGCGTCAGGGAAGTTCTTGGGTTACATTATATCAAAGGAAGGAATACATGTTGACCCGGAGAAAGTAAAAGCAGTGCGCGATATGCCGACACCTGCGACAGTAAAGGATGTTCAAAAGATGAATGGATTACTAGCTTAACTAGAAGAGAAGCCACAGGAATGTCCCCTTTTTGCTTAACTTACGGAGTTGAAGCAGTACTACCAACAGAGGTCGTGATTCCGACAACCAAAAAGAGGTCTGGGAGAAAAATCTTAGCGCAGGCAACATTCTAATCAAGTTGGATGAATTGGAAGAAAAACGAGAAAAGGCCTTGCGACACATGGAGAATTACCAGCGAAGATTGGCAAGAGAATATAACAAGCGTGTAAAAATACGTGAGTTCCAACCAGGGGACTTGGTGTTGCGAGAAACCCCTATATATCAACGTGAAAGTGGAGGCAAATTGGCGAGAAAATGGGATGGACCTTATATCATTAAAGAGGTAGTTGGTACAGGGGCATATAGATTGATGGATCCCGAAGGAAGAGATGTGGGACAAAAATTGGATAGACCATGGAACAGGTTATATCTAAAGAAATATTATCCTTAAAAATGAGAGAGGAAAAAGGAATCAAGATGAAGTATTTCTTCGCAAAATATTTGCGACATTCAGTAAAATGCAGAGAAAATCCGCGATGATTTCGCGACAAGAATAACAAAAAAGTCATGAATGGCTTAACAAAACAACAAGAGATAACGATTGATTAAATGAATGAATTGGCGAATATCTCGCAAGAAAAATAGCAAATGCTAAAGAATGATTGAATAAAAGAATGAATGAATGGGACGAACCTTTATGGCGTACACCCTAGTTCGCGAATAACATTTCGTAAGAGGCAAATGTAAGACCTAAAGTGCGTCATATAAGGGGGTATCTCTCGACATGGCTCAGGGTGAAGGTTACACCGCTCCTGAAGCCTGAGTCATGGAAATTTGGGGCCCATGAAAGCCTATCCGGGGGAGATACCTTGGATTCCCAACTATATATGTAGGTTATACCCTGGTTGGGCGACCGAGGGTCTCTCCTTAGGAGTCGGTGTATGCTCAAGGCGCCGAGGTACACGGTTGAGCCGAGTGCCCGGATGGAAGAACCTACCACCGCCATTCTTGGCAAGTCTTGGCATATGTTGCACTCGCTTGAAGAAAACTCCACTTAGGGTGCAGTCTCGTAACCATAAACCATATAGGTATAAGGGATAAGAGATCTGCAAAAACAACTGGTTGTTGTTAAGACCGGATGGGAGGAGCTAGTCTTGTATGGCCGATGTTTCGCCTCCTTGAAGGGGCAACCGGGAGATGATAAGGGCGACGCTCTCCATTAGGGGGGGTGTCAAAACAGACGCAAATGTCATAAGGCTATGTTTTCGCAAGAAAATTTAGGCTTGTCATATTTGTGCAATGATCCTGCAGAGGCAATAATACTAACGCGAGGGTAAGGCGAGATCAATGGGTCTTTACACAAAAGTGTATGGACGTCCTGCGATTTCGTCGCACGACGGCAATGTCATGGGGCTTTATGTTCGCAAGGATATTTAGGCCTGTCATATTGTTGCAACTAAAATATCCTGCAGAGGCAAAAATACTTGGAAAATGATAAGGCAAGATTAATGGGTCTTTACATCCAAGTGTAAAGACGTCCTGCGATCTTGTCGCGATGAAAGGTGGCAGGGGAAGACCTCTAACTAGGGAGGTCTAACTTGGAAGACCACACAAAAATGATAAGGCAAGGTCAATGGGCCTCTCGCATGAAAATGTAAAAGGCGGCTGCGACCTTGTCGCAGATGAGAAGAATTAAAATCAAATCCTCCGATTGGGATGGATTTACTTAATAAAAGATTCAATGAGCGAACATGCTCGCAAGGTGGTCTTAACTAAGAAAGGAAGAACGAAATATGGAAATTACTCAATCAAAAGAGTTAAGTCACTCAAACAAAAAGGAATTCTAACAAATTACAAAGAGAATTTAACTCTCTACATCTCTGACACTATCAAATACGAGAGGATGGTTGAGGCTTTTCTGCGCCTTTATCGCCTTCACATCCGCCGATTGATGGATTTTCTTCGAAATGTTTTCATCACCTTTGTTCTCGCCAATTGCTTTGGACTTTCATCGAAATTTTTCTATTCGAGATCTTCATCAACGATTTCCTTATCAGAGAGATCTTCGCCGCTTTCATAGTCATAATCGCTATCAGGAGGATTAGGGACTTCATCGTCACTTACTTCCAGAGGATCAACATGAATAGGATCAAGAGATTTAGACAGTAAAATCTCATTCACAAGGATTTCAGCTTTGAGGGGGAATTGACGAAGCGAGCGCTTTTTGTTGGTTCTTACTATCTATGTCTTTACAACAAGACATATAATCAAATCTTCGCTCTGCACGGTCGCGAGAACGAGCAAGAGACGCGGAGAGTAGTCCGTTTTCCTTGCGAATTTTAGAATAATCGGACTGAGGGTGGAGATAGTGGAGCGAAGCTTTCTCTCGAGTCCGCATAACAAATACACAAGATCGAGAATATTCTTATCAAACATTATTGGCATTCTTAGGGTGATAAAACATTCATGGAATAGATACATAAATTAAGATAGTCAAATAATTTGACTACCTTCCTTTTGAGAAGTAAGATGTTGAATTAAAGCTGCGAAATTATCCCCCAAGCGGTCCATGACATCATCAAACGAATCTCCCACTAGGCCTTTCAATCGAGTTCGCAAATTCTTTTCATTGGAAACAAGTATGGAGTTTTCGGTCGCCAGAGTGGAGTTGGATTTTTCTAATTTGACACATTGTTCTTGGAACTGCTTCGCTTTTACACTCAAAGTTATTCTACCTTGAATAAGTTTATCTCTCTCGTGATAATTTCTTCAAGTTGGTTTTTCGAGTATGTTTAGCTTGTTCGTGTTCTTCACATAACTTTTGACAAGCATTATCTTTCTGCGAGTAGCTCGCCATCTTATTCAACAGAGAACGTTTCTCTTGAGAAAGAGTTCGATTCTCATCTGATAAAGTTTCCAACTCCAAATTAGTTTTAGTCAAAGCATAAGAGAGGCGAGATAAGTCATTACTTAATGAGTCTTGCTTTTGCGATAAATCAAAATTCTCTTTAGACAAGTTATTTATTTGATCAGCTGCATAGGTATGAAGATTATCTAAGAGATTATACTGCTCCATCCAAGCATCTCTTTCAACTCGAACTTCTTCAACGATAGACTCCGTCTGGTATATCTCCATTATTCGTTTCTGGTTTAATACTTGGAGGACGAACACGGGTTTGAGTTTAAAAAAAAAAAAAAAAAAAAAAAAAAAAAAAAAAAAAAAAAATCGCGAAGAATTATCATGATGGCGAGAACATACCTTTTAATTCTTCATTCTTCTTGCGAAGATTATCACGATCAAGTGAGATACTGAGAAATTTTTGATTTTCAAGGTGGAGATTATTGCATTTCACAGCCATAACTTGGAGATCATCCTTCAGTTTATTAATCTCTTGAACTAAAGATGTTTGCGAGATCCTATCAGGACCAAGATGTTTACTTAAAATCTCGCAGACATTGGATTTGACAGGATCTGCAGAAGTCTTTTTGGCATCATTGACGAGATCAGAAAGGACCTTAAAGGCCACATCTATCCCCTCCAAATTTTCCGGAGTTAGAGGAATTTGTTCAGACAAAGAAGACGAGTCGTCTTTTGTCAAAGGAACCTCATGAGAAGAGGAGGTTTCGGGGGAGAGAAGTGATTGGAGAAATAGCGAGGACATTGACAATGAGAAGAAGGTATAATATTGTTTGTAGTAGGACAATTGAAAGGAACTTGGTCTATGAGGAGTTGAGGTATAGAAACATTGTCGCCAAATAATGTTATCATAAGAAAGAGGCACAAAATTATCTTGCGAAGATTTCGCGCAGACGAGACGAAGATGTGAATGGAGGAAATGGAACGTTGGGGGTAACAGTTTTAGAGTGGCGGAGCCTTTTGGGAGTATTGCCGTAGTTTTATCATCCTGCGAATGACAAATTAAATAAGAAACAGAGGCAACAATGCATTGTAAATAAAAACAAATGTTTCTTAGATACCTTGTCACTCGCATGACTGCCTCTTTTGAAGCCATAGATTTTGCTCGCGAAGAGGGCTTTTGTTGCATGAGGGATTCTTGTTGCGAAGTAGGTTTCGGTGGCGAGCCCAAAGAAAGAAGAGGGTCCTTCACGGTAAACTTAGTTCTGGATTGGTTCTTGCTAAACAACAATGGCAGAAAGAGAATTACAAAGTTAATCATACTAGTGTGATTTCAACAAAGAAAGCTAATTTGATCAACCACAAAATCAGCCAGATATGGCACAATTAACAAACCTGGACGCCATGAGAGTAACAATTGCTAGGGAACAGCAAAAATGGTGAAGAAGACGCTAAGAGACAATAATAGACAAACACTTGCAGAACGATGAAGAAGAAGAACACTTGCAGATGATGAAGAAGATAAAAAGGAAAAGGAAAATTCTTCACAGGGGATGCTCCTATAAATAGACGAGAAAAAATGTTGTGACCGGTTAACATTAAATGCACCGGTAAAAGAGGTAAATATGGACACGTGTAAACGGTCACTACTAAATCCAAGGAAGACAGACGAAAAGAACTTTAGAAGAATCCAAATATACAACATATTTCCTAATCGGCGAGAATAGCTTGCGAAAATGATTATTTTCTATAATTCATGAGGCAAGAAATGACACTTCGCATCTGTATTACAAAGAAGCTTCGGAACTTTGCAAAAGAATAGAGGCAAGTACGTACTTTTTAAAGAAAAGTATTCTTTCGCTCGTTCCTTCACCAATTGAAACCAAGGAATATGACAACAATGAATTTTTCCTTCAAATCGCTCTTCAAGCAATATTCAAGGAAAAAGAGGCAAGATGTAGGATCATAATATCGCAACGTACAAGGCTCACGGGATTAATGAACGACGGTGTCGCGAGGGAGTCGCAGGAGCTAAAATAAACGACGCAATGAATAACGACAGGCAAAACATAAAGAAGACGTGAGACCTGGCGAGGGATAAGAAGTGTCGCGAGAGTGAATGTTTGTGCGTCTGCGACACTTCGCGAGACATTCCCGAAAATAAAGGGTAGCTTAGCTGTCATCCACTATGTATTACCCTATATAAAGGGCTAAACGAGTTTGTAAAGAGAGAGATCTTTTTGGAATGGTTAGGCAAGTCAATAGGAGAGAGAAAGTTTAAGAGTGCTTTGATTTCTAAGTGTAATTCTATAATCCTGTGTAAACATTTCATGGACTCAATCAATAAATATTCTTGATCTTACTACTTTCAATGAATTAATTAAGCAAAATCGAGTAAGGGGTGTAGTGTGGGAAAACCTGCTACTACATCTGACCAATTTTGCATAAGATTGAACAACCACCTTCTCTTGTTTAGCAATATCTCTATTAAAAGGAGAAACCTGGAGTTGTTGTTGAATATCATTCATCTGATTCTTTGCAATCTCAACCTGTTCAGAAAATCTCTCAAATCTTTCATTCTTCCAAGATATTAACACCTTCTTAAGTCTCTTTAACTTGTTAACAAGAACCATCATACGATTACCATGCATAGGAACAATCCAAGAATTATGGATAACTTCTAAGAAATCAGGTTCATCATCCCAAAAGCTACAAAACTTATAAGGGGGGGACCATGAAATCTGCCTTCAAAAATACTAACACAAGCTGGACTATGATCTGAAATACTAGGATTAAAAAATTCTGCACTAGATTCAGAGAAATATTCCAGCCATTCCATATTTACCATTACTCTATCAATCTTGGAAGCAACTTTAGTATCACCCTCCTGCTTGTTACTCCAAGTATAAAAGCAACCACTGTATCTTAAGTCAAAAACATGACAATCCTGAGCACAATCTCTAAATTCAGAGTAATGTCCAGGGGTAATAGGAGCCATACCTATTTTATCTCTAACCTCTATCATAGAATTAAAGTCCCCCAAAAGTAAAGGTTTCCCATTTGCACTTTCAAAAGCTCTCAAATCATTTTTGAGAAGTCTTCTCTGTGTAATTTCATTACTTCCATAAATAAAAGTGGCTATACAAAATTTATTTTGAAATGTAGTAATATCTAAAAACGTAGCCTGAGAAGAAGTATGTATAAAAGTGACAGACATAACTTCCTTATTCCAACCAATCCGAATCCTTCCAGAAGAATCACAAGTATAATTATCAACAAAGGTCCAAGAATTACACAACCTATTTCTAATTCTATTTTTATTTGCCTCTTGAACATGAGTTTCCAAAATACCCAGCATAGCTAACTTATTATCATGAATAAGACTACTAACCTCCACCTGCTTTAAGGGATCATTTAGACCCCTTATATTACAAAAACCTAGTTTTAACATATTAAACATGGGGAAGATTAGTTTTCTAAATCTTCTCAGGCTTCTTTTCAGAGGCCTTCACATTTAACAAATTCTTACCTTGAATTGAAGATTTAGGCAAAAAATGAGCTCTTGCTCCTGCCATCTCCCCTCCTTGCTGAACCACATTAAGTTTATCAACTTGTGCTTGTACAAAAACAGGACCTCCAGTTAAATCCATAATAAAAGTAATATCAGTTCCTTGCAATCCATTTGAAGTAGTCTGAGTAGATTTAAGACCTGTACCATTTTCCAGATTAATAGGATTAAACACATTATTGTTGTCCTTAACTATGCATCGCATTCCACTTCCATATTATCTCCCCGCACCACCTCAACTAGTTGAGTAAATTTATTCTGTAGATAATGGCACCTCCTTCATATTAGAATTCCCACTACTAGAAGCACCTCCTATATTTTGAGCAATATTTTCCTTATTGAAGTTTTTACCCCTTCCTCTTTTCAAGTTCTTGACCATCCAACCATCTCCACCAGTATTTTTATTTTTCTCCAGATTGGTAGCAATAGTTCTTGTAGCAGCTTCATTAGCAGCAATTATAACAACCGCAGCAGCAGCTACATACTTATCTTGAGAGTTCCCAAAGACAGCACACTGAGAACATTTTTGTGGTTTCCAAGTATATTCAACATGAACTTTAATTTTAGTGTTACCTACTAAAGAATTAATATGACTGGGCAAATCAGAATCCATAGTAACTTCTACACAAACCCTAGCATAAGCCATACGAGATCTAGTAGCAGTTTATTTATCTAACAACAATAGAACACCAATAAAACTTGCAAGCTTACCTAACCCTTTATCATTCCACAAGTGCAAAGGAACATTCCTCATATTAATCCAAAATTGGGATTGTCTTCAATTCTGCAAATTCCTTCTCAATTAACAGAGACCAAGGTCTAACAACAAAAGGCTGACTAGTAATGAACAAACAACCATGTTGCAACGCTGCAGACTTATCTTCAGATGAATCGAACTCAAACACAAACACAGAATCTCCATGAAGAGTCATTTTCATATCCCCTTTCAATTTCCAGACCCTTTGAACAAAATTCTTCACCATTAAAAACGGTAATCGCTTACCGAAAAAACACCCAACGACTAAATCTTCACATCGACTAACTTCCTCCACAATTGCTTCATCAGAAAATACAGTAAACTGTAGTAGCAGGTTTTCCCACACTACACCCCTCACTATATTTTGGTTAATTAGTCCATTGAAAGATGCATAATTGAGAATGTTTATTGATTGATTTCATGAATTATCTACACAGGGAAGATGGAATTATACTTAGCAAGTAAAACACTCTTAAACTTTCTCTCTCCTAATGACTTGCGCAACAATTCCAAAAAAGATCTCTCCTACAACAGACTCACTCGACCCTTTATATAGGGTAATACATAGTGGATGACAAATAAGCTATCCTTTATTTTCGGAATGTCTCGCAAGTGTCGCCAGTGTACAACTATTCAATCTCGCGACACTTCTTTGCCCTCGCCAGTTCCATGTCTTTCAGTTGTTTTGTGTGTCGTTTTCCATTGCGTCGTCTATTTTAGTTACCTGCGTCTCCTCGCGATCACTGTCGTTTATTGATCTCATGAGCCCTATGCATTGCGATATTATGATCCTACATCTTGCCTCTTTTTCCTTGAATATTGCTTGAAGGGCGATCTTGAAGGAAAAATCCGTTGTCCTAGTAGTCTTTGATCTTTGTTGATGAAGGAACGAGCGAGAAGAATATTGTACTTGAAAAAGTACGTACTTGCCTCTATTCTTTTGCGAAGTTCCTGAGCTTTTTGAGATATATATGAAGTATCGTCTCTTATCTCTCCTGCGAGGGAAGAGTACCATGAGATTTTTACAATGTTGTTGCCGCGATCGCTTATCTTGATTTTGTACTTTTACACGGATTTTGATTATTAATGCCTTCTCTTGACACGTTTCTTCTAACCACTTTTTCTTGACCGTTCATGTCTCTTCGCATTAAATGACCTCGTTTTTCTCGAGGATCTTTTTCCCTATATATAGTTTTCTTTTCCCTCCTTTTCATCCTTTAGTTTCTCTCTCGGGAATCTTTCTTTGACTCTCTCCTTCCGCAATTTGCGCTCCCGCTTACCAAAGCTTTTCTTCAACCTTTCTAGCGCTGTTTTTGATCTCCGATCTTTCATTCATTCCCATACCGATAGATGGCTTCCATCGATCGTGGATACAAAACTCCTTTTGAAGAAGTTCAACGAAGTTGCTCGAGAAGGGTTTTACTCACAACCATTCCCGATCAAGAACCCTCATCCATTCTTTCAGAAATCTTTTCTCTCGATCATCAATGTAATGATCGGAGGATTATAGTCTCGCTAGGTCGGCTCCTCGCGGGACTCCCCTATTCCCTTGTATGATCCTGAGTTACCTTTATTTTATGAAATTTTGGCCCATGAAAAATTCTCTCAGGCTGTTTATCAACTAAGTGGCGATTGTATTCGCACGATGCTTGAGTTCGCGAAATCCATGGCAGTGCAAAGGATCTTTATACCCTAACACCGCCAAATCCCAAATTCGCAGACTTGGAAATAGTCATGTGGAGAAATACACCGTGGAGAATTTCTTTGAAAATTACTCAGTGATAACTATGATGAATGCGAGATCTCGCTTTGGGCGTTCGTGCGAAGAAAATAATAATGTCTCTCAAGATAAATTACTCATGCAAGACATTGATTGGCACCTGGTAATAATTCCTCTCCTCGTCATTCCAAAGATGAGAGGTGGTGGGTCGTACCCTTGATCTTAAATGGTCCTTATATCGCGGGTCCGCACGTTCTTCCTGCGAATCTCGCAGTCGTATCATCCTTGGGAATTCAAATGGCACGAGAAGGAAAAAGAAGTATGTTTCCTACTCCAAATTTATGCTTTCGCAACTTTCTTTTTACAATTGCCGAGTTTGTGAAATCTTTCGTATAACCAGATTAAAAGCTAGCTACAAAAAGGATCCGCTTGAGGATACTTTGACATTGTTTGATCACTTATGAGTGAAGTAAGAAGCATTTCCCCTTACTTTTTTTTTTTTTTTTTTTTTTTTTTTTAAAACAATACTATTGCCTCTGTTTCTCAACTTTACACATTTGCGAGGGTCAAGTTGAAAAAATTGTTGCTTTGCGAAGACTAGAAGTAAGGGCAAACTGCCGCTCGCAAGGGTAAATCCTCCGCCCCCTTAACTAAGAAGCGAAAGGTCCAATCCTCTTCGCCTTAGCTCAAACTCGAATCTTCTCGATGAAGATGACCATGATTCCAATCGCTCTCTCGCTACAAGACCCCAAACCGGTTCTTCTATGGGTCGGTTGTCTAGTATCTTCTCGATTCTTTCCAAGGAATGGGAGATGCTCCCTAGCTTCTCTTTGGGGTCTCTCGCAAACGTGTGCAATGCCACTCTACTGGAGGGCAATGATTCTTTCAATGGAGTCTCTAGAACTATGTCTCCGGACTTCTTAAATGCGCTTGGATCCTTGGTATGTATATAATCATATCTCCCCATTGGCTTTATATTGTTGTATATGTATTAACAGCTTTTCTATCTTCTTTCATAGGTTGGAAGATCTTCTTTTGTAGTTGCCTCAGATCTTGAGAGAAGACGCAACAATCTTGAGAAGAAGAATTCGCAATTGAGTAAGAAGATTCGAGAATTGGAGATCGAAGTCTGCGTTATCTCGCGATAAAGACGAGACGATTCAAAAGTTAAATACCGAACTTGTCTCTCAAAAAGAGAGGGTATCCACCCTTCAAAATGCTAATCAAGCAACTTTATGGTATAATATTTGCCTTATTTTATTATTTTTATTTCATTGGTCGTGTATTGCCACCTAACTTATCACTTTCGCAGACGTATATAATCTCTCCGATGAAGCTATTCTTCTCCATACATTTCCTGAACCTATGGATAATAATCTTCTTCTAGCTCATCTCAACACTTCTTTAAGTAGTTCTTCGAACAAAATTAACTCTCTTTCATTAGATGAACTTCAAACCAAATATCGTCTTTTAGAGATTGAACATAGATCTGGTTTAAGTGCAGCCAACCAATTTAAACAAATGTTTCTTGAGTCTCGTAAAGAAATCAAAATTTTGAGGAAGAAAATTAGTGATCACATAGATGACAAAGACCGCATTGCTAACAATGGTGCTCAAGCATTAGCAACATTTCAAAAATCTCTTCTTGAGCTACAAATTGAGCGAGATGAATTGCTTCGCTGAATTCCTTACTTAGGGAGCGAGAAGATCGATTCGTTCGCTCCTTGTTATAAATAATGATGATGAATTCGCTTTGGGCTGCGAAAGTTTTAGATAACGCCTTTAAATAACCTAGGTGTTGATGTTAGTCTTCACGCTGAGCATACTTCCTTGGTTAAAGATATGATATCCGATGAGAAGGTTGCTTATTATACTCATCGCTTCTTATTTCCGTAATATCACTTGTAAATTGTTAACTTGTTGTTTCTTATTTGCGATTCTCGGAAGATGAGGCTTCGGGCTAGAATTAGAGAGCTCGAATCGAGAAAGAACAACTCGCGAATTTTCCAGCGAGAATTGAAGAACTCGAGACCGAAAAGAACAACTGCAAAGAATCTCCTCCTTCATGAGAATAAATATTCAAAATTGAAGAAACAATTTTTAACGACAGGTGAGAATTTTAACAATGATGCTTGTTCGTTTTACTTACAATGAGGTATGGAGTATGTCTGTAAGGACCGCAATATCCCTCTGCATTCATATCCCCGGCTCCTTGAAAAGGTTCCCGAGAATCTGCCTGTCTCGTACGTTTCGATAAGCGAGGCCGGCGAAGAAGAAAATTCAGCGATGAGAATAATCGGATCAAGAATCATATGAAGAAGAAGAATCACCAAAGAGATAACTTTTTTTCGTTTTCTTTCTCTCGCTTGTAATATCCGTACATGTCTGTATATTTCTTGGATTTTCTCCTTTGAATTCAATCTTCAATCCCCTTTTTTGGTAGTTCTTCCTTGATATTATTGATGTATAATTCTTTCATCGGAAGATGAATAGCAATATTTCATCTTTTCCATTCCCATACTTGCCTCTCGGTATTCTTCTTCGATGGAAGATTTTAGTTGTCATCAAGTATTTTGTTGGTTATTAATTGTATAGCGCGACGAGATCGCAGGTATCTTTATGAATCGAGAATTCTATCTCTTTTCGCCGCGACAAGATCGCAGCCGCCTCTACACTTTCATGTAAAGGCCCATTGACCTTGCCTTATCATTTTGTGTGGTCTTCCGAGTTAGACCTCCCTAATTAGAGGTCCTCCCCCTGCCACCTTTCATCGCGACAAAATCGCGGGGACGTCTTTACACTTGCATGTAAAGACCCATTGATCTTGTCTTATCATTTTCCAAGTATTTTTGCCTCTGCAGATGTTTTAATTGCGACAATATGACAGGCCTAAATATCCTTGCGAACATAAAGCCCCATGACATTGCCGTCGTGCGACGAAATCGCAGGACGTCCGTACACTTTCATGTAAAGACCCATTGATCTCGCCTTACCCTCGCGTTAGTATTATTGCCTCTGGAGGATCATTGCACAAATATGACAAGCCTAAGTCTTCTTGCGAAAACAAAGCCTCATGACATTTGCGTCTGTTTTGACACCCCCTAATGGAGAGTGTCGCCCTTATCATCTCCCCGGTTGCCCCTTCAAGGAGGCGAAACATCGGCCATACAAGACTAGCTCCTCCCATCCGGTCTTAACAACAACTGAGTTGTTTTCGCAGTCTCTTATCCCTTATACCTATAGCGGTTTATGGTTACGAGACTGCACCCTAAGTGGAGTTTTCTTCGGGCGAGTGCAACGCATGCCAAGACTTGCCAAGAATGGCCGGGGGTAGGTTCATCCATCCCGGCACTCGGCTCAACCGTGTACCTCGGCGCCTTGTGCATACACCGACTCTAGGAAGAGACCCTCGGTCGCCCAACCAGGGTATAACCTACATATATAGTTGGGAATCCAAGGTACCTCTTCCGGATAGGCTTTCATGGGCCCCAAATTTACATGGTTCGAGGCTTCGGGAGCGGTGTAACCTTCCCCCGAACCACGGCGAGATACCCCCTTATATGACGCACTTTAGGTCTTACATTTGCCTCTTACGAAATGTTATTCGCGAACTAGGGTGTACGCCATAAAGGTTCGTCCCATTCATTTGCGCATTTATATTTGTTAAATCATTCAATCATTCATGTTTCATTATTTGTCGATATTTGTTTGCGAAGTATTCGCACAGTTCTTTTTCACTTGTTGTATTTCACTTTTCTTTCTTAGTCGAATTCTCATTTTTACTCTTCTGCGAGATTCTCGCATATCATTACTTCAACTGCTATTTTTTCTCCTGTTTTTTGTTGCTTATTCATTTCTTATGCCTTTTGCTCCTCATATCCTTTGCTTGTTTGTTACCATAATATTTGCTTGTCTCTAGGCATTCACCTCGCGAGGTATGTTCAGTCCTTACTTCTATGGCATCCACCATCAGTTTTTCCTTTCTCTGCTCATCTCTCACATGCTGTTTCCACCCTTTTCTTTTGACATTCCTTTCTTCGCAGCTTTCTACATCTACTTCATGACATTGTTGCGACTCCTTCCAATCTCCCTGTATAATACCAATGCCATTTGGATGTGGGAATTTAATACATTGATGATACGTTGACGCGACTCCCAAGATTTCATGAAGCCACGGCCTCCCAATCAGCGCATTGTATGGAGATTCCACGTCAACCACACGAGAATAAAATACCGGTTGATAATCCTTGTAGAGGTATTCTCATGTGAACCTCTCCCTTTGGTTTGTTTTAGCTGCCGTTAAAGCCATATATTTTGTATGTAGAGGGGATCAAATCCTCATCTTTTCCTCCCATCGTCTTGTAAGTATGGTAGAAGAGGATATTCACCGAACTTCCGGTGTCGATTAAGATTCGGTTGATCGCCCAGCAAGTTTCTCGCCTCATCATCTTCTCCATCGATCGGTTTCGGGTTAATCTCTAGTTTCACAACCAACGGGCTATCATGTGTTTCTCTTCCTTTTGGCACTTCATCTCAGAAAGAAATAGTCTTCAATTGCCACTGTTCTAATCTGCGTTGATCTCGCCAGGACTCATAATTTCTTTATCATTAGCATCTCTCGCAAAGACTCTACCGAGCACGTTGTCATGAAAATCTTCGATGGTGCGATAGGAGTGGACAATGGAGTTGCAGGTTCAAATTCTTGGCTTTTGTTCCTACTTCTATCACAAATGTTTCCTTTCCCTTCGCTGACACTGTTCTGTGCATCTCTGGTGGTGGTGGTAATGTCCGACTGTTTCTTCCCCTTAGAAAGTGATTCGACTTCCCGATCAATCATCCCGAGAATAATTCTCTTTATGTTTCTACAATCGTTTGTTTGATGCCCATGGAAGCGATGGTAAGAACAAAACTCATGGCTTCTATCTCCTGGCGGTGGTTCCATCCCAACATTCCAAGGTGCTTTGTACATTTTCCATCACAAGTATAGCTTCCCCGATCTTTTCAACGCTAGCATTCGGTGGAGGCATCTTAATTTGTTCCCATATTGTTCTATGACTTCTCTCGCCCTCCACGGTTATTTTGCCTTCGTCCGCCATAAGTTTCTTGCACATGATCTAGCCTCTGAATCTTATTATTGTTTGTTACGATTGTAGTAATTCCTTTCGCGTTCAAACTCTTCTTGATCATGGCTTCCCATGGCTACTACCTTTCTTCGATGTCCCTCATCACCCTCCTTGCTCGCCCGTCCTTGCGAAGTGCTCGCCACTGTATTGATGAATTGAGGTAACAAACTTGCGTTCGCGGCGTTGGAGTTCGTGTTCGCGACGGGATAAGAATTCATTTCATTTTGTCTTTCTTCTAAGGCAATATATTCTTCCCCGTAATTCTCGCAGATTCGCCATCGTGATTGTATTTTTGATTCTAAAAATTTGAATGTATAACAAGTTAGTCGCGAAGAGAGCATTCACAAATGAGAGTATGAGATATCTCTCCTCAACCCGTCCTGCCATTTCGCATTTGCACATGGTTCTCCACCTTCACTGTCAACTGTCTTAAGCTCTCGCCAATCCTTTGTTTCAACCCGAATACATCTTCAATACACTGTCGCGAAGAGTTGTTACTTATGTATGCTCCAGGAATGTGGCTTGTAAATGATTGAATGATGTGATTGTGTTCCTTGGCGGACCTTCAAACCATTTTAGTGCTTCTCCTATTAAGCTTGACGCGAAATATTTGCATAATATAGCATCATGATTCTCCCATTGTAACATACATCTCATGTAAGCTTTAATATGTTGTATCGCACAAAGTTGTTCCATCAAAGATGTTGGTTAATGCAGGTAGATTGCACTTAGGAGGTATTCCTCCCATCTGTACTTCTAGCGTGAAGGTTCTTCGCGGCTCTGCGATGGCTTCGTCCGATTGTCTCCTTCCTCCTTCCCTTCCGTTATTCAAGAATCCTCTCATTTCAACTTAGTTCTCTTAAGATTTGTTCATTTGCCTCGAATTTGTTTCTCTACTGGTCTTTTAGCTCTGCTTCTCTCCTTCTTCGCTCGTGCCTATTTTGACCTTCCTGCTCATTATCTTCTCCTCTTCTTTCTTCGCGACGTTCTTCTTGGCCTCTTTCGTTAATTCGCACGCCATTATATCGGTTGTTCTCTCTTCTTGGCTGCCTATCAGCTCTCATCATTTGCACCCTCTCATACTCTTCATTAATATTTCTATTAGCACGATTTTGTTCCCTCCTTCTCTCGCGGTTGTCATGGTTATTCTGCCGGATTGCTTCCTCCATCTCTTGATTTTCCATTTCTTCTCTTAGCCTTTCTCTCTCGCGAGCTAGTCGCGCTTGTTCAATGTAGTGTCTCTCAATGTCATCCTCGATCTCTCGGTTTCTTCTCAATTCTTCTCTCCCGCGTAGGATTATTCTTCCTTCAAGGTAATTGGGTCATTTGGCCCTTGGAGTTGCATGTTTTCCCCGATTTTCCCTATTTCGCTCATTTCGAAGATTTTCAAGTGAGGAATATAACGATCTTCTATTTCTCCTCTTCTCTCGCCGTGCTTTCTGCGTCCTGGATCTTGTGTCTCTTCCTCGGTATTCTCTGTTGGTAAAACTCTTCTTCTTTCTTCTCTGTTCGATCTAGAACTTGATCTCACGCTACTTCTAGATCTCCTACTTTGCAATCTCATATTTTCCATCCTCAATTCATGATTTTGTCTTGTCAAGTTTGCTCGCTCTTCCGCCTCTAGCCGTCTCTCCTCATGTATTGTTTGTCTCAATCTTTCTAACGCTGCCATTTCTTCGTTTTCTGGGTTCATTTCTCCATTCATTCCTTGTTCTCCTTGTCCATTGTTCATCAATTGCTGCTCCTCTTCTCTCTCGTCTTCTTAATCGGATCTCCAAGTATGCACACTTACTCTATCATAATCCACAGCCGCGTTTGCTCTTTGGGGAGGTTGGTGGCTGGTTTTGACCTTCTTCATCATTTCTCATGTTCATCCTTGATGATTCTCCTGTTTCATTCCTCCTGTCTCTCAAAGCAAGTCTCCCACTTCTTCTTACAATCGTTGGTTGCTCTTGTACATTTCTTCTTCTTGCCATCTTTCTTTTCAATGAATTCTTGAATATCTTTTCCAAATCTCTTTTCTGTTAATCCAAATTCTTTCCAATTTCTTCGTCAATCACTGCTCGTCCCTGTTTCTAGCGCATATGTAGTAGCAGGTTTTCCCACACTACACCCCTCACTATATTTTGGTTAATTAGTCCATTGAAAGATGCATAATTGAGAATGTTTATTGATTGATTTCATGAATTATCTACACAGGGAAGATGGAATTATACTTAGCAAGTAAAACACTCTTAAACTTTCTCTCTCTAATGACTTGCGCAACAATTCCAAAAGATCTCTCCTACAACAGACTCACTCGACCCTTTATATAGGGTAATACATAGTGGATGACAACTAAGCTATCCTTTATTTTCGGGAATGTCTCGCGAAGTGTCGCCGAGTGTACAACTATTCAATCTCGCGACACTTCTTTGCCCTCGCCAGGTTCCATGTCTTTCAGTTGTTTTGTGTGTCGTTTTCCATTGCGTCGTCTATTTTAGTTACCTGCGTCTCCCTCGCGGTACTGTCGTTTATTGATCTCGCGAGCCCTATGCATTGCGATATTATGATCCTACTTCTTTGTTTTGATTTCCTTTGTATAACTTATTTCGTTTCATCCGATAAACATCCTTCATGGAGATGATCCTAATAGGTACCCCTTATATGACGCACTTTAGGTACATTGCCTCTTGCGAAATCCTAGAGTAAATTCGCGAACTAGGGTGTACGCCATAAAGGTTTGCCCGCTACTACTCTCCATGTTGGATATCATTCTCATTTGAAACAAAGCGAGTATTTAAGGGAAATATATAAATTGATCCTTGCGAGATATTTTTCTCGGTTTCTCTTGTAATTGTGAAATCTTTGTAATTCTGCGATTGTATCGCGTTTTGTAAATCAAATCAAAAATCTTTTATTTTTTGTAAGTAAAATGTTTAAGGAAAGTGGTACTTAGCTTTTGTGGTTTGTTGTTGTCAATCTCGCGCAGCAAAAAGAACTTTGCACCATCAACCACACCATGAGGTGTAAAGGAAAGACTCTTCTGAATAACATCATCCTTTTGAGAACCCAACATTTCAGACCATTTAGGAATACCACAACTCTTAGGAATAGTTCCAAAAATCAACTCAGATTGATTAATAACCCCATCACCACCAACCGCCGTAAGAACAACATCATT
Source organism: Papaver armeniacum (assembly GCA_023531295.1). Classification (NCBI taxonomy): domain Eukaryota; kingdom Viridiplantae; phylum Streptophyta; class Magnoliopsida; order Ranunculales; family Papaveraceae; genus Papaver; species Papaver armeniacum. Next base: position 751,798 of record JAJJWW010006619.1, on the reverse strand, counting down.
CTGCTTACCACCCATAATTAGATCGAAAAACAAAGAAAAACACCAGAAAGAAGAGAGAAAAGAACTATAAACCACCAATCATTGAAACAATGATGCTAACAGGAAGATTAAATCTCAAAAGAGACCCAGATCTTGAAGAAATTAGGAGCTTGACTGCGGTCAACGTCTCCAGAAAAATCGTGTGCACTGCCCTTGACTTTCTCTCTCTTCTATTTTGTGACAAAAAATTAATGTGTCTATTGTCCAGAGGACACAACTTAGTGCAAGTATGATCGTGGCAACGTCTTTCATTCCAAAGCACAAATCCTCTTCGAGCTTGCTGTATTCATAATTTTTGGCATTTCACTAATTGGAACTGGTTTTGTAAGATAAAAGGAGGAGGTGGGTTGGCCAAAACTATGCTGGAGGATGCTAAAGGAGGTAGACTCTCTCTAGTCACTAATTCTACTACCAAAATATCTAAGAAATGCTTCATTCTGGTATGTTCCTTTGACTAAGCATTGTTTCTGCCCATGGAAAGCTATCTTTAAGTTACAAAAATGACTTAAAGAACCTGGCTTGATTTGGGTATACCCAGATTAATCGGAGTATACCCATTTTGTTCCCATACAAGGTAGTGTGTTAATTGGGTGTCTGAAAGATGTTAAAAGACCAAATTACCCTTACTATCAATACCCTGCCGACTGAAACTTGATTTTGATAATTTAATTTCAAAAAAAATTCACCCTGTGAGGTTCATCTGTGATGAAATCGAAAATCAAAACAAAACTAAACAAAAATCCAAAATCCAAAATAAAAAATAAAATAAAAAATAAAAAAATGGCTACGGGATTTGAGATTGGGTATGATTTTGTACCCAATCTCAAACCGAATATAAATTTATACGCGGTTTGAGATTGGGTACAAAATCATACCCAATCTCAAATCCCGTATGATCCCACATTTTTACAAGTCGGCATGGTATTTTTTTGGTGATCTTACCGACTAGTATCAGTCGGCAGGGTATTTTTTTTGTCGACCTTGCCGACTTTTCAACTCTGAAATTAGCATTTACAGGTCGACACGGTATTCATCCTTATACCTTGCCGACTAGTGAAAAATTTACAACAGTCTCCTGTGTCAAAAATAATAAAGTCGGAATCTTCTTCATTCATCGACCTTGCCGGCCAAAGCTAGTCGGCATTTTCTTCATTCGTCGACCTTGCCGGACAAAGTTAGTCGGCATTGTCTTCATTCGTCACCCCTGCCAACTTTTCATACTTTCAGTACTGAAAGTGTTGATTTCATCTTTAATTTTGAGTATGATTTTATACATCAGCTTTGCAATCCCCTTTTTAGAAGTGTTTGGGTAGTATGTTTTTATTTCTGTTGCAAAAAAAATTCTCAAAACAAAATTTTTTCATCAAAAGTCTTCCCACATGAGTTCAATCAAAAACAAAATTTCATAACTTAAATTCATAAGTTTTAATCTACTTAATTAATTCATCTAAACTCAATTAATTGACCTAATCAAAAATTTTAGTGTTAATTAAACAAGGGTATATTAGCCATTTTGAAAATACATGGTTAAGGGGTGGCCTATTTTACTTCTAAATGTCTTGGATTTTGTCTCATTAGGTATACCCCAATTAATATGGGTATACCCCAATCAATCCAGGTTAAAGAAAGCTTGTATCTAGTCTATTGGTACTGGTGGAAGGATCTTTGGATCCCGACCGTTCCAGACAGGGAAGGGCCTAGCAAGGGGATAACCCGGGCTATAGCCCGTCCCCATTTTTAGCTTAATAGAATTTTGGTATAGGAGCACTTTTAAAAATTAGTAATTAGCCCACCTCTATTAGTGTTTAATCCTTGTAGTTGTAATATAAATCCTTTTTAGCCCAAATTTTGTTTAAAACATAGAATTCTTTTTGTCACATAAATTTTTCTCCCATTTTTTTCTTTTATAAAACATAAATTCCTTTCTCCAATCACTTTTCATAATTAAAATTTACGTATTTTAGTCTTGTACTTGTCTATTTATCTAGTATATTATAAGCAAATTCCACTTAATCACTAATTATAAAACTCGTTCCAAAAAATTAGCCGCGGCCATCGCCCGCATTAAGAACTAGTGATATTCTAGCCCTACCCTTGGAACATTTCTGAGTCCGTCCCTGGTTCCAGATCACCTGCCTGAAACTCAATAGTGCGGCTACCTCAGGGTTAACTAGAAAAAGTGATCTTATAAAGACAGAGAAGAGAGATGCTGGAATCTACCACTGATGATTTTAATTAGGGAAAAATATCGTTTGGTCCTTTTTTAGGTGGGCCCATGTCAGTTTGGTCCTTTGGGAAAACGCCTTTACTGTTTGGTCCATAATTATTTAAAAATATTAAATGGACAAAAGTACCCTTCTATGTTAATTTCTACTTTTTTTTGTAGCAGTTCGTTTGTCAAAATGAACTCCTGTTAATTTCTACTTATTTTTTCAGAAATCACCTAAAAAAAAATAAAGTTCATTCCAGAAATGAACTCCATATAAAAACCTAAAAAAAAACAGAGTTCATTCCAGAAATGAACTCCATATAAAAACCTAAAAAAACAGAGTTCATTCCAGAAATGAACTCTGTATAAAAACCAAAAAAACCAGAGTTCATTCCAGAAATGAACTCCATATAAAAACCTAAAAAACAGAGTTCATTCCAAAAATGAACTCCATATAAAAACCTAAAAAACCAGAGTTCATTCCAGAAATTAACTCCATATAAAAACCTAAAAAAACAACGTTCATTCCAGAAATGAACTCCATATAAAAACCTAAAAAAACTAGAGTTCATCCAGAAATGAACTCCATATAAAACCTAAAAAAAACAAAGTTCATTCCAGAAATGAACTGTAACATCCAAAAGTTTTTCTCGGGTTTAACTAAACCCATGAGGCGAATGAGAGTGCCTAGAACTTTGATATCCAAGGATCATTAACACTTTTAGTTTGCCTTAATAATAAATGTTTTCTCTAAGTAGAAATGTCTGTTTTAATTGAAAGTGTTGGTGCCTTAATAGGTTGCATGAAGTAAAACACCTCACATGACACATGTCAAGTAGAGAGGGTTGAGGGCAGCATGGTCATTTGGGACACAAATAGAAATTAAAAAGAGAAAATTCGTTTTGTCTTCTTAGGTTTAGTTTTTGGTTTGTTTTTTTTTTTTCTCTTATATCTCAATTCTCTCCATGAATTTGTTTCTCTGGTGAAACTCAATCTATAATCATTGATGACAAGGATTGAAGGGTGTTAAGAGGTGGAGAATGGTGGTGATTATTTTATTCTTATTAGGTAAAGATGTAATTGAGGTAAAAAATCATCTTATTTTATGAATTGAACATTCCCTATTGTTATTCAGATTATGTTGGAGAAACTGAACCTTGAATTTAATATTCTCTTGATTTAGAGCATTGGGTAGCTAGTGAACAACATCAATTTCATGTATAAATACTTTAATTTGAAAATTTGGAATTTAGGGTTCTTCATGAGAATTGGGGGTTTTTACTTGAAAGGGTTATTTTGTTTTTGGTACTCAGGTTTTGTCCAAGTTTTGAGTTTGGTCTAACATTTATCCACTTGGTGTTTGGTACTTGGAAAAAACGTTGACTGTCGTTGACTCAGTTAAGTTATGATTTTTCATTAATAATTATTTTAAAAATAAATATAATCAAAATACTAAAACAAAATTATTATTGAACCCTTTATTTTATCACAATTTACAATAATACACTACTCTAATTCATGAACCATCTTCTCTATATTTTCCAAACCCATCACCACCACCGCACTGCCACCGGAATCACTTTCTCTGCCATCACCTCTCTACCAGTACAACCATCATCATTAACAACTTCTCACTTTGTATCCCCGCATCTGTTTTTTTTCTTTTCTCGAACCCCTTATTACATCAAACAGATCCATGTAATCCGTTACTCTCTTTCAAAAAAAAAAAAAAGAATTGTAATCCACTACTTTTCAGTCTAGGGTTCCAATATTGAAAATCTGATGTGAACGATCCGAAAATCAAATCAATAACAAAATCAACAAAGAAAACATTCCACCAAACCCTAGTTTCACAGTTCCTATAAAATGAAATCCAGAAAATATAGCGAGATCAAATCACAAACCATTAACATCATTAAGGCATGCAGTGAACGAATTTGTACCAAAGATTTGTTTCTCGAAATCTGTTTCAAGGGAATCAATCCAACCATGTAAACTGTTCAACAGAGATTTAGTTCATTTATATTCCCGATGTTGTATGTACTACTGTTGTTTTTGAGGGCTTAGGAATTTTGGATAGAGATGGTGGTGGTGGAGAAGATTAATGAAGGATTCGAGGGATTTTGGATTGGATTAAAAATGGGTCTATTGAAGAGATGGAGAAGGGTGATGTGAAGGTCGTGATGGAGGTGGTATAGAAGATCGAAGGATTTGGGGAACAATCGATTGGTTTCCGTAAATCCTGATATGCAGAGGCGGAGGAAATATAAGAGCATATGAAAGATCTCTCACCGTAGGCTACACATAGTTTTATTACAGCCATCGGATCTAAGGCCCGCTTCAGGGGTACAGATGTAAACTCAAAATTTTTATTCCACAAAATTAATTAAAAATTGGTCAAAACAGTCAACGACGGTCAACGTTTTTTTTAAGTACCAAACACCAAGCTGGACAAATGTTAGACCAAACTCTAAAGTCGGATAAAACCTAAGTACCAAAAACAAAATAACCCTACTTCAAATCATGTTTCTTTCCATAAATATGAGTTAGGTATTTTGATATCTTACTTTCTTTGTGTCTAACAAGATTGGGAAACAAAATCTTGCATGATTTGATTGTAATTCAATTTTATGAATCCTAAAATTTATATTCTTATTCTACTGATAGATTTAGATCCAGCCGTTGGAATGTGATGAAATTTTAATATGTTGTGAGTCTTTAAGTTATGAAGGTACCATAGAAATTTAAAGAGTATCGGGTGACATTTACTAATAAAAATCCTGAATACGCTGAGACTGCATTCTGCTGAATTACAGACCTTGATAGTCGACTAATGGTTGCATTTCTCATTGTAAGTATATCGTATTAAGCTAAAAATTTAGTATGATGTATATATATATGTGGGTAACCTACAGTTAAATTTTCATGAATTTATGATCAATTTAGGTGCCCCAAAGCATGGGAAAATTGTGTCTGGATTCTGTGTGTTAATACTTAGAGCATACCAGGGGAAGAATAGATATAATGTTATAGCGGGAAATGTCATTGATTTTTGAATAGCTGGTGCTCTGTTTAGTAGAATGAAACATTAATTTCATCAATACCTTCTAATGTTGATTTCTTTGAAAATCTTATGAATGCAGTACCTTTAGTTTTGGTGGAATTTGATTTGAACTTTTAACTACCAGTTAGTTCTGTGCATGACAAAGTATAACTGTGGTTAGCGAATTATCTAATTGGTTAATAAAATATCATTAGATAGTTCATTTTTCTGGGAAATCTTTGTTTTGAACTCACCTGATAGCATGTCTGTGGTAGTCCGACACGATGGCTAGATAAAGATACTTGAATTATAAACGGCTTATGGAGATTTAATCATTATCATTTGATTGTTTGTCATTTTTAAACAATAAGATGTTATCAAGTTCAGGTTTGGTACGCCGATTTTATAGATTCATTGGGAATGTGTTCAATGTCTGCTAGTTTTAGGCTGGTCGATAATGTGATCGGATATTGCAAAGTAAATATGTACAATAAGCCTTACTACTATGTTGATAACTAGATGACCGCTGCCACGGTGGGGAAGGCCGACCGAAAAAAAAAAAAGAAACACTGCTGCAATTATACTGTAAAAGAAAAGCTATGGCTAAAGTGAAAATATCATTTTTCTTGAAACAGAGAGTACATCGTTTTATTAGTTGCAAAAGAAAATTCGTTGATGCATAAAACCAAAATATGGTTACATAAAATATTATGTATCCTTTTGTGGTAGTTTGTGCATCTCCATTTTATTTTCAAAATTGTGCCTAAAATGATAAATAGTTTTCCAAATTTTTCATAAAAACTCTAAATTTAATATTGTTGTTTGTACTCATTGCGTAGATTTTTTTAAAAACTTTCCAACGAAATAAAGTTTATAAAATTTCAAGGCACGGATTTTTAGATATGTTATATTAAAGTTTGGTTGTCAATTATACCCCTAAAAAAATAGGATACATAAGGAATTATAATAAAATTTGGCTCTTATATCTAGTTGCCCTTCTTTTTTAATTTATTTACGAAACTGTCTAATATCTTACTGCCCTTCCTCTTTGGTTTATTTACGAAAATATCTAATACCTTAGTGCCCTTCCTCTTGGATTTATTTACGAAAATATCTAAAGGAAAAAAATAAAATTTTGATTTAGAGGGGCAAATAGTCGTCCTTTCATCGTTGAACCAAATCCAATCTTTTGTGTCTAATTGGAAAAAAATGTCACGCTTCACATTGACACAAAGTCACCATATATAAAGTCCTCCCTCGCTTCGCTCGGTCGGCCTAACTAGATCAAACTGTTGGTTAATGTTTTCTATATTGAAGTTAAGCAGTTGGCTTACAAAGGAGCTCGTGTCATTTAGAGAATGTATAGAAACTAGTTGGGTAGTCCAGCGCATACATTTGTGTTTGTATTTGTAGTTGCAGGAAATCCCACACTACACCCCTTACTCAATTTTGCTTGACTAATCCATTGAAAGATGTGTGATCAAGAAATATTTATTAATTGATTCGATGAAATGTTTACACAGTACCATAGAATTACACTTGGAAATTAAAACTCTCTTAAAAACTTTCTCTCTCCTAATGACTTGCTTTTCCATTCAAAAAGATCTCTCCCTTCAACAGATTCATTTAGCCCTTTATATAGGGTGATACATAGTGGATGACAGCTATGCTATCCTTTATTTTCGGGAATGTCTCGCGAAGTGTCGCAAATGTGTAAATATTCATTCTCGCGACACTTCTTACCCCTCGCCAAGTTTCATGTCTTCCAATTGTTTTGTTTGCCGTTATTCATTGCGTCGTTTATTTTAGCTATCTCATGATCGCCTCGCGACACCGTCGTTTATTAATCCCGCGAGCCTTGTACGTTGCGATATTATGATCCTACATCTTGCCTCTTTTTCCTTGAATATTGCTTGAAGAGCGATCTTTAAGGAAAAATCTGTTGTGGTAGTAATCTTTGATCTTTGTTGATGAAGGAACGAGCGGAAGAATACTGGACTTGAAAAGTACGTACTTGCCTCTATTCTTTTGCGAAGTTCCGAAGCTTCTTTGTAATATATATACGAAGTATCATTTCTTGCCTCATGAATTACAGAAAATAATCAATTTCACAATCTCTTCTCGCCTATTAGGAAATACGTTGTATATTTGGATTCTACTAAAGTTCTTTTCGTCAGGTTTCCTTGGATTTAGTAGTGACCGTTTACACGTGTCTATATTTACCTCTTTTACCGGTGCATTTAATGTTATCCGGTCATAACATTTTTTCTCATCTATTTATAGGAGTATCCCCTGTGAAGAATTTTCCTTTTCCTTTTCATCTTCTTCATCGTCTGCAAGTGTTCTTCTTCTTCATCGTTCTGCAAGTGTTTGCCTATTGTTGTCTCTTACCGTCTTCTTCACCACTTTAGCTATTCCCTACCAGTTGTTACTCCCATGGCGTCCAGGTTTGTTAATTTTGCCATATCTGGTTGATTTTGTGGTTGATTAAATTTGAGATCAGCTTTTCTTGTTTAAATCACACTGGTATGATTAACTTTTTAGTTCTCTTTCTGCCATTGTTGTTTAGCAAGAACCAACCCAGAACTAAATTTACCGTGAAGGACCCTCTTCTTTCTTTGGGCTCGCCATCGAAATCTACTTCGCAACAAGAATCCCTCACGCAACCAAAGTCCTCTTCGCGAGCAAAATCTATGGCTACAAAAAGACAGTCTGCGAGTGACAAGGTATTTAAGAAACATTTGTTTTTATTAACAATGCATTGTTGCCTCTGTTTCTTATTCAATTTGTCATTCGCAGGATGATAAAACTACTGGTCATACTCCCAAAAGGTCTCGCTACTCTAAACCTGTTACCCCCGACGTTCCATTTCCTTCATTCACGCCTTCGTCTCCTGCTGCGAAATCTTCGCAAGATAATTTTGTGCCTCTTTCCTCTGGTAACATTACTAGCGACAATATTTCTATACCTCAACTCCTCATAGACCAAGTTCCTTATAAGCGTCCTCTACAAACGATCTTATACCTCCTCCTCGCTATCAATGTCTCTCGCTATTTCTCCAATCACTTCTCTCCCTGAAACCTCCTCTTCTCATGAGGTTCCTTTGACAAAGGACGACTCGTCTTCTTTGTTTGAACAAATTCCTCTAACTGCGGAAAATTTGGAGGGGATAGATGTGGCCTTTAAAGTCCTTTCTGATCTCGTGAACGATGCCAAAAAGACTTCTGCTGATCCTGTCAAATCCAATGTCTGCGAGATTTTAAGTAAGTATCTTGGTCCTGATAGGATCTCACAAACATCTTTAGTTCAAGAGATTAATAAGCTGAAGGATGATCTCCAAGTTATGGTCATGAAGTGCAATAATCTCCACCTTGAAAATCAAAAATTTATCAGTATCTCACTAGATCGTGATAATCTTCGCAATAATAATGAAGAATTAAAAGGTATGCTCTCGCCACCCCTTTTTTTTTTTTTTTTTTTTTTTTTTTTACAACTCAAACCCTTGCTCGTCCTCCAAGTATTAAACCAGACGAATAATGGAGATATATCGACGGAGTCTATCGTTGAAGAAGTTCGAGTTGAAAGAGATGCTTGGATGGAGCAAGATAATCTCTTAGATAATCTGCATACCTATGCAAACATCAAATAAATAACTTGTCTAAAGAGAATTTTGATTTATCGCAAAAGCAAGACTCATTAAGTAATGACTTATCTCGCCTCTCTTATTCTTTGACTAAAACTAATTTGGAGTTGGAAACTTTATCGATGAGAATCGAACTCTTTCACAAGAGAAACGTTCTCTGTTGAATAAGGTGGCGATCTACTCATAACAAGATGATGCTTGTCAAAAATTATGCGAAGAACAAGAACAGGCCATTCATACTTTGAAAAATCAACTTGAAGAGAATTCCACCGAGAGAGATAAACTTATTCAAGGTAGAATAACTTTGAGTGTAAAAGCGAAGCAATTCAGAACAATGCACCAAATTAGAAAAATCCAACTCTACTCTCGCCACCGAAAATTCCATACTTGTTTCTAATGAAAAGAAATTGCGATCTCGATTGAAAGGTTTAGTTGGAGACTCATTTGATGATGCCATGGACTGTCGGGGAATAACTTCGCTGCTTTAATTCAACAACTTACTCTTCAAAAGGAAGGTAGTCAAATTATTTGACTACCTTAATTCATTTATTTCACAAATCTTTAATTATTCGAAAGTTCCAAAGATCTGTTGTAAGGATCTCTTGTAATCTTTTCTTGCGTATTTATTATGCAGATTCGAGAAGAAGCTTCATACCGCATGATCGTTTCTACTCTCAAATCGGATTATTCCAAAATTCGCAAAGAAAATGGATTACTCGCTTCTTCCCTCGCTCGTTCTCGCGATCGTGCGAACGTAGATTTGATTACATGTCCGATCAAAGACATAGATAGTAAAAACCGTCAAAAGGCGTTGCTTCGTCAATTTCCCCTCAAAGTCAAGTCCTTGTGAATGAGATTTCTTGTCTAAGTCTCTTGATCCTATACATGTTGCTCCTTTGGAAGTAAGTGACGATGAAGTCCCTAATGCTCTGATAGTGATTATGACTATGAAAGCGGCGAAGATGTCACCAATGCCGAAGTTGTCAATAAAAATCTTGTTGAAAAAATTTCTGACGAAATTCCATTCTCTGGCGAAGCTGAAGCTGAGAAAAGTATTGGTGAAGATGATAAAATTGATGTAGAGAATTAATTGCTGTATAACTTTTGCTGCGAATTTCTTTTTGCTTTGAAAGATTAAATCCCTTGTTGAATAATTCTCTTATTTTCTTCTTCTTAACTATGACTATAATCTCGCAAGTTTATTCGCCTATAATTTTACGAAATGATCTTTACTCAGTCATCATTATTTTGAAATGTATTCTTCACTGATGTCGAATTTTATATTGCGACGAGGTCGCAGGTATCTCCATGAATGGAGAAATCTACTTTTCTCGCCTTATCATTTCGGTAGTCTTTATTTTATCTCTTCTTGTTGCGACAAGGTCGCAGGTCGCCTTTATATTTTCATGCAATGGCCCATTGACCTTGCCTTATCATTTTTGTGTGGTCTTCCAAGTCAGACCTCCCTAATTAGAGGTCTTCCCATGCCACCTTTCATCGCGACAAAATCGCAGGACGTCTTTACACTTGCATGTAAAGACCCATTGATCTTGCCTTATCATTTTCCAAGTATTTTTGCCTCTGCAGGGATGTTTTAGTTGCGACAATATGACAGGTCTAGATATCCTTGCGAACATAAAGCCCCATGACATTGCCGTCTTGCGACGAAATCGCAGGACGTCCGTACACTGTCGTGTAAAGACCCATTGATCTCGCCTTACCCTCGCGTTAGTATTATTGCCTCTGCAGGATCATTGCACAAATATGACAAGCCTAAATTCTCTTGCGAAAACATAGCCTTATGACATTTGCGTCTGTTTTGACACTCCCCCTAATGGAGAGCATCGCCCTTAACATCTCCCCAAGTTGCCCCTTCAAGGAGGCGAAACATCGGCCATACAAGACTAGCTCCTCCCATCCTGGTCTTAACAACAACCAGTTGAGTTGTTTTCGCTGCCTCTTATCCCTTATACCTATAGGGTTTATGGTTACGAGGCTGCACCCTAAGTGGAGTTTTCTTCGGGCGAGTGCAACATATGCCAAGACTTGCCAAGAATGGCCAGGGTAGGTTCATCCATCCCGGCACTCGCTCAACCGTGTACCTCGGCGCCTTGAGCATACACTGACTCCTAGGAAGAGACCCTCGGTCGCCCAACCAGGGTATAACCTTATATATATAGTTGGGAATCCAAGGTACCTCTTCCGGATAGGCTTTCATGGGCCCCAAATTTTCATGACTCGGGCTTCAGGAGCGGTGTAACCTTCCCCCTGAGCCATGTCGAGAGATACCCCCTTATATGACGCACTTTAGGTCTTACATTTGCCTCTTACGAAAATGTTATTCGCGAACTAGGGTGTACGCCATAAAGGTTCGTCCCATTCTTTTGTTCGTTCATTTTTGTTAAGCCATTCATGACTCTTTGTTATTCTTATCGCGAGATCTTCGCGGATTTTCTCTGCATTTTATTGAATTTCGCAAATATTTCGCGTAGAAGTACTTCATCTTAATTCATTTTTCCTCTCCCATTTTTATGGGTAATATTTCTTTAGATATAATCTATTCCATGGTCTATCCAATTTTTGTCCCACATCTTTTCCTTCGGGATCCATCAATCTATATGCCCCTGTACCAACTACCTCTTTGATGATATAAGGTCCATCCCATTTTCTCGCCAACTTGCCTCCACTTTCACGTTGATATATTGGGGTTTCTCGCAACACCAAGTCTCCTGGTTGGAACTCACGTATTTTTACACGCTTGTTATATTCTCTAGCCAGTCTTCGATAATTCTCCATGTGTCGCAATGCCTTTTCTCGTTTTTCTTCCAATTCATCCAACTTGATTAGAATGTTGCTCGCGCTAAGATTTTTCTCCCAAACCTCTTTTTGGTTGTCGGAATCACGACCTCTCGTTGGGAGTCTTGCTTCAACTCCGTAAGTTAAGCAAAAAGGGGACATTCCCGTGGCTTCTCTTCTAGTTGTATTATAAGCCCATACTTGCATTGGGTACTTGTTCGCACCATCCCCTATTGTGTCCTTCCAACTTTTTCTTCAATATATCGGCAATTGTTTTGTTTGTTGCCTCCGCTTGGCCATTAGCTTGTGGATATAATGGAGTTGATTTTCCACATCTTATCTCGAAATGCATTAAGCAAAGAACTCTATATTTTGCCCTTCAAACTGCTTTCCATTATCGATACCAATTGTGCGGGATCCCAAATCTGCATATAATATTTTCAAATATGAAAGTAAAAACATCCTTATCGCGAATGTCTTTGGACCGCTTTCACCTCTGCCCATTTTGTGAAATAGTCCGTTGCGACAATTAAGTACCTTCTTTGTCCTGTTCCCTGTAAAAATGGTCCCACAATATCTAAACCCCATTTTCCAAAAGGCCACACACTTCTCGAAGAATTTAACGGTGCTCAGTGCATGTATCTTCTTCCCATGTCTTTGACAATCTTCGCAGCGTCTGGATATTGCTCTCGCGTCCTCATGCATATATGGCCAATAATATCCTTGCGTCTTTGCCTTATATGCCAAAGATCTCCCGCCGCTATGATTTCCGGCATCCCCACTATGCAGCATTTTCAATATGGTTTCTCCTTCTTTCCTTGTTAGACATCGAAGCGAAGGCCCCTCAAAAGATCGCCTATAAAGCACGCCATCTCGTAATTCATAATTTGTTGCCCGACTCTTTAACTTGTGTGCTTCCAATCTATTTCTTGGTATCTCTCCTTTCATTAAGTACGCATGAAGTTCTACTCTCCAGTCTTCCTCGCGACATTGCATTTCATCTGCCACCATCATTATATCTGCTTCTTGTCCTTCCTCTTTATTAATTGATGGCGCCAGTAGCGTCTGTATTTTGATATTCCTCGCAGTCGGGTCTGTCATCATACTTGATATAAAGGCAAAAGCGTCTGCGAGTCTATTATCTCTCCTTGATATGTGCCTCCATTTTATTTTCGGTTTCTCGTGCCGCCAATTCTTCGACATGCTTCTTATACTTTTTCAAAGATGGATTATTTGTAGTGTATTTCTCTGTTACTTGGTGAATTGCTAGTTGCGAATCATTGGTAATCCTTATATTCTCCAATTTCATTTCTATTGCAAGTCGCAGAGCATGTATTATAGCTTCATACTCTGTTTCATTATTCGTGGATTCAAACTCCAATCTAAAAGAGAAAGCCAATTTATTGCCTTCTGGCGAAATCATAACAATTCCCACTCCATTTCCTTCTCCATTTGATGATCCATCTACTAATATTTCCCACCTATCCGGCTCAGTTAGCAGGTCTTTTGGGTCTCCATACTCTTCTTCTACATCCATCATCTCATCTATCGCTTCGTCTTCTTCCAAGGGAAATTCTGCTAAAAAGTCTGCGACAACCTGTGACTTAGTTGAGGATAATATCTCATACTTGAGCTTACAATGGCTTATTTGAGCATTCCATCTTTCAACTCTCCCCGATCTTTTTGAGTGTTTCATCACTGACTCGATTGGTATTTTCGTTACTACTTTAATAGTATGCGCTTGAAAATATATGCGAAGCTTGAATGTTGCATAAACTAATGCCAGGATTAATTTTTCGATCTTCGAATAATTTCTTTCTGCGGCATTAAAAGTTTTGCTGATATAATAGATTGGTTTTTCTACTCCTGCGTCCGTTCGCAGTAAAACTGCACTTAAGGCATGCGAAGTCGTCGCGAGGTATATTAATAATTCCTCTCCCCGGTTCTCGCTTCCGCATAATGGATATATCCATTAAATGCTCTTTGATCCCTTGTAAAGCCTTTTCACATTCGTCCGTCCACTTAAATTTCGATCCTTTTTTTCGTAACGCTGAAAAGTGTTTACACTTATCGGATGACCGCGAGATGAACCTTCCTAGTGATGCTAACAACCCATTCAGCTTTTGAACATCCTTTACCGTCGCAGTGTCGGCATATCGCGAATCGCTTTTACTTTTTCCGGTCAACATGTATTCCTTCCTTTGATACAATGTAACCCAAGAACTTCCCCGACGCAACTCCGAAGGTACATTTTTCTGGATTTACTTTGATGTTAAAACGCCTCATTTGCTCAAAAATTTCTTTCGGGTCTCGCACGTGATCTTCTCGCCTTCTTACTTTTTACCGCATGTCATCTACGTATACCTCTAGTGTTTTATGTATCCATTCTGCGAATACCTCTTCTACCATCCTTTGATACGTTGTTCCCAGATTTCGCAGACCAAACGGCATTTTAGTATAGCAGTATAAATCTCTTGGAGCGAAGAAAGCAAGATGCTCTTGATCTTCCTCGGCGAGAGGAATGCGTTGTAGCCTTTGTACCCGTCCATAGATGATACTATTTCATTCCTACCGCGATTCGACTAGTTGTGGAATATCCGGCAATGGAAAAGCTGTCTTTAGGGCAAGCTTTATTTAAATCGGTGAAATCAATGCAAATCCTTATCCCCTTGTTCTTCTTTGGAACTATAACCATATTCGCTATCCATTCAGGATATTTTGCTTGTCTAATAATTCCCGCATCCAAGATCTTCTCAGCTTCTTCTTCTATCTCGAGGGTGATATCTTTGTTGCTATTTTTCTAATTCTTTGTTTAAATGGCTTCACATTTTTATCAATTTCTAACTTGTGACAGGCTATCGACGGATCTATACCGCATTTCATCCATATCCCACGCGAAGATGTCTTTATAATCTCGCAAAGATCGACGCTTCTTTTCTCTTCATCCGCTCCCATGTTAGTTCCAATCTTTAGCATCTTGGGTTTTTCCTTAGTTCCAATATTCACTTCTTTGGTTTGTTTTGCCGCGACGTAACTGGCCTTCGGTTCTCCCATAGGGGTTGGTCCTTTTGGTTCTTTCGCAAGATCATTTTCTTCTCCCGAGGTCTCGCTAGGTATGCCTTTTCCTTCCTTTGCTCTTATCATATAAACTCTAAACTCTTCTTCTTTCTTAGCCATCCTCGCCATCTTTTTGCGATACTTTGATATATTCTTTCGCTTGTTTACTTGTTCCTCGCAACACTTTACTTCATTTTGATAATATATTCTTCCTTTAGTAGCATCCCCTTTCTAGCACATTGTTCCTCGCAACACTTTACTTCATTTTGTCTTTTGAATATACTTTGATATATTCTTCCTCCCTGTTTCTAGCGCATATGTAGTAGCAGGAAATCCCACACTACACCCCTCACTATATTTTGTAGATCTAAATCATATTAATCACCTAAATTTTAAATATAAGTGCTAGAAATTTAAATAGACACATAAGATTTTTTACGTGGTTCGATCAATGTGATCTACATCCACGATTCTTCACTATGATTGTTGAGGTTACATTTGAATTACATTGAGAATCTCCATTAATGGATATTTTCTAGAGCTCTAGATCTAATTATTTGGGGAAGAAGATGATAAAGAAAAATAAATCTCTCTCTAAAAATATCTCTCTCCTCCTAAAAGTGTCCTCCTCCAAAATTATTCCTCCCCTTTCTCTCTCCTGCTCTCCTCTTTATATAGGTGTTTACATAATGGATGACAGCTCACATACAGCTCATATTCTCGCGAGCCCTTTAATGATTTCGCAGGCTCTTGCTACCTTCTCTCGAGACATTCTCTCGAGTCTTGCTACCTTCTCTCGAGACACTCTCTCGAGTCTTGCTACCTTCTCTCGAGACACTCTCGCGAGTCTTGCTACCTTCTCTCGAGACACTCTCGCGAGTCTTGCTACCTTCTCTCGAGACACTCTCGCGAGTCTTGCTACCTTCTCTCGAGACACTCTCGCGACACCGTCGTTTATTAATCCCGCGAACCTTGTCCGTTGCGATATTATGATCCTACATCTTGCCTCTTTGATCTCGCCGATTCCAGTTGGTGTAGGAAACTTGATACATTGATGAAGCGTCGACGCCACAGCTTTTATTGCATGTACCCATGGTCTTCCTAGTAATAAGTTATACGGTGATTCCATATCTACTACGCTCAATGTCACATGTGTTTCGATTCTTCCTAATGGAATACGTATTTTTATCTCCCCTTTAACTTTTGTTATGGATTTACCAAAACCTTGAATATTGTACGCCGCGAAAGTCATATCTTCGTCTTTATATCCCATCTTTTTGTAAGCGTGATAGAACATAATGTTCACCAGACTCCCTGTATCGATTAAAACTCCATTCACCACCCATGTTTTCACCGTGTTCTCCGATTCCTCTCCTTCTTTATACGCGTTGATTGCGATCACCAATGGAGATGTGTGATCCAAATTTTCTTTGGATATTTCCCCCGCCGTGAATGTTATCTCTTTCTTTTCCCAATCCTTCAAAGGTGATGTTATTTCTCTATCCGTAATCTTCTTTCCTTCAAAATCTCGTTTGTGTATTCTTCCTCTGATATTTTCATGAAATTCGCTAATCATTACTCTTGTGTCTGTGCTGCATGCCATATCTTTTTCATCCGATTTAAGATTTTCCTTTCTCATTTTCCTGATTCAAACAACTTTAATTGCAATCTTCTCTCTTTTACAAATGATCCTCCCTGTTTCTAGCGCATATGTAGTTGCAGGAAATCCCACACTACACCCCTTACTCAGTTTTGCTTGACTAATCCATTGAAAGATGTGTGATCAAGAAATATTTATTAATTGATTCGATGAAATGTTTACACAGTACCATAGAATTACACTTGGAAATTAAAACTCTCTTAAACTTTCTCTCTCCTAATGACTTGCTTTTCCATTCAAAAAGATCTCTCCCTTCAACAGATTCATTTAGCCCTTTATATAGGGTGATACATAGTGGATGACAGCTAAGCTATCCTTTATTTTCGGGAATGTCTCGCGAAGTGTCGCAAATGCGTAAATATTCATTCTCGCGACACTTCTTACCCCTCGCCAAGTTTCATGTCTTCCAATTGTTTTGTTTGCCGTTATTCATTGCGTCGTTTATTTTAGCTATCTGCGACTGCCTCGCGACACCGTCGTTTATTAATCCCGCGAGCCTTGTACGTTGCGATATTATGATCCTACAGTATTTACTGTTTAGACGACAAGTGAGATTCTCTTCATTTTATATTCCAAAAAGGGATCCCTGTATTATGTACTTGAATTGGTTTAGCTAGTGCCTGTCTTTGGAATGATTATAATGGAATAGGTTTTCTTGTTACTTAATTACATCTCTCTTTTTTGCGAAATTCTATGTGTGAATTGCATATCGAGATACAAATTCAGGTGTATAAATTGGTATTCTGCTACATTTGGAATCAATTTACTTGATTGCTGATAAGAGATAGTTGCTACTGTGGGTAGTTCATACTATCTAAAACTAAGTGACGAACTCAGTCGTGCTTGATCCTTTCGAGCAACGGAGAAGGTACGCAGGCAGCCGCTACGCGGTTCAGTACAACTCTACAAGGTTGTTCGTATCATCTGGAAGTCTCGGTTACTGCTTTGCAGTTTTATACCATCTATTCAGAGATGATTGCAACCCTAGTAATTTATAAAATGTTTTGGTAAGAGGTAGTTGCAGTACTGGAAGTTCATACTACCTAATAGTGAGATGACGGTTGCCTCTTCGAGATAATTCATACCATTTGATAACCATACAACCAGTGAGACAAGAGATGATTATTACCGTTCGAGGTAATTCATATCATCTATCTCGGCTAGTGAGTTAGGAAATGGTTATTATCGTACGAAATAACTAATATCATCTGAAAGGGATGGTTGTTGTCGTTTGAAGACAATTAATACCATCTAACGAGGAATGGTTACTGCAAGGCAGTTCATACCATCTACTAGGCCATAATTGGCACCCCCACTACATCTGTATGAACCGTCTGATACGGTGAGATTGTTAGGCCTACTGGGGCACCCAACCTATGGGTGGCTACCCTGAAGATCGTTGCGGCAACGATGGCTGGTAACCACAACTACCCTGACATTAGCACTGGGCATTCCTCACCCGTCTGATACGGTGTGTTTTTTCAGGCCCACTGCGGCACCCCACCACCTCGGTGGCTACCCGGAAGACCATTGGCACTGGACGATGTTGGATGGTATCCAGAACTACTCTGATAATTCAGACATTTACATGACCCTTAAAGGAGGTTTCCGTTCAGTAGAATCTCAGTCTCTGAATATTGGTGTTCGTTTGGAGATGATCGTCACTTGCACAAGGTGAATCATATCATTTGGTTCATTATCAGTGATATCTGGAGCTGTACAACAGTTTGAAGGATTTTATGACCCTTGGAATGAAACCAGAGTTTGCGTGCTCCTGAAGCAGCTTGGCATAAATTGATGAACATTTGCTTGGTAAAATCAAATTAGTTTGAAAAATTGGAAAGTCTAGTTTCTTGAGTGGCGTATTAGGGAGTCGGAGCTTGCCAGGCGACCCGTAACCCGAACCGCTGGAAGAAAAAAAATTCTCTGGTCCGTCACAGTATGTATCAGAGCGGTTCCGGTTGATTCGAGACTGTGAGTTATGAACTTGTCAGTGCTTTGATTGTATTGTGACCACAGTTTATCTTCATTACTTCTAGTTTTCATTATGAACTTCGGGACGAAGTTCTTTTTAAGGGGTTAATGATGTAACATCCAAAAGTTTTTCTCGGGTTTAATTAAACCCATGAAGCGAATGATAGTGCCTAGAACTTTGATATCCAAGGATCATTAACACTTTTAGTTTTCCTTAATAATAAATGTTTTCGCCTAAGTAGAAATGTCTGCCTTAATTGAAAGTGTTGGTGCCTTAATAGGTTGCATGAAGTAAAACACCTCACATGACACATGTCAAGTAGAGAGGGTTGAGGGCAGCATGGTCATTTGGGACACAAATAGAAATTAAAAAGAGAAAATTCGTTTTCTCTTCTTAGGTTTAGTTTTTGGTTTTTTTTTTCTTTTCTCTTATATCTCAATTCTCTCCATGAATTTGTTTCTCTGGTGAAACTCAATCTATAATCATTGATGACAAGGATTGAAGGGTGTTAAGAGATAGAGAATAGTGGTGATTATTGTATTCTTATTAGGTAAAGATGTAATTGAGGTAGAAAATCATCTTATTTTATGAATTGAACATTCCCTATTGTTATTCAGATTATGTTGGAGAAACTGAACCTTGAATTTAGTATTCTCTTGATTTAGAGCATTGGGTAGCTAGTGAACAACATCAATTTCATGTATAAATACTTTAATTTGAAAATTTGGAATTTAGGGTTCTTCATGAGAATTGGGGTTTTTTACTTCAAATCATGTTTCTTTCCATAAATATGAGTTGGGTATTTTGATATCTTACTTACTTTGTGTCTAACAAGATTGGGAAACAAATTCTTGCATGATTTGATTGTAATTCAATTTTATGAATCCTAAAATTTATATTCTTATTCTACTGATTGCTTTAGATCCAGCCGTTGGAATGTGATGAAATTTTAATATGTTGTGAGTCTTTAAGTTATGAAGGTACCATAGAAATTTCAAGAGTATCGGGTGACATTTACTAATAAAAATCCTGAATACGCTGAGACTGCATTCTGCTGAATTAAAGACCTTGACAGTCGACTAATGGTTGAATTTCTCATTGTACGTATATCGTATTAAGTTAAAAATTTAGTATGATGTTTATATATATGTGGGTAACCTACAGTTAAATTTTCATGAATTTATGATCAATTTAGGTGCCCCAAAGCATGGGAAAATTGTGTCTGGATTCTGTGTTAATACTTAGAGCATACCAGGGGAAGAATATATAGAATGCTATAGCCGAAAATGTCATTCATTTTTGAATAGCTGGTACTCTGTTTAGTAGAATGAAACATTAATTTCATTAATACCTTCTAATGTTGATTTCTTTGAAAATATTATGAATGCAGTACCTTTAGTTTTGGTGGAATTTGATTTGAACTTTTAACTACCAGTTAGTTATGTGCATGACAAAGTATATCTGTGGTTAGCGAATTATCTAATTGGTTAACAAAATATCATTAGATAGTTCATTTGTCTGGGAAATCTTCGTTTTGAACTCACCTGATAGCATGTCTGTGGTAGTCCGACACGATGGCTAGATAAAGATACTTGAATTATATACGACTTATGGAGATATAATCATTATCATTTGATTGTTTGTCATTTTTATACAATAAGATGTTATCAAGTTCAGGTTTGGTACGCCGATTTTATAGATTCATTGGGAATGTGTTCAATGTCTGCTAGTTTTAGGCTGGTCGATAATGTGATCAGATATTGGAAAGGAAATATGTACAATAAGCCTTACTACCATGTTGATAACTAGATCAAACTGTTGGTTAATGTTTTCTATATTGAAGTTAAGCAGTTGGCTTCCAAAGGATCTCGTGTCATTTAGAGCATGATAGACACATTTTTGTGTCTAATTTGATCTCAATACTATATATTGTTGGCACTCGATGTTGTACTAATTTTGGTATTTTATGTGTTTGTAGGCATTTTTGGGAAACAAACATTTTCTGGAAAATTCGGCTCGAAAAAGTTGATTTTGGCATCCGGAGGACACGTGTTATTCGGACTCCCAATTTTGGATAAGGGGTACCTCATTTCATAAGGGGTACACTAATTACTATCGGCACCCCATCACAGGATAAGGGGCACTTCATCCTCTCCATTTGAAAGCTGAATTTGGCAGGAAAAGTTGTTATTCACGGACAGGAATTAGGATTGGAATTTCGGGAGGTTTTGAAGGAGATTCAATCGCCAAGATTGTTTTCAATGGACCTGTTTTGGCCTAACAGGGTTGTTAAGGCTGTTCGATTCAACCAGAATTGGCTAGAATCATGGTTTTGGATAAAACAGGGAGAAAAGAAAAACTCGACTTCTGTTGAACGATTTTTGAAAGATTCCGTGGATTATTTTCCTTGGGCTTGGATTAATATGACCCGTTTCTACTAAACAGTACTGGTAAGTCAATCAGAATCAAATAAATTGGCCGCAACTTGAACTTGAACTCAAACATGTGAGTGAAAGAAAACTCGGGTTTTCTCGCGGAAGATGTGTGGATATTTCATCCATGCACGAGTTTACAACGTTATAAACCTCTTATGTAGTGTGTATTCGGTGTGTTTGAAGCAATTCAATGCGTGCAAGAGATTGAAAAGGTAAGAAGATATTCCCGAGAATATTTTCCTCGATACCGAGTAATGGAGAATTATATGGAATTTCGGAGGAGATTTCTTGTGCATGAGATGCTATATAAGGTGTAGATGAGCAGTAGAGCGAGGATGGAGAGCCAGAGGGGAACGAAATAGGGTGAGAAATCAGAGTTGCAGAGCTTGTCTCTGCTGCTTCCATTGAAAACGAAGAACACGAAGAACAAACAGCCAAAGACCGTCGTTCTTCAACAGTGTTAACGACTCACATCTGAGGGTCGTAGTTCGGAGACAGTCTTAAAGCAACAGTAACAACGACAGTTACTATTTATCATTCTCTGTAACAGTTCGGTTTGTAACAAAAATAATTGTTACAA
Organism: Papaver armeniacum; assembly: GCA_023531295.1. NCBI lineage: Eukaryota > Viridiplantae > Streptophyta > Magnoliopsida > Ranunculales > Papaveraceae > Papaver > Papaver armeniacum. The sequence continues at coordinate 730,361 of JAJJWW010006619.1, read as the reverse complement.
ACCCGATTTTTCATTATTTCTCCCTTATTCATCATTTGTAAACCATTTTTGAGCAATGAAATCAACTTTTGAGCGTGTTTCCAATATGCGGAGCTAGAACCCATCACTGGGACAACGGAGGAAGCAACTTTTCATGATTGTGGTAAATGAATTAATTCTTTATATGACTTTTTGCATAGATTTAATTGTTTTATGATTTCTATTAATTATCTCATTATTTTGTCTGATGTCGCATGCTTAGTTTAAATTACTTTTGATGCGTCATGCTTACGACTTACATATAATATTTTATGAAATCTATTTTTAGCAAGGAATTAGAGTCACAACTTCTTTTGTTTGAGCTATATTGTCTAGAGTTAATGACTGAACCACAAGAATATGAAAAGTAGTGAAATCCTGCGTCCTAGTGACTCTTCATCCTGTGACAATATTTGTATATATTTTTCTTTTATTTTCTTTTATTAATTCTTAAAATAAATCTCATCAACTCCGAGTGAACGACAATCCTTATTACTACAACATCATTGAAAATAACCATCAGAGCATGTATAGAAACTAGTTGGGTAGTCCAGCGCATACATTTGTGTTTGTATTTACTGTTTAGACGACAAGTGAGATTCTCTTCATTTTATATTCCAAAAAGGGATCCATTGTATTATGTACTGAATTGGTTTAGCTAGTGCCTGTGCTGGAATGATTATAATGGAATAGGTTTTCTTGTTACTTAATTACATCTCTGTTTTTACAGAAATTCTATGTGTGAATTGCATATCGAGATACAAATTCAGTGTATAAATTGGTATTCTGCTACATTTGGAATCAATTTACTTGATTGCTGATAAGAGATAGTTGCTATTGTGGGTAGTTCATACTATCTAAAACTAAGTGACGAACTCAGTCGTGCTTGATCCCTTCGAGCAACGGAGAGGGTACGTAGGCAGCCGCTACGCGGTTCAGCAAAACTCTACAAGGTTGTTCGTATCATATGGAAGTCTTGGTTACTGCTTTGCAGTTTTATACCATCTATTCAGAGATGATTGCAACCCTAGTAGTTTATAAATTTTTTTGGTAAGAGGTAGTTGCAGTACTGGCTGTTCATACTACCTAATAGTGAGATGACTGTTGCCTCTTCGAGATAATTCATACCATTTGATAACCATACAACCAGTGAGACAAGAGATGATTATTACCGTTCGAGGTAATTCATATCATCTGCCTTGGCTAGTGAGTTAGGAAATGGTTATTATCGTACGAAATAACTAATATCATCTGAAAGGGATGGTTGTTGTCGTTTTAAGACAATTAATACCATCTAACGAGGAATGGTTACTGCAAGGAAGTTCATACCATCTACTAGGCCATAATTGGCAACCCCACTACATCTGTATGAACCGTCTGATACGGTGAGATTGTTAGGCCTACTGGGGCACCCAACCTATGGGTGGCTACCCAGAAGATCGTTGCGGCAACGATGGCTGGTAACCAGAACTACCCTGACATTGACACTGGCCATTCCTCATCCGTCTGATACGGTGTGTGTTGTCAGGCCCACTGGGGCACCCCACCACCTCGGTGGCTACCCGGAAGACCATTGGCACTGGCCGATAGTGGCTGGTATCTAGAAATACTCTGATAATTCAGACATTTACATGACCCTTAAACGAGGTTTCTGTTCAGTAGAATCTCAGTCTCTGAATATTGGTGTTCGTTTGGAGATGATCGTCACTTGCACAAGGTGAATCATATCATTTGGTTGATTATCAGTGATATCTGGAGTTGTACAGCAGTTTGAAGGATTCGATGACCCTTGGAATGAAACTAGAGTTTGCGTTCTCCTGAAGCAGCTTGGCATAAATTGATGAACATTTGCTTGGTAAAATCGAATTAGTCTGAAAAATTGGAAAGTCTAGTTTCTCGAGTGGCGTATCATGGAGCTTGCCAAGCGACCCTTAACCCGAACCGTTGGAAGCAAAAAATTCTATGGTTCGTCACATGAACTCCATATAAAAACCTAAAAAAACAGAGTTCATTTATGGAATGAACTGCAACATCATCATCATCTTCGTCGTCTTCAACAGCAGATCCATGAAATCGTCGTCATCGTTTTATTCTTCTTCATCATCAAAAACAACATCAAAAACAGCAGCAGATCCATGGAATCGTCGTCATCGTTTTCTTCTTCTTCATCAACAACAACATCAAAAGCAGCAGCAGATCCATGAAGTAGGAAATACCAATAGGTCCTACAAATAATATATTAGGATGAGTTTGGTCCAGTTGACCCAGTCAACTATCTGTTTGGTCCTTTTTGGAAATATAAATTATAGTTTGGTCCTTGAAATTATTGTTTGGTCCTAGGGTGTACAATACCCACGCGGGATGAAGTCTCATGGATGATGTAATTTTCTTCAGGGAGTGACAGAAATAGCCTTTTAGATCCATATATTTAGGATTTATTAGCAAAAAAAGAAATCATTTTTAGATTTCGTTTCCCTCTCCTAGATTTTCAGATCTAGTTTTTTTTGTTCTTTATTTTTTTTTCTCTGAAGATGAAGATGAAGATGACGATGGTGTTGAAGATGAAAGATGATGATGATGATGAAACGATGAAGATTTGTATGTTCTTTTTCTTTTGTATTGATGTTTTTGCTGTTGAAGATGATGGAGACGATGAAAACGAATTTGTGATGGATTTTTTTTGAATGTTTTTGTCTCTGCTGCTGATGATGATGATGATGAATTTCGTCATTTTTTGCTGTTGCTGCTGTTGAAGATGATGAAAAAGATGAAGATCTGTTTTTGCTGCTGTCAAAGAAGATGAAGATTGAAACGAAGATGATGAAGACGATTTTTTCCATAATGAACTCTGTTTTTTAAGGTTTTTAAGATGATGTTCATTTCATTCCATAAATGAACTCTGTTTTTTAGGTTTTTATATGGAGTTCATTTCTGGAATGAACTCTGTTTTTTTTAGGTTTTTATATGGAGTTCATTTCTAGAATGAATTCTGTTTTTTTTTTTGGTTTTTATATGGAGTTCATTTCTAGAATGAATTCTGTTTTTTTTTTTGGTTTTTATATGGAGTTCATTTCTGGAATGAACTCTGTTTTTTTTAGGTTTTTATATGGAGTTCATTTCTGGAATGAAATTTGTTTTTTCAGGTTTTTATATGGAGTTCATTTCTGGAATGAAATCTGTTTTTTTAGGTTTTTATATGGAGTTCATTTCTGGAATGAACTCTAGTTTATATAGGTGATTTCTGAAAAAAAAAACAAGTAGAAATTAACAGTAGTTCATTTTGAAGAATGAACTGCTACAAAAAAAAAAAAAACGTACAAATTAACACGGAATGGTACTTTTGTCCATTTAATATTCTTAAATAATTATGGACCAAACGGTAAAAGCGTTTTCCCAAAGGACCAAACTGACTTGGGACCACCTAAAAAAGGACCAAACGATATTTTTCCCATCCATGAAATCTTCGTCATCGTTTTCTTCTTCTTTTTCAACAACAAACATAAAAAACAGCAGCAGAATCGTCGTCATTGTTTTCTTCTTGTTTCTTAGTCGTCTTTATCATCTTGTTGCTTGTTTCACATCAACAGTTGACGAAAACGAAAATAAAAGATGGAGACGATGAACTTCAACAGTAGTTGTATCGTTTCTTGTTTCACATCATCTCTGCAAATTAAAACCCTAGAAAATCTTCATCTTTTCTATGCAGCAACAAGAAAATAAAAAACCACAGAAAAAGTAGATTTGAAAGAAAAAAAAAAAGAGGTGAGAGAAAGTAAGTCTGATAATGATTTCTTCTCTCTTACTTTTTGACTATATATATGGTCCTTATCTAAAAGGGTATTTTTGCCACTACAAGATGACATTTACATCATCCATGACGTCACCCCAGGTCCAAACCATAATTTACAGGACCAAACTATAATTTATTTTTTCAAAAAGGACCAAATAGACACTGGACTAGACTCTCTCTAATATATTATTCCTATGACCATATGATATTTGCTACTTTTAATTACTCGTATTTGAGCACACATCATACATGACGCGTATGCAACTTGTTTGATCACTACGTCATTGTAGTTTTTTTTTTTTTTAAAGACTTCTACGACCCCTATAGGGGAAGAGAGCGACCAGTGTTCTCATCATCATTGTTCAATGGATCTGCTACGATTTAAAATTAAAAATAAAATATTGTACTACAATTTGCAAAACTAATCTTTTTATATCTTATCATTTTGGGTAACTAACTAAAACACCGATGGTACGATAGGGAGTGCCTACCGAAGAAAAACGAAACACCCCTGATTGCATAACGTGTTATACATCTGGAATGTTATTTTTGAGCCATATACATCGTTTTAGTGGTTACATAACCAAATTAGTGGATGCATGAACCAAAATACGACTGTATAAACTGTTATGCATCCTTTGTGGTGGCTCCATAATTCGTTATGCATCTATTTTTTTTTTTTTTTGGAATGATATTTGTAGGCATATAATACTTCCGTTTCAGAAAAAGAGATATTTTCACAGTTTCATTTTTGCCTAAAAATAGGCCAAATTGAAAAAGTGAATGTTTCTCTTTTCCTGAAACGGGGTGAAAGTATCTCTTTTTCTGAAACAGGGTGAAAGTATCACTTTTTCTTAAAATGGAAAATTAGCTGATGCATAAACCAAAATATGGCTGCATAATGTGTTATGCATCCTTTGTCGTGGTTTGCATAATGGCTATGCATTTAATTTTTGAATATTATGTCTCAAGTGAAAGTATCAATTTTCCTGAAACAGAGGGAGTACATCGATTTGTTATTTCCAACGGAAATTAGTTGATGTATAAACCAAAATATGGATGCATAATGTATTATGCATTCTTTGTGGTGGTTTGCATAATGACTATGCATTCAATTTTCAAAAATTGTGCCTAAAAGGAATAAACACCTCCAAATTTTTCGTAAAAATTCTAAATTTGATATTGTTGTTTGTACTCGTTGCGTGGATTTTTTTAAAACCTTTCCAACGAGATAAAATTTATAAAATTCCAAGGCAATTTTTTTTAGATATGTTATAATCTAGTTTGCTTGCCAATTATACCCCTGAAAAAATCGGATACAATTGGACTAAAAGGGAGGGACAATTTTGTCTAGTGAAAAAGTAACCATGGACATGGAAATTTCCAATCTTTTTATCAAATTGCACATTTGTGTTACTCTGAATTTTACAAAAAAGTGGCCATAAAAGGAACTCCCTCCCTTCGGGCCCTCCGGTCGGTCGGCCCAATTAATACTAGTACAACCATTGCCACGGTGGGAGGCCGACCAAATAAGAATTTGAAGATGGGGTTTGTGACTAATTTCTCTGTTTAGGAAAAGTGATACTTTCGCTCCGTTTCGGAAAAAGTGATACTTTCGCTCCGTTTCATAAAAAATATCACTTTTCCCGAAACAGAGCGAAAGTATCACTTTTCTCGAAACAGGGCGAAAGTATCACTTTTCCTGAAACAGAATGTGAAAGTATTACTTTTTCTGAAACAGAAAATTAGTCGATCCATAAACCAAAATATGGTTGCATGATGTGTTATGCATCCATTGTGGTGGTTTGCAACTTTGCATAATGACTATGCATTCAATTTTCGAGAATTGTGCCTAAAATGAAAGTATCACTTTTCTTGAAACGGAGGGAGTATATCGTTTTATTAGTTGCAACGGAAAATTAGTTGATGCATAAACCAAAATATGGCTCCATAAAGTATTATGTATCCTTTGGGGTGGTTTGCATAATGAATATATACATTTAATTTTCTAAAATTGTGCCTAAAATGATTAATACCTCCGAATTTTTTGTAAAAACTCTAAATTTGATATTGTTGTTTATACTCATTGCGTAGATTTTTTTATTACCTTTCCAACAAGATAAAATTTGTAAAATTTCAAGGCACGGATTTTTAGATATGTTATATAAAGTTTGCTTTCCAATTATATCCTAAAAAATAGGATACATAAGGGGTATAGTAATTGGACTAAAAAGGAGAGATAATTGTGTCAAGTGAAAACTACCAACCATGGAGACCAAATCTAATTTTTTTGTGTCAATTGATGACTTACAATTTACAAAAACACAACCATATAAAGGTTCTCTTTCTTCGCTGGGTCGGCCCAACTAGACAAAATTGTTAATTAGTTTGGAGTTACACCAAACCTAAAATCTAACATGTAACAATCAAGTACCATCAGACCCGAAAAAGTTTTTTCTTTTTCTTCAAGGCCGTAGATATAGACAAACACCCATAATCAAGTACCTGACTTTGTACAAGTAAACTTAATTACAGTTGTTGAGCACTGAGTATAAACGGTGGTGCTATTCACCTCCCTATTCTCTACCTCCCTACTCTGCTCCCTCCGATCTAAACCCCACTTCTGGGAAATGGTGAACCCTACTTTGCTCCCTCCGATCTAAACCCCACTTCTGGGAAATGGTGAACCCCATATGTACCTGGATGTGATTCAAATTTTGGATGTGTGGTGTAGATTGGAGGGAGCAGATTAGGGAGGTGGATAATAGAGAGGTGAATAGCATTTCCTGATTATAAACTAAGTATAAACTATAGTTGTTGACTGACTTTGTAAAAGTAAACTTAATTCACAAATCAAGGGGCGGCCAGCTTTTAATATACAATTCAAAGGGGCGGGACTGGAGCATGAAGCCAAGATAAGCTAGCATCAGATGCTCCCTGAGGCTAATTGCATGACATATGTGACACTGTTACTTTGTTTTCATAGCTGTATTTTCAAACTCTGTTGCTGATGTTTTCTATATATATCTTAGTGTAGGAGATAAGAAATTTTCATATCCTCTCTCTTTTCCTTCACCACTCACAAGTTAGGTTCTTCCTGCTTAGACTCTCCCTTCTCTTTGTCAGTTAAACACAGTGACTAATTATGTCGTGGTATAGAGATCCTCAGCTATTTATTTATAAAGAACATGACAATTTATTTTACGTAGCGAGGATTATACAAGAGTATTCTAATATCCCGATGAGCGGATTTAACACTAGTCATGAAAGGTTAGATTTCTCTAAACATCTTTCAACGGGTGATAACAAAGAAAGTGATTTCGACGCCTTCAAATCCAGCTTTCCTAGTAGTACTATTCTGGCTAAATTTATAAACAATCAAGGTTTGGTGGTCAATTGGAATGGTACAGTAGGTACCTGGTCTCATGAGGGAGAAAACACGCCCTTCTATAGTCTACCAGGTATTGCCAAAAAAGAATCAGTTACAGAATTGTTGGCTGACAAACAAGCACTTGAAGAAAAAGTTTCCAGCTTAGAACTAAGCAATTCTGCCTTTAAAAAAAGAGTTTCTGACTTGGAAGAAGAAATTTTCATCCTCAAAGCTGAAATCCAAAGAGACAGGGATGCAAAAAGTGTTCCCGTCAATGATCCCAGTGGAGAAAAAGCCGATCAAAAACACAAAGAACTACTTGCTCGTTTTGCCGGTCTAGAAGCTTATCTCGAGAAAAATGTCACATCAAAACTTGAAGGGTGTTGTGGTGCTGGAGGTGAATCCGTAGTTGAGGGATCATGGATGAATGGTAATACGGGATCATGGATGAATGGTAATACAGTTCCAAGTAATTGGGTTCGTTTCGAAGAACTTGATGTTCAAACCTTTTCAAAGAAGACTACTCTGACAATCACTAAAGCGACTGGTGCTCCAAATTTTGGAGTTGACAAGACAACCAACATTGAAACTAACAATTTCTATCGAGGAATATTTCCAATTGTGGTTGTGAATGTTGCGGAGTTGACTCCCAATAGAGAAGAGGCAAGATTCGATCCCGACATTTGGGGTTGCTACAACAATGCAGGAATCAGTTATGCAGCCCGCAAGCCATTTGCGTCGGAGATGTCGGTTGATGCAAACAAGACATGTTAATTCAAATCAGCAGGTTGAAGCTTCCATTCGAGGGAATTTACAGGCTCATTAGCTAAATAAAGGCATTATTCATGCTTAATTATATCAACCTTTATCATATTTCTTTGAATTTGTTTTTGCTTTTGTTTATGTTGCATGTGGTGAGGTGAGAGGTTGTAACATCTGTCTTGTATCATCTATTTGTTTCATTTGAATTCATTGTTTTTCTTTTAACTTCGCTTGGTTAAGTCGATCTGTTCTCAATATCATGGAGTCAATATCCGTTCACCAACGGATAGGTAAAATTATTTGAGCATTCAGTAACGGAATTTGAATCGAAAGGAGAAGAAAGTAAATGGAGAGGAATCCATTGATTAGCTTCTGGAGAAACATTTTGTTCTTCTCTAAAATCCAACACTCCAGACTCAAGAGTAAATAACTATGACACTATAGTAGTTGACTTTGTATAGTTGTTGCTTGCTCACTCTTTATTTCGTTTCAAATCTTGATAAGAAGTGGTAGAAAACTTGCCATGCACTTCCTCGCATGACGCGATATGGGCACGTTATCTTCAGATTTCCCGGTGTCTCGTTCGGCAAAAGATTAGGTGTTACGTAGGTGGATGGCGACCATGTTCTCATCATTATTATATTTAATATAATTTCAATCGTTGGGGCAAATGATACAAAGCTAGATCGGCCAGCTTTAATATGCAGGACAAGTCAAATGCGCTGGAGCCACTTAAGCTAAGCCAGCATCAAGATGCTCATTTCATAAAAATTCCCCTGTGGCTAATTATGTTATACTGTTACTTTTGTCTTCTGAGCTGCACTGACATATAATTGTGTTGCTGATGTCTTCTATATATATATATATATATATATATATCTTGGTCTAGCTAGGAGATGAGAAATATTCATATATCCTGTCTCTTTTCTTTCAATCTCACATATAATCACATTAAGTTCTTTCATGTTAGAGTCTTATTCAGTTAACAAAGTGAGTCATTATGTCATGGTATAGAGATCCTCAGCTGTTTATTTTTAACTGTCCTTCCCTTAACCATTCATTATTCATAGGGAGGATTACACAAGAGTATTCTGATAACCCTGTGGCAAGCGCAAATAACACTGATAATGAAAGGTTAGATTTCTCTAAACATCTTGCAATGGAAGATAACGAAGAAAGCGATTATGACGAATTCGAATCTAGCTTCCCGGTGAATACTAACATTTGGAAATTTATAAACAATCAAGGTTTGGTGCTCAAATTTGATGATGAGGAGGAGGAAACAGGTACGTGGTCTCATGAAGAAGAAAACATGCCCTTCTATAGTCTACCAGGTATTATAAAAAAGGAATCAAATATAAAATTGATGGCGGACAACCAAGCACTAGAGGAAAAAATTTCTAAATTAGAACTAAGCAATTCCACCTTTCAGAAAAGAGTTTCCGACTTGGAAGAAGAAAATTTCATTCTTAAAGCTGAAGTTCAAAGAGAGAGGGATGCGAAAAATGCTCTTATCAATGGTCTCAATGGAGAAAAAGCTGATCAGAAACACGAAGAATTGCTTGCTCGTTTTGCCGGTCTTGAAGCTATCTCGAGAAATAGATTTTAGATGCCCAATAAAAACTCGAAAGGTGTTGTGGTCCTCGAGGTGGATCTAGAAGTTCATTTGCTTAACGATTTCCAACAGTGTGACTTTGTAGATACATTTGCCATAACCCTATGTGGTAGAGAAAGTTGGTATTCACGTCTGGCATAGAGAACGTGATTGCTTCGTTTTTCTTGCTACTACGAATGAACAAGAATTTACAGATAATTATTTATTTTTTATTCATACTTTAAAATAATAGAGAAATATCACTGGAATTTATTGTTGGCAACAAAATAGGCTCTATTTAAGTTCCTATTTAAAGACAAAGACTCACAAAATGCGTCATTTATTTGTTTAGCTTGTTTTTTTTTATAGATTTTTTAGATTTTTTTTATTCTTTTGTTCTAGTGAGTCGTCATGTTTCCTTACGGAAATAACATGTACGGAGCACAAGATCAATCAACATATAATAGTGGTAATCAATATGGATTTCAGTCTCATTCATATAACAACTACCAACCATACCCTACAGAGCTTTATGGATACTTTCATACATATATATCAACAACCTTATGACGGGTATGTAAGTGAGGAATCACAGGGATGGGAGGATAGTTATACTTCTGATCAGTTGTTTTCTAGTAATGTGCAGATGACAGAGAGTTTGGAAAGACCTACTTCTCTTTATCATGTTCTTTCTTCATTTATGTCAAAAGAAGAGATACGGTCTGAACATTCCATCGTGAATAACGGCAGAAAACGTATTAATATCAGAAAAATTTCTAAGCAATATGATCAGTTAGAAGAAGCTGAAGCATCGAAAAAGACTCTTGAAGAAATTAACAAGGTAATACGAGCGGAACTTCAACGTCATTGGGATATTGAAGATTATGAGGTTGACGAAGACTCTGATGAAGATGAGCAACCTTTGGAAAATCCTTGAAATAATAGAGATGATTCCGATTCCGATGACGAGGTTGTAGAAGAAATAGAGATTGAGAATGAAACCAATTTTATTGAAGTTGTGGAAGACCCAATTGAGCTAGCCAAGGATTATAATGATGCTGAGAGTTTGATTGACGCAAAAACTGACGAAGAATGGCTAAATAGTTTGATAGAGGACCACGATATAAATGAGGTAAATAATTAATTGCAGTTCTTTAAGAATGACAAGGATCCTGTAATACAAGAGATTCTGGAAGGTTTATCTAATCCTTTGCATATTTCTAAATCTTTTGATCCACATTACTTAGGATTGAATATTTGTGCTTCTAAAATTCTTAAGGATTATTTTGCTTCTAAGTATCTACAACTTGATGTGTTTGATTCTAGCACTGTGCAGGTTCACCGAGAGGAACCCGAAGAAGTTCCCTTATTTTATGTTCTCTATCCACTTCCGAGTGTAGAAAGGACTAAGTGTGGGGGAAACTTCCAAGCTATAACAATTTCATTATTCATATGTTATGCTAATAATTGTGTGAAGTTGTTACTAGAATTGCAGATTGTTTTCTGGGCAGACTACCATATTTTCATATTGTTGGTATATGGACAATATATAACAACAAAGACGGGTTGACGACTTTAAACCAAGCGCTAAATGGGAGGCAACCCATGGGTTTTGTATCTTAAACCCTTTTATTTTTTTTGTTTTTATTATTTTCATATCATATTTGCATCCCCATGTTTAATTCATTCAGTCCGGAATCTATTTTAGAAGAAAATTATGACGAATACCTTTTCGTCAGAAAAATTCAGACTGCACGTAGTTCAGTCCAGAGACCATAACTATCATAACGTTTATTGAAACACTGTGTCCTTTTGACACTGTGTAGAAAACACGTAGATGAACAACTTTTGTGAAATGGAGTTTTTACAAATTCCTTACCTATTTTCACAGTTCTTGCGTTTTATATGTTGTTATGTCAGAATTCAGAATTTTGGGTTTTACACATTGAGGACAATGTGAAGTTTAAGTGTGGGGGAGTCTTTTGCATATAGAGTTTTTAGCCTTTTTGAGTCAAATTTTCAATTTTTTTGTATATATTTGAATAAGACCTCCAACTTGTAGAGATTTTAGAGTCACTAACATACTTCTAGGTATGTTTACATAGAGAATTCTGACCGACATAACTAAACTTGGAAGTGTTAGGGAACTACGTTTGGATTTCTTGCTTGTTATATTGTTAAATAATGGATTTAATCATGCCGCTGATGCAAATGAGGAGCAGGGAGAAATGCATTATTAGAGTTGCTGATCAATCATTAGTGGAGACTACCAATTTTCAAATCAACAGAGGCACCCGACCAAATTTCTTTGTAGCTGACTAAAGAGCTTTCTTTTGAGTGTGTGTCACCGTACGTTAATTTCGACTAGAATGGTGAGCTACTACAGATGAAAACCACCTTCTTGTAGTTTTATTTGCAGTTAGCACCATTCTCTCTTTCGCCAACAATAGGTCCATAGAAACACCATCATCATCAACAAGCGGAGCGACATCAAAATATACAAGGAAAGTTGAAGACGTTTGGGGTTTACAAGCAACAATACAAGGAAGAGCAAATTTCAAATCCAAGTAAAGAAACATACAATGAGCAGATTTTTATATACATGTTGGATACTTACACATAAGGAGCGGAATTTTATATCTAAGTATGAAGACTTATTTACAAGAGCGAAGAAAATCAAAAGATGAGAGTTATTGAAGTTTATGATATGAAGAAAATACAAGTTGTGAAGAACAAAGTGGTAAAGTACTTCTTTCATGGCCATGTTAATTTTAATTTCGTTATTATTTTTGTAGTTGCAAACTTTTTATCAAAAAAAAAATACAAAATACAAAATTCAAAAAAACAAAAAAAAAAAAAAAGAAAGAAAAAAGAGTCGGAGCGAGAGAAAGAGCTGGAGCGGCGTTTTCATAGCGGATGGGATTTTGGGAGGGAATTTGGGTTTTAATTGATCACTCTGTTCCTCTTTAATATGCTATCCGTCTCTTTTCTCTGACTTCTCTTCTCCATGCACCTATCCATCAGACCGGTTTAGGGTTTCTAAGCTGTGATGGTAGGAACTCGATCTAGGGCTTCTACAGCTTCGAGTTTTCGATCATCTGCACCCCTCGTTGCTGTAGCCAGACCCTCCCCATCTGCTTCTAGGTCTAGGGTTCCTGCTACTGATGGGAATCAATCATCTGCAACGCCTTCAGTCGCACCCAGACCTCCACCCCTAGATACCGCAACTCCACTGCATGTGCCCAGCCATCCCATCAATGCAGCTAGTCCTGTTGCTACAACTCCTGCGATTCAATCTTCTGCAATCCATTCAGCGTGAACTCCCATCAATGTTGCAGCTTCAGCAATTCAATTTTCTGCAATCCCATCAGCGTGCAACATACCTGTACATAGCTTTACCAGTTCAGTGTCATCATCTAATGTTAACTCCGAATTTCACCAATGCCCCTTTACTGGGTTATATGGATGCAGAAATGGCGTGGGAGGGAGGGGATATATCAAAGGTTACCTTCTCACGCATCTCAGAGACAAGCATTACCCAAAGGAGGAGACCAAAGAGAAGTGTCGACTGAGGATCAGCAATGATTTGGCTGTATATCATGCCTGGGAGAAGTCACTGCAAAGTATGCAAATGTGGCTTTGCCATCGTTGTATGCTCATACATGGTTGGAAGAAGAAGTGTACCATGCACAAGGTGATGAAACTCAATGCCCATTGAAAGGAAAGACTGACGACTTCCTAATTCATGGTATTCCACGGCCTGTTGCCCCAACTGTTGACGGTATTGTTCCGGACTTGGCTGGAGTTTCCGTGGCATCTGTTCTCCCTCCTATTGATCTTGCATTGCTTGACAAGGTTTTACGTAGCCAAATCTCAATTGTAAGCAGCATTCCCGCTAAATGCAGGCTCAGTTTTGCTAGAGTTTTTGAGTAGCTCGTAATCCCGCGGATATCTCCTGCTGGATTAAGCTCCTAATGTTTCATGTGTGTACGTTGCGGCGTTACACACCCACATGCAGCAAAGAAGAACGTTCAGGCACTATGAAGAGGTTGCAGGTGGCTGCGATCCTCTCGGCTTTGAAGCGATGGATAGAAACGGATAGATGTGCGTCTCTGGTTCAAGATGCATTGGAAGAACATGAGGCTATACAGAAGCTGAGGGCTAAAGACAAGAAAGGGACACCTCGTGCTAAGACAGTGGAGGATATGGAAAAGGCTAATCTCCAGGTATGTCGTAGGAAATTGAGTAACGTTTTATATACGGTCGCGATTCGCACTTTGACTTCAAGTGGTGTTGCTTCTCCTAACGAAGCCACTTTGCTTGAGTTGCAAGCTATGCATCCATACGCGCCACCCCCATTGATACCCTCCGCACCAGTTACCCATGCGCCCTTCGTCGCATCTAAAGTTTTGGTCTTGGATAAGATGAAAAGTTTTCCTAGAGGGACATCGTGCGGAAGAGACGGTATTCGGGCCCAACGCCTTATTGATGCATTGGGAGGGGCTGCTGCAGCGGTTTCAGGTGAGCTCATTACTTCCATTACGGACCTGGTGAACATTTGGCTCGCAGGGGGTTATCCGCAAGAACTGGGTGAGTTTTGTAAAGAAACGTAAGAACGTCAACGTTATTTGACCAGTCTAGAAATGATCAAGAGACGATATAGCCGCTAATGACTCGACTAGTTTAATATGAACGTTAATTTATAGAAATTAATCTAACAATAGTTCAGATACAAAACTAGTATCGTTGGATAGGTCTCGAAAAAATTATGCGAAATGGGATAATCGAACGTGTCATTCGGATACCGGTCGGAGAAGAAATCATCGGAATCATGAAAAGGGAAAATTAGTCGTTTTACGATTTAGCCGCCTTGGCTGCCCTTATCCAAGTCGTTGGGTGTCGTAGTAAAATCTCTTGGCCTTATCACCAAGCACGAACCAAAGAGAAAATCATTTCTCGTTTTCTTCTTCTCTCTTCTTCTTTCTTAATCCCATCTGTTCTTCCTTTTCTCCTTCTGTTGATCTCAATTTTGAAGATTGAGCTTGACTTGTCTGAGCGATCCATATGAAGCTTGATAACGTGATGAATTGAAGAAGAAAATATTGTCTCTAGGTGTTATTTTGAGTTCGGAAGAAGTTAATCGGTAAGCTTAATTAGGGTTCTTAATCTGTTGTTATCTATATGTGAAATTGAGTATGTTTTGGTGTTTAATAACATGGGTTCGTTGTTAATTAGAGTTCAAAGGGTTGTTTGAGGTTTAATTTTGGTTTCTTTAGGAAATTGAGTTTTTAATTTAGGGTTCTGTAATTAAGAAATATAAATTAGGGTTTGAGTTCATATTTGGGAATCAATTGAACAATATCGAAAGGAATATGAATTGATGAATTTGGGTTTTGATTGGTGTCTGAAATTGTAAGAAGAACAGGGTAATCAAGAGAACTGTTGCTGATAAAATTCAATTGGTAGGTGAAGCTGTTAGTTAATGGATTTGAATTATGAGATTGTTGACTTGAGAAGTTTCGTAATGAAACCGAGACTTTGGTAGTGATACGGCATAACTGATGTTGGTGGAGTTGAGTTTTTGGTGGTGTTAGTAAAGCGCAGGATTTTGGAGATGGTGTTGATACCAAATTGGTTGCTGGTGCAGAACAAAGCAGAGAAGTTGAGTTGAGTATAGTATGGGTTGTAGTTGTTTGTTAGGTTTGTGCTAGATCACAGGGGGGAAGGAAAGATGGTGTTATTACTGAAGTTGTAATGAAGTGGTTTAGATGAGTGGTACAAGATCTGGGATGCAAGCTAAGGTGATATTGAGTCCTGAGATAGACATGTTGGTGGCTGTATTTGAGTAGGGTGATGTTAAACAGTACAAGGAGAAGAACTGAGCTGAAGTTTAGATAAATGACTAGGATTGTTGGGTTACAGTTATATTTCGAGATGCAAGTGGTGGTGCAGGCCATGTTAGATGATTGTATAGCAAGTTCATCCAATTGGACTGGTGATGAAGTCAATTAGATGAAGATATAGTTGAAGTTTTGAAGATACAATGATATAGAAGATGTTGAGACATAGAATGGGTATGCAGATGAGAATGAAGTGAAATAGTTTAAGAGATTTGAGGAAGAAGATATTTCGGTTGAAGCTTAGATGATAGAGATGTGGCTGACTTTGATATGGAAGTTGTTTCTCAGTTGAGAATGGTGGTTATAGAATGTAAGAACTGGTAGTTGGAGTTAGAGTTGGCAGTTGCAGATGGAACATATTTATTTTGGAATTACAAAGAATGGCAGGTTTATGTAATGGTGCGTATATGATTTATAGTGATACTGGAGTGGAAGTTCATGAAGTTATGACAGTATGGTGTTTGAATTGAAACAAAGAAGAGATAGTTAAGTTGTGTACTTTTGCAATGAGATTTAGAACTGTATCTTTTGAGTCTTGGAAGGTTTTGTGTTGTGTGATGTTGTTGCACCATGATGGGGCAACAGTTTCTATTGGCCGTGCAAGGGCTTCGGCTTAAGCATAGGCTTGTTAGTCAGCCCAGTCAACTCAGCTGATTTAGAGTGTCCGACTGAGTTAACTCGGTGATTAGACTTGACTTAACTCGACTCGGTGAATCTTGACCGAGTTGAATCCCTTGACTACCTTGATCATTAACTGACCTTTGACTACTCAGTTTGTCTCGTTAGTGACCGTTAGTTGACCAGATGGTCAAGCCTTGGATTAATGGGCTTGTGTAGTGGACTTGGGCTTAGTATCATGTATTCTTAGGTTGACCCTTTATGGTCCGAAGTAGCCTTTGGTTCCTTCTACAAAGTTGTAGATCTTCTTAAGACTCTTCTAGTGGACTATAGAACCAACCCAATTCATTTAATAAACCTTAACTATGCTAAAGATAAAGACCGAAAAGGTGTACAGTCATATATGGGCTTAGAACCATTAGTTAGTCTTGTATGAGCCTTTTGGCTAATTCTTAGAGTGCTTGTGTGATTAACAGTTAGTCTTAATTAATAACGATCGATCTAAAGGATGAACCAGTGGATTGAGGATCTCAAGGTAGGAGTGACTTGCCTTCAGAATCAGGTGGGAATTCTATAACCTTCTTGTAATCATTAAGTTCCTTTTCATATGCGAGCATGATGAGTCATTACTTCTTATGAGCATATTTGTGTGTAAATGATTGGGTATGTTGTGTAATATGCATTGTGTGGATTTTCCAAATGTTATATCTATTTTTATGTTTATTATAGCCCAGATGAGGCAATATCGTTATATAGGGGAATATTACGTTTTATAATTTCTTGTGAGAATCCATTCGTTTGCATATTATTCTTGATTGTAAAACCTTCGGGACTTATGATGGTAGTTATTGAATCATGGTTTGTATGGGCACTCTGTGTGGATGGCGCTATCATTCGAGTCTGGAGTTATCCTGCTTTTGCTTTCTCCAATGAGTTTGGCGAGGTCTGAATGACATATCTTAGTTGTTCTAGTTTCACTTTTGTAGATTCATCCGGTGGTGGTCTTTCATGGATATTGTTATTATGGTACGCAATACCTGAGGAAGTGGAATTTGAATAACATTCTTTCATGAATGTTATATTACGATGCTTGCTGATTTCTGAGTGAATAATTTGATGTGTGTTTGAGTGAAATCCTCGAGGAGTGACAACTGTGATTTCCCACAGCTCCTTTGCTAAGTCTTATAGCCCAGATGAGGCAATACATAGCACGGGAAGTGCATATAATAGCTATCTAGCGCGTAAAGCGAAATATTATTATTTTTTTATTTTATAACCTAATTTATGTAGTTAAGACCTAGATGAGGAAATATTATATCGAGGTATTTGGGGAAATCATTCTTATGCATATTATGCACGATGACATGTTTGGTTACCATTCTTTAGAACTGTGAAGCATATTAGTGATTACTTGAAAGTTTTATATTTTCCACTGGTCACCCTTCGGGATGATGTTCTCACTCGTTCCCACTTCAGTTTCATAAATCAGAAGAAATGGTGCGCGTGAAGATATCCGTTTTCGTAGCTTAAAGCTTTTAGCGCTGTTAGAGATATTGAGAATCTTTTATATATGTATTCTTTATTTATTTGTAAAACAACACATTAATATATTCATATCACATGGGAGATTTGTCATTTGTATAATATCAGCGAATTTGGGTTTTGTTATTAGTACTTCATGTAACAACGATTCTTAGAATTGCTAATCTAGATTTGATGCTTCGATTAGATTGTAATTCTTTTAAGCTAAGCAGGTGATTAGGTTGGGGTGTCACAAGTTGGTAGCAGAGCTCACTATTAGATCTTACATGGGCAACAATAGATTATAGCTAGTATCAGTTGGTGAACTAGATTTGTTTTAGAACTGGATTGGGTTGCGAGATAAATTTTAATCACTAAAAGCTATCAATAACTAAAATATTTCTTTGGTTGATTGATTGGTTTGTTTGGTTGTGTGCACGTGTAAAGAACTAAAAATTGTAGGGTAAACTAATTACTTTATATTTTGCAAAGCTAATATAGATTAGAGAATAATTAGTCGAAAAAAAAAATTATGAACATGTAGACAATCCAATACTAGAAAAATAGTGAGATTAACATTTTTGTTAGATCCTGAACGTTATGTAGAAGCTTATCGAGTACCTTGACTTATACGCAGGACCATTAATTTATTGAGATATAAAATTAGTGTGAAGAACTTAGACTTATTTATTTGTTAGTGCTAAAATCGGTATAATGAGGTTTATAATTTTAATTGATGGATTACAGATTCAAATAAAAACTTTACTATAGAATATCTTCCAATGTACTTAGAACCAGTGATCTATTGAAATAGAAATTAATGTACTGAACCTAAGCCACAAATTTTAGATCTTAGTTGTAGAAAGCCATCTAGATTTGTGTTTAATTTCATGTTGCTTTGAACTCATTTAAAATAAGTTTCGCGCGTTTGTAAGTATGAGCGGTACTTGCAGTTAGTCGAGAGATGGCATTTCTCTATAAGGTGGGGAGTTTTGAAGACTACAAGGATGGTTTGATTTTCGAGGACGAAAATGATATAAGGTGGGGAGAATGTAAGGAAACGTAAGCACGTTAACGTTATTTGACCAGTCTAGAAATGATCAAGAGACGATATAGCCGCTAATGACTCGACTAGTTTAATATGAACGTTAATTTATAGAAATTAATCTAACAATAGTTCAGATACGAAACTAGTATCGTTGGATAGGTCTCGAAAAAATTATGCGAAATGGGCTAATCGAACGTGTCATTCGGATACCGGTCGGAGAAGAAATCATCGGAATCATGAAAAGGGAAAATTAGTCTTTTTACGATTTAGCCGCCTTGGATGCCCTTATCCAAGTCGTTGGGTGTCGTAGTAAAATCTCTTGGCCTTATCACCAAGTACGAAGCAAAGAGAAAATCATTTCTCGTTTTCTTCTTCTCTCTTCTTCTTTCTTCTTCCCATCTGTTCTTCCTTTTCTCCTTCTGTTGATCTCAATTTTGAAGATTGAGCTTGACTTGTCTGAGCGATCCATATGAAGCTTGATAACTTGATGAATTAAAGAAGAAGGTGTTGTCTCTAGGTGTTATTTTGAGTTCTGGAAGAAGTTAATCGGTAAGCTTAATTAGGGTTCTTAATCTGTTGTTATCTCTATGTGAAATTGAGTATGTTTTGGTGTTTAATAACATGGGTTCGTTGTTAATTAGAGTTCAAAGGGTTGTTTGAGGTTTAATTTTGGTTTATTTAGGAAATTGAGTTTTTGATTTAGGGTTCTGTAATTAAGAAATATAAATTAGGGTTTGAGTTCATATTTGGGAATCAATTGAACAATATCGAAAGGAAGATGAATTCATGAATTAGGGTTTTGATTGGTGTCTCAAATTGGAAGAAGAACATGGTAATCAAGAGAACTGTTGCTGATAAAATTCAATTGGCATGTAAAGATGTTAGTTAATGTATTTGAATTATGATATTGTTGACTTGAGAAGTTTCGTAATGAAACCGAGACTCTGGTAGTGATACGGCATAACCGATGTTGGTGGAGTTGAGTTTTTGGTGGTGTTAGTAAAGCGCAGGATTTTGGAGATGGGGTTGATACCAAATTGGTTGCTGGTGAAGAACAAGGCAGAGAAGTTGAGTTGAGTATAGTATGGGTTGTAGTTGTTTGTTAGGTTTGTGCTAGATCACATGGGGGAAGGCAAGATGGTGTTATTACTGAAGTTGTAATGAAGTGGTTTAGATGAGTGGTAGATGATTTGGGATGCAAACTAAGGTGATATTGAGTCCTGAGATAGACATGTTGGTGGATGTATTTGAGTAGGGTGATGTTATACAGTACAAGGAGAAGAACTGAGCTGAAGTTTAGATAAATGACTAGGATTGTTGGGTTGCAGTTGTATTTTGAGATGCAAGTGGTGGTGCAGGCCATGTTAGATGATTGTATACCAAGTTCATCCAATTGGACTGGTGATGAAGTCAGTTAGATGAAGATATAGTTGAAGTTTTGAAGATGCGGTGATGTATAAGATGTTGAGACATAGAATGGGTATGCAGATGAGAATGAAGTGAAATAGTGTAAAAGATTTGAGGAAGAAGATATTTCGGTTGAAGCTTAGATGATAGAGAAGTGGATGACTTTGATATGGAAGTTGTTTCTCAGTTAAGAATGGCGGTTATAGAATGTAAGAGCTGGTAGTTGGAGTTAGAGATGGCAGTTGCAGATGGAACATATTTATTTTGGAATTACAAAGAATGGCAGGTTGATGTAATGGTGCTTATATGAATGATAATAATACTGGAGTGGAAGTTCATGAAGTTATGACAGTATGGTGTTTGAATTGAAACAAAGAAGAGATAGTTAAGTTGTGTACTTTTGCAATGAGATTTAGAACTGTATCTTTTGAGTCTTGGAAGGTTTTGTGTTGTGTGCTGTTGTTGCACCATGATGGTGCAACAATTTCTGTTGTCCGTGCAAGGGCTTTGGCTTAAGCATTGGCTTGTTAACTGGGTCAGCTGCGCCAAATTCACATTCACAGTCTGATTTCCTAATTGTGGTTCATCTCCATCAATAGGACCACCATTTACGGTACCACCTCTCCCAGTACCAGTACGTCTCCTAGTACCACCCTTTGACATTCCTATATAAGTCAATGATAATCTTAGAAAGAATACAAATACACTAATATTTAAAAAGAATATCCAAACCATGGATATACATAACGAGACGTCCTAGGCTCACTCCCCCCAAGTCCTGGAGTTCCTCTAACCTAAGCTCTGATACCAACTGTAACAACCCTACTTTCCACATAACCCCGACCGATGATTAAATAGAAAATATGCCGTTAATTTTCTGCAACAAGGTACATAACCACAGAAAACTAGGAACACAGTTCCGTTACAATTGTATATGCAGAAGGGAATTTTATTTCTTAACAAAATAATGAAGATGTCTAAAGAATATAAACGGTGTACTAGACTTCAATAATATAATCCACCTTTAAATACGAACTAACAAAAAAAGAATTCTACCCACAGTAAGTATCCCCACTGCCTCACAACTACAAAATGGAAAAAAATAAAATAATATAAGAAGTGAAGATGTCCACCCTCAGTTAGATATCTTCTGAATATCCACCGATACTGGAATCATTCAAACTCCTTCATGAATCCCTAACTACACCTGAAAAAATATAATCAACGGGAGTTAAACTCCAAGCTAGTTCACTCGATCACCGAGCCACATAGACGTATAAAAATGGTACACAAATATGTCGTAAACCAAAATGTCACAAGGAAAAAATAATTACAGTTAGAGAAGCAGTACATAAAGAATCTAAATCCTCCCTATTTGACAATCTTAACAAAATACTACTCATTTCTAGTAAAATTCTATACCTCAATGTGATACCGGAACCTATCCGCAATCACATTCATTGCGTTCGGGACATATCCGCAACGTCTAGCTCCCATAATATACCTCGTTCGGGACATATCCGCAACGACTAAAACATATAACAGATCGGTATATATGGATGTATTCTTAACATATATAAATGCACTAAGAACGTATCCACATCCCATGTCTTCTTTCTCTTTTTAGGAACGAGAACTTATTTCCTTAGTGGCCTACTCAAAACCACCAGGCCAAGGATTTCACTATACCCCATTACAATCACCACATAGGAATTATACCTGTGACAGAAGTGAATGATCTTATATCCTAACATACCAAGTCATATAAAACTCAAGCCTACTCCTTATTTCACTAAAAATCATTACAGATCCCACCAGTTACGCCAACCATCTATTACAGTACGTACTGTACTAGATATTAAGTTCATAACAATAATCTGACAGATACCATACTATTATGAAAGTGTAGTTTTAGCCTTGTTACGATCTGTCACCGATAAACTCCACAAATGTTTCTTGAATAGTGCTCACCAAAGTTAATTTAATTCAGGCTATTGGTGCTAACATCTATATCTATAAGATTAAAAAGTTAACCAATAATATCACCTAGCTAGGACTAGTACCATCCCACTACCACTAGCGATATCATCCCGTCATTCACTAGTACTTCCAAGAAACCAGTTCCCTACACAACTTGGATGCTATCTTAACAGGCATTAAGTGGATAATCCAATGACTAACCATCAGTTTACATAATCACATAATTAAAATTTCACACATAATTCTAAAGTACACAGTACCCTAACCAATTAGCAAGCTACCGGTTTAACAGCAAATTGACATATAAACTTAACTAACTTCCGGTCGTGCTCATCGCATCATACATTCAAAAGCTATATACTCACCTCACAGGTAACCAAGATAGGACATAAAAGTTTGGTTAGATCATAAGAAAAAGAATTCAAGAACAAAGAGAGTTAACGAGATATTTGATTTTCCACTTCTACATTATCTGAGACTAAGAAATCGAATAAACTTGCCTCAAGTTCCGGTGAACAACCTGGTTGATTCCTTAAGAAGAAGTTCCCTCAATTAATAAGCCCTAAGGGATAAATTGATCAACAAAGAGAAAAGGAATTACATAACAGTAAGTACAAAACAAGAAAAAAAGATCAAAACTAATTAAATCCTTACCACCTACCCCAATAATCTTCCTTTTCTCTCTACCGATTTTCTACTATCTCTTCTTTGTTTCATTAGCCGCTTTAGTGTAACCCTATTCTTATTCCCGTAGAAGAAAAATATATAAAGTCCTCTAACCCTACTTATTATTACTAAGTCAAAAGTTTGGGTTAACTAAGCAAAACATCTTTAATTGCTACGGGGTACCTATCTATAACTAAAGTGACAGGTACCAAATTATTCTAGTATAATTTAACTACGCCTGGAAATTTAGGTTCGATGGATGTTACAGGATAGTTGATGGTGTTTTCCCGCCTAACTTACATCGTCCCCCGATGGTGTTAAGTTATTAGGCGGGCTAGTTAGCCGGATCCCCAGTTTTGCAGAAACATGGTTGTCAAGAGGGTACAGAAGACTATTACCTTGATGGAGGCGGTGATAAAATTGAAGGACCCACAAGGGGAGTTGCTTTTGCTAAGGAACTGTTCTGGTGTCTCTAGGTTATGTTTCACCATGCGTACTACTAAACCTGAGTTTTTGGACGAGGCACAAGTGGTTTTTGATTACCATCTTAGACAGTTTCTTAGACACTTGGTTACGGGAGACGGACCAGGTTTTGGTTTCTTCGCAGCGAGAGACTAATTACGCTTCCTATTAAGGATGGTGGTTTGGGGTGTATACCATGGAAGACACGAAGCAATATTGTTATGTAGCTTCTTGTTTTCAGACAAGATCTCAGCAGGGGACCATCCTGAGACACTCTGGGGTTTCGGGCCTAAGCTACAGTTTTGAATACGCTTTGACACGCTTCAAACAGGTATGTGGTATTGGTGATTCTTTTTTACGCATTGATGATACTGCACCCCAATCTATGAGCTCTTTGGCAGTCAAATACTTTGATGCGGTGAAAAAGAACATACCCATTCAGTTCAATATGTCGAAGCGTGATTCATCCCTCTGGCAGAGTAACAGAGTTAACCATGCTCAAGACTTCTTGTTGGTGATGCCTACTGACGGGCTTAATCAGAAAATTGGTGCCAAGCAGTTTCGTGCTGTTTTGCAGTATAGGCTCGGGATTCCCCTCTTCGAAAATAAAGACTTGTGCTCTGTTTGTGGTGTTGGGATGGATATCTTTGGGGATCATGCCTTGCACTGCAAGAAAGGGGTTGGGATCAAATACATGCACGACCTAATGCGTGATACCTTTGCAGACATTTGTTATCGTGCGAGTGCTCCAGCCAGAAAGGAAGTAGACTTGGGGCCCCTTTCGTATGATGGTTCGACTTTACTCCCAGCGGATATCCTTGTGTATGGTTGGGATAATGGCTATGATATGTGCTTGGATGTCATGGTGGTTTCCCCCTTCACTGGCACTTGGTAGCGTAATTTTGTTCTTGGTCGGGCTATGGATAATGCGGTGGCAAAAAAGAGGGCCAAGTATTTGGATAAATGTAAGTGTCAGAAGCGGGGTTTGGGGTTCTTGCTTTCACGACCTTAGGCGGATTAGGGATTGATACTGAGGAGTTCCTAAAAAGGTTGCGAAACTATATGGCTAGTCATGATGAGAACGTTTCTATTGGAGATTTTGTTTTTCATAGGATAGGTGTGGCTCTTAATAAAGGGATTGGAGCACAGCTTGTTGCCAGGCTTCCATCCAATAGTTGTAAACTCCTTGTTGTTGATGATGTTTAATAATAATAATAAAAAAAAGAAGAGAAAAAATACAAAAAGATTTGCATTTAGGTTATTATTTGTTCAATAAGGCCATGGGGAAGAAAAATCTATAAGGAAGTTTCAAGCAACAAGGAAATTGAAGAGAAAGAGTTACAAATTGTCAGAGTTCTATGAAGTTCAAGAGTTTATCATCAGCAGTTGAAGACCGAAGACGAAGACCAAGAAGATGAAGAAGACGAGCCGATCGAAGACGTTTCTATTGGATGTTGTGAGAGTAGTGTTATCATCATTGCAATCAGATGTGAAGGTGGTAAGTACTCTCATCCTCGATAGTAGTGGTTGATTTCATTACTTAGAGATCATCATAAAAAGTCTTTTATTTTCCACGATTTTGTGGAGTCTCCAGAAATTATTTCGGAAGGTTTCCTTTCCACCATTCAACGTGTGTAGGATTTCTCTCTTTATTCCTACCTGCACACATGTGAGACCCATAAAAAAGCCGTCTTTTTGAGTGCAACTATCATAAAATCCTTTTAAGTGAGGCAGAAGTCGAGGCGAAATGCTTATTGATCGCTCTCAAACACGCGTTCTCTCATTATGGTGTGGTTATTTCTCACTAAACATTTAAGAATGAGAATATGTTCTTTGGTATTTCTAACTTCTTATTACTAGCATGCAGAAACTTTATGTCCTCATACCTCTTTGGATGCTTGGGACGCTGGAACGCTTTGAAATTGGAGTAGGTTTTGTGGGTATACCTCTTGTAAGCCCTGACAAGACTATAACTCGTCCACTATGGACACCCCTAAAAGGCTTGTTGCACATCCTAAGTGTAACCGTATCCTCAACGACATGGAGTTGTTGTATTTAGATAGTTTGCTCGAGGACTAGCAAAAGCCAAGTGTGGGGGAATTTGATAAGTGCATATTTTATATATCTTTAGTGTCCATTCCATGCTAGTATTTGCTATATTTTCTTGTTAATTATTTGTATATTACGTTTGTTTTGTTTTATTTGTGTTTCATTAGGTGAATCATCCGAAAGAAGTGAATTGGCACTAAATTGTGCAATAAAAGAAGTTAGCTACAAATGGAGAAGGGACAAAGACCAAGTGGAACTCGTTCGCACCTATTAGTTATTGCTATCATCTCGAAGAGGACGAAAAGACGAAGCCAATGGCGAAAGAATGATGTCAATCCGACGTCGTATGAAGAAGTTATGGGTGAAACGGGAAGTTAAGGTTGTTGGTTATCCGAAACTGACAGTTAAACAAAGATTGCTATTGACACCCCATGAGACGTTGAGGGGCATACAAGCTTCATAAGAAAACTGAACTGTCAGTCCTGGATGACTGACAGTGGAATAGCGTCAAAAGGCACCTGCAAGACTGATAGGGGCAGCCAACACTTTCTTCCTCTTCACGACCAGGGGGTGAACTGCAAATTCCTTGTCACTTTAATTATGGATTCTAGGGTCGATGCCAGTTGGAGACGGTAGGAACAATGGCAATGATGGAATGAGCTCAACTCGATGGAGAGAAATCAGTGAGGAATATTCGCTGTCATTGATTATCGATAAAGAGGATCAGAGATGGAGCACGACTGCACGAGTAGTGTTGGTGGTGATTGAGAGAAATCTAAGGGAAACAGTGAGGACGAGACTGCTAATGATACCTTGACGTTATTGCTGGAAGTAATAGAGTTTGGATGGATATGCTACTGATCCATGGAAGGTTGAACGAGATAAGAGGATATCAGGTTACTGCCATTGACGAGCAAGATCAGGGAGTTTGGTGGTTGTGACTGAGAAGGAAAGAGGAAGCTTGACTTTGGGGTTTGAGGCAACGGTAATGGCAGGGATACTATCATTGATGGTTACTAATGGGACAGTGGTAGTGATGATGATTGGAGAACAAGAGCTGGTTGCTGTCGTGATCAATGGCAGTTGATGGTGGTAATGGATCGAGAAGCAGCAATATTGGAAGAGAGATGGAGAAAAATGGAGTCACTGTGTGAGATCGGGACTGATAAGAGCTGGTAGTTTGATAGCTAATGAGATGACGCTGCAGTGGTAATGATCGGTGATCTTCTGGTGCTGGTACCTGATGGAGGCTATCGAGCAGGAAGAATTTGAGAAGAGCTTGGCAGTGATCATTCTGGAAGTTGACGACCACAGGGAATGACGATATGTTGCTGCTGGTGATTGAGATGGAGAGGAGTTGTTTTCTGTGGTATTCTCGAATGAGAAGAGGAACTGGAGTTGGTTTTGGCAGCAAAAAATCCTTGCTGCCATTGAAGTCGCTGATAGAGATTGACCGAGAAAAAAAAGAAGGGTCGTGAATCTGTAGTAGCTATGGAGTGTTGCCTGTGAAGATGGAGGACATGGAACAAATGACTGCAGTTGGTGATCGGTGATGGAAGAGTATGGCTCGAGTTTACGGTGGCTTTGGATGAAATATTGATGTTTCCGGAGTTGGAGTTTGAGAAGGCAGTGATGTTTCGAAGTTATAATAGAAGAACTCAGGAGGAGTTTCGGACAGAAAGTTGCATCCGTAAAGCTGACGTAAAATAGTCAAGAGAAAAAGAGAAAAGTTACAGGGAAACATACGTATGGGAAGTCCAAGCCGTAACAAAAGAAGAAGAAAATGAATTGTCAGTCGTGCGTTCCCGACAGTTAATGACAAGCCAAAGATTGAATTGGGTTGCAGTTGGGCCAGCCGACTTAGCTGCTGGGAAGAATCCTTTTCACAACCAAACTTTGGTCGTCACCTCCTTATGGAAACTTGGCCAGGTTTTGGCAACCAAATTCGACCGGAAATTAAGCACGGGCGTAGCTACAATTTGGAGACTATTTAAGAGACTTATTAACCTAAAAATATATCTCATATCATAATAACTCTACATCTCATAATACACTTTTGTTCTTAATCAATATTCTAGGGTTTACCCATTTAGGGGGAAACCGGGTAATTGTGTAATCATGAGAAGCTAAACCATTGTTGATTAATGATGAATTCAATGTGCTAGCGTGAAGCTTTATTAGTTATATAAATCTATTCGAAGTTTTATCATCTCATCGATTGTCTTTTCTATAATTAGGGTTTATGATTGATTTCTAGATTGTTCAAGTGTACAATTGGATTATCATATTGATCATTCTATTGCTAGTAGAGAGTTGGAGCGATCCGTAATTATCGTGCATCTCCTAAACAAGTAGAGAACGTGAGACCTTGCGGTGAGGATTAAGTAAAGAAATCATGTGTGAAGACAACACCAAGAAGTGAACCGAGCGTCTTGAGTTTAATCAGCTGGGATCAAACCTAACTTCACAAAGCCTAAAGAGTTCGGTTGAGTTACACCTTGTAGGCGTACCTCAAGGCGGCTCGATTGGATAGAATCTCGGTGGCTAAGCGTACACATTATCCTAAGTGATACGAGGAGTTTTGGGGATAGCTAAGCGTACCTGCAATCCTACGGTTGGTGATGAATGGTTCTGACGAAAGATAGATAAGTATATTAATCCAGTTATCGCTTGGTAACGACGAAGGATTCCTTGATCATCCCTTTCATCTTATTTCTCTTTTTATTCTTTTTATTATAATTATACCAATCCCCTTTTATTATATATTTGTTGATTCAAATAACTTATCAATTACACGGCTCTATGTGGGAACGATCCTTACTACCGCTATATTATTTATTTAATTAGTGGTAAATATCTAGATTAATTTGTTGTGGTTACGACACGCATCAGTCTTCGCGAGACGTAGCTGGTTTTGATGCCATGATTTCTAGTATACATCCTCAACGAGATAATGCTTGTCATGTAGTCTTTGTAGATGCGTAAAAACGTCCCCGGCGGACTTATGACCCAGAACGGAGACATACATGTCTCATGTAAGCACGACTCACCCTATTTGAGATCAAGGACTGATTCCTAGTGCATTGTCGCGAGATACACTGGTCATGTCTACTCTAGGCTCTGACTCGACTTAGTGAGGCTTCTGAATAATTCCTAGGACATCCCCGCGAGATACGCTGGTTATTTTGCCTCTGGGCTCTTTCGACAGACTCCTAGAACATCCTTTTGAGATACACTGGTCATGTCAGCCCCACAATATGGATACAATTGACTCCTAGCACATCTCTACAAGATACGCTGGTCAAAGAAAAGTGACACGAAGTCTCGCAGAGACATTATTAGGCGTGAAATCTTTCCTTTATCTCCCGAAAATATCCCAGCTGACTTCGGAGAGACTCAATCGCCTCAGCCAAATATCAGATGGCCTCAGTCGCCTCAGCCAAGTCTCAGACGGACTCAGTTGCATAAGCCAAGTCTCAGACAACCTCAGTCGCATCGGCCAAGTCTCATACAACCTCAGTCGCATCGGCCAAGTCTCAAACATCCTCAGTTGCGTCGGCCAAACCTCAGATGGCCTCATCCGAACCGATCCATCTCGTCTGAAGAGTCTTATTCAGGAATAAGACTCAAACACAAGTCTCACCTAGGGATCAAGCCTATTTTTCAGAGTATCAAATACACTCACGGCTAGTAAATTAGGCCTGAACTATACATGTTTATCCAAAAACGTGGAAAAGCTCCCTTGAGCTTTGCATGCTCAACAAAGGGACCCACAAGCAATAATAAAGTCTCCATGTGACATATGTGACCGTCCATGTAAATAGGGATCTCAACCTCAGTTTTTCTCACATTCTACACACGATTTATGAGGCATTCCATGGCTTTTCACGTGACTCATCTTAGTCATTCTCACAAATCAAATAATATCTCTTTATCTTGGCCAACTCGGCTAAAGAGAATATTTCTCTCCCTTATATCATCACAAAGGCTGACTCAGCTTCACACAAATGGGGGGATATCAATTAGGATTTTGGTCTGGTGGTCTATGACACATGTAATAAATTCCCTGCCTATTTCTCACTGTAAAAGAGACTAAAAGCAGTGGAATAAAGAGATAAACCCATCCTAATTTATCTCTATTTATTCTTGAAGAGACGGAAGAAGTGCTACGCATGGAAAGCAATCCTTATCTTCACCGATTTGAGATTAGAGAATTTAGCTATAAATAGGTCATCTATTTCTCCAAGATGACACACAACTTTCTCAAAAAACTCTCAGAGCAATTCTTCTTCAAAACCTAGAATCCTCTGATATCTCTTCATATGCTTCCCTCCCTAAGACCATCCCTAACTTCTCATGTGACTGAAGCATCCTTTGAACGGCCACTGTACGTGGTTTAGGCGAAGACTGTTCGTGCTCAACCTCCTGTAACTCACTTTCAGAAACCCTAGAATCCCACTTTAGCCTCTCACCGATTTTAGGTAACTACATTTAATTTGGCGACCACAGTGGGAGGTTGTCCACTCAGTTCTGGTCTCTTAGGAAGGAAGGTGATTCTACCAATCCAAACACAAAAACATCTTCTTGATTCAGTCTGTGTAAATCCATTACAAACTTAGTCGAGAGAGATATCCCTACAAGCACTTTTCTTTCTCAGACTAATTTTTGACCTTAGTGAATAGGTTGATGATGTTCTAGATCTCCTGAATCTCTTCCTGCATAACAAAACGCCCCAGTAAACTATTTTTATGAAAAACTATTGTTAATCCTTGAAAACGTTGGGTAAGGACAAAGGCGAGCTTCCGCGGACTCAACAGAATCTTGGAGAATCGCAGATCGATATCTAGACTTATCTGAAAACGCCTTTAGAGAGTTACTAGTAGGGATAGATTCGACAGATCTAGATCGAGTACACGTTTCCTAAAAAAGGAGTACTAAAACTGCCGAGAGTAACACATACGGGATCCAGTCTGTCTGTAATCGACCTCACCGGAGAAGATGAAGCTTGTTACGATTGCGAGAGAGCAAATGAGCAACCATCCATCTGATCTCATCGCTCTCAACAAGGTTTTTAAATCGTGAATTGAAACGTGAATCGT
Organism: Papaver armeniacum; assembly: GCA_023531295.1. Taxonomy (NCBI): domain Eukaryota; kingdom Viridiplantae; phylum Streptophyta; class Magnoliopsida; order Ranunculales; family Papaveraceae; genus Papaver; species Papaver armeniacum. The sequence continues at coordinate 700,077 of JAJJWW010006619.1, read as the reverse complement.
TTTTTATTTTTATGAATCAAATCGTATATTGAATCGTGAATCGAAGATTCATGGTTTATTTTTGAAACGTATATTTGCTTACAAGTAATATTGATTTATGGGAAATATTCGACAAAAGTCATAAATATTTGTTCGTTTTTCAATATTTGTTGTGTTAGTAACTTTATAAATTCTATGTAGTTTCAATGTTAATCAAAACATGCCATGTGGTATAGTGGTTAAGAGGAGATGTGAATGTGCTAGAGGTCTCAGGTTCGATCCTAGACATCTCATTTCTTTCATTCTGTATCCGATTAACCTCGTTCTTTTTCCATTGGATTCGTATTTTCATATCGACCAAGTCTAGATGAGACTCAATAGCTGGAATTGCATGGGTAGACTTTATTGAGCATAACATGCTTGGTTTGGGTCTCTGGGTCGATTGAATTTGGCTAGTTAACTCGTGTTGAAGAAAACATGGGCGTACGTGTATGGGAGGATATTCTTCATTAAACTCGAGAAGATTTGGGAGATTTTTCTCGCTCCAATCAGTTGATACCAGCATGTTTAATCGAAACAGAGATGGTAAGATCTTTAATTTCGAGAAAATAAGAGTGTGGTGTGATTTGGAAGAAAATATGGCACGTTTGTTCTTCGAGAGATTCCCGGGATATCTATTTCATCTTTGGAAGGTTTGCATGAGTTTGAAGTGTTCTAAACTTCTTATGAATCATTTACGAGGTTGTTGAGAGTCTGCATATTACATGCAGACGTGTGAAGAAGTCAATTCAGGAAATTATTCCCCGTGACTGCAAGAGAGTTATTTCAGATATTTTGGGATTTATTATCGGAGATTCTTGGTGCAGTTGGGCATATAAAGAGTGTTTGAGACTTAGAGATGAGAGGAGAGAGAGTTTGGGAGAGTTTAGAACATTATAGAGCCAAAAAAAATCGAGTTGCAGAGAACTGCCATTGCTGCCGCTGAAGAAGAAAACGAATAACATAAGACGCTCGAAGACAGTCGTTAAGCTACAGTGACATTTCATCTGTATGTTCTCTATAACAGTTAGGTTTGTAACAAAAATAAGTGTTACAAACCCGGTTTTGTCATTTTTACTCCCATTTCATTATTTGTAAACACTTTGAGCAATGAAATTAAAATTTGAGCGTGTTTCCAACATGATGAGAGGCTAAGTACCCGGTGACTGAGGCAATGGAGGAAACTATTCACTCATGCTTGATTGGTAATTTCTTTTTACAATTTCTTTAATTATTTCTTTTATTTAATTCACTAGGATTGACATAAAGATAAAAATGGTTTTCTACATTGTATTTTGACAGAGCTCTGGAAAACAGTGGGAGTATGATAACATTATTTTTTAGTTATCATCATAACTGTTTGACTTGTTTTTCTATCTGTGTTGTTTTAGGAACGGAAAATCAGTGGGAGATCAATACAGAAAGTCTATCTGGAAACATATCTCATAATGAGCATAGAACACGTCTCGAGTGAGACACAAATGATCTTTTCGTAGATTAATCCAATAAAGAGATGAATAAAGGTCTCGACGGAGACACGATTTCATTTTTAGACAAAGGTTTTCTCTTCGGAGATATATCTCTTATTGGGTCAGGTCTCTTCGGAGATGGATAATGTCTCGACGGAGACATATCTCATATTGAGAACAGATAAGATCTCTACAGAGATTAAGGGTCTCGAGTGAGACACATAAATGCTTTGTCGAACATATCTCAATTGAGCCAGTTATTCTCTTCGGAGATGTTAAATGTCTTGACAGACATACTCAATTGAGTCAGATGAATCTCTTCGGAGATGTTAATTGTCTCGACAAACACACCTCAATTGAGCCAGTAGAATCTCTTCGGAGATGTCTCTTTGGAGATGTTAAATGTCTTGTACGACATACCTCGATTAGTTGCACATAAAGTTACTCTTATGTAGCTATGTAGTACTTCCTCTATGCTGGATAAAGGTTCTGAAGTTCAAAGAGCATGTCATGTACCCATTGTGGAGGGGAGTGCCCATATCCTATTGTAGCCTGTAGTTAGCTAAATTAGTAAGGTGTAATGTGTGGTTGGGATGTAACCGTGTGGGGGAATGGTGGTCGTCGATTAGTCGGGAAACCTAGCTTTATAAGGCCAGAGTCCGTAATGAAAACGGTATCAAATTATTAATCAATACGAACTTTGTTCTTTAGGTTTGTGTTCTTTGAACTCAGAGAAGCTTGATTCTTACGAATCAAGTGAGGTTTATCCTCAATCTATCCACCCAATCTTGTCATTGTACTCAGGTACATGACTTATAAGCTAGGGCTTGTACCAAGAATTCATTCGAAGACACCCTAGCTCTAGTTTTTCGTTGTAGTCGCGAATTGTATTCGTGAGAATCAAGAGACTATCCTTCCAACTGAGTATAACAATTAGAGTTTCGAATTTCACCCACTGATACCCACAGAAGCATCAATGCACAACTAGTTATATTACCATTCACACCCATCCTAAACCTTCCAATGTATCCAGACCAATAATTTAAAACACACGCCGAGTATAAAGGAACGAGAAGCAACCACATCAAGATATGAATGCCCCCGAATGAGTTCAAATATTTTCCCACGATCAAATACTGTATCAGCAGACTTGAAACAAGGGTGACAACATATCCCAGTAGGCAGTTGTTTTATTAGTGCTTTGTTAATGGGTCTATAATTATTGAATCATCATAATTATTTAAATTTGTTAGTTGCATCTTCGAATGTGTTTTTGTGGGTTATCACTGGAGTCAGTAGTAGTGCTTGCGTTCTGGCTGATGAAATGCTCGGGAGTAATGTGAATAGTACTATGCTCCTTGTCTGGAAGGTGCAAGCAACGACAGACAGATTTCTATGTTATTTTTGCTATGCTGTTTTCAATCTCAAAACAAAATCTGTACAGCCACTTCCATTCAACACTTCAATTGTGTACTCTCATGGGTTCTATCAAGTGCATTTTCATGCTTCAGTTTATCAATCCTCGCATCTATGGCCAGATGGTGATGTTTGTTTTTATATTTCTTTTGCTTCTACTCGTACATTATTTGATCGTGGGAAGGCATTCAAACTCAGTATATGGGATTCTTGTTTTGTGAAATGGGAGTTTGAATTTGGGTTTGTTTCTTTCGTGGGTTTGAATTTAGTGGATAAATGCCATAAAGGTTTTATTCATGAGTTGATTTATAAAATTAGGGACCATTCAGATTGGGTGTTTCTTGCTTCAATTAAATATCTGTCAGTTAAGGGTAGAGCAGAATTCTTTTTGTTCCTGCTGAAGTATGGTTCACTTGAGGTACAAAAATGTGTTCTCAAGGAAATTTCTGCTCCTACTTCTCTTATAGTAACAACGGGTGAAGTAGAGATTTATATGGTTGTATCTACGCAGTTCAAGGGGGGTCTTGCATATTCTTGTTGGGCCACATTTTTTATGAGGAGCATGGGTACTCATGTCTTGTTCATGGTGTTTCATTTTCGATATCTGTGGATGCTAGTGGACTTTTTACGACGGAAAGTTGTGAATAGTAGTGGTAGTTGTCAGCTGTATGTTGAGATGTCAGGAAGACATATTCTTGTGCTTCATATCCCTTCGAAACAGTGTGAAATCCTCTTGGAGATCCTTCCAGTTTCTACCACTCTGACCAGTCATTTTTATCTCCACACTACGAGGACCAACATTCCATTTACCCCACTGAGGGTATTTCCTTTGAGATGGAAGTTTGCAGCAGCTAATGACGCTCAGCTCAATGATGTACTTGTGCGGATTCCTGGTCAGGCTGGAAAATTTCATACAACTGTATCAAGTTTTCTTGTTACTGAAATTTATATCTGCTCAATACCGAGATCTGTTGAGTTTCTCGAACTATTGAAGAAGGTTACACCAGGGCTTCCAGTCAGGGGTTGTATTGGTATTCAACTTCTGGGAGCTATAATAATGATGGAGCAGCTAGCCTATCTCCTTATATCTGAGGTCAGGATTGATTTCGCAACTAGCAGTATTATTAGTACGAAAGGTGTTATATTCCTGTGAATGATACTGGCCGCACCGGAGCTTTGGCAAACTTACACAAAGGGTAATAAGCACTGTCCAGGTTCAGAGTGGAGATAATCCAAGTTGCAGAGAAGAGAAACTACTGGAAACTCCTATCTCCATCGTCACCGCTTTATGTTAAGAAAATTCTATAGGCAGCAACAAACTTGGTTGTTATGGCACCACATCTGGTTCAGTGGACATGGGATTGCTGGGCTTGGAGTTCACCTGCGGAAGAGCTCACTAGGGTGGTCACTGCAATTATGGATGCTGATCTCTCCTTCTACTGGAAGGGACTACCTTGATGTACTTGCTATGATGAGAAGAGGGTGTCGCAACTCGGTTCTCATCCTTGAGGACAAGGATGTTTGAAGGGGAGGGAGTGTCATGTACTTGCTATGATGAGAAGAGGTGTCCCATATCTTATACAAAGGTCGGTGTTAGTATTTAGTTGGCATCATTTATCTTATTTGTAGTTGCTATTATAAATTGTAACGTGTGGTTTAGATGTACACACGTGGATTAGTTTTGGTCGTTAGATATTAGGAAGGAAGCCCTAGCTTATAAGTCAGAAACAGTCCTGTAATGAAAGTGGAATCCAACTTAATGAAATCAATCGTTTATTCGATTAAGTTGTGTTCATTAACGAGTTAAGGTGTAGTAAGCTACCTTCTCTCTGAAACTAGAGCTAGGGTGACTTATAAGCCCTAGCTTATAAGTCAGAAACAGTCCTGTGGGTATCTTGTACAGGGATGAATGAATTCTTGGTAGCAAGCTACCTTCTCTCTGAAACCAGAGCCTAAATTATCTTCCAAAGAAAATAAAGTTTTTTATTAATTCCCAAACTTACACAATCCTTGGTTACTTATCCTGGTAGACAAAATCAATGAACCAGATTACATCAATTAACACATAACTCTAGGAATTAGTTTAATCTATTCTGACTCAAGTACACAAGCCCAATAGGAAACTTAAGAATTAGCAATAGTCTGTGCAGCCCATTAATTAGTCTCATGCAGCCCATTAATTAAGCCCAAGGCTCTGAGTAAGTACATGACAATGCCTCCCCCATTTAAGCATCCTTGCCCTCAAGGATGAAGTCTGGAAATTGAGCCTGTATGTGTGCTGAGTCCTCCCAAGTTGCATCTTCAGGAGGTGAGTTAGACCACTGAATTAAGACCTGAGGTATGGACAAACCACCACGTAGTGCCAGCCGGCGCTGCAAAAGAGCTACTGGTTCAATAACAAAATGGCCATTGTGATCCACAAGTGGTAGGCGAGGCAAGGTTGTGGCAAGTAAGACCAATCTTCTTTTAAGTCTGCGAAACATGAAAAATAGGGTGAATGCGAGACCTCACGGCAGTTTTAACTGTAAGCAACAGCACCAATGCGTTGAAGAATCTCAAATGGCCCAAAATATTTAGAAGACAGACTTGAAGTTCTTCCGAATAGAATCGAAGTCTGCCGGTGCAGTTGAAGCTTCGAAACACCAGTCACCAACCGCAAATTCCCTGTCGAGAGCGCTTAGTCTGCGAAGAACTTCATCCCGTGTTGGGCTTTAGAAAGATCGGTTACGAGTAGTTGCAACATAAGGTCTGTTCCTGCAAATAATCTTCAACAGTTGCCACGAAGTAGGAGTTGGAATTGGAAATACCAAGTGAGGAGGTTGGTAGCCATAAAGAGCCCGAAATGGAGACATTTTGAGGCTGTATGATAATTGGTGTTAAACCAATATTCTGCTAGAGCCAGCCCACTGAACCCACCGCTAGGTTGGAAACCCGTCATACATCTTAAATATTGTTCGACACGGGCATTTGTCCTTTCCGTTTGACCATCTGTTTGAGGATGGTAAGCTGAACTAAGGTTTAAGGTAGTACCTAAGGATTTAAACAAGGCACCGCCAAAAGTGACTGATGAATATTTTATCTCTATCACCGACAATAGTGGTGGGTAAGCCATGGAGTTTAAAAATATTGGATAGAAATTCTTTGGCAACCTTACATGGCCCAGTGAAAGGATGGCCGAGTGGAATAAAATGGCTATATTTAGTTAGGCGATCTACAACTACCGAATGACATTTTTTCGATAAGACATGGGCAAACCTTCAATGAAGTCCAATGAGATGTCCTTCCAAGCGAAGTCTCGGAATTGCGGAGGCCGAAGCCCACCAGGAAAGGAGTGGTCACCCCTTGTTGCATTGGCGGATGTCGAATGGCGAAACAAATTGGATGATGTCATCCTTCGACTTTTCCGGAAAAATGAGCTTTAGCCCTGTTATAGGTACCAACAATGCCGTAATGGCCTCCCACAAAGAGATGAGTGGACCGAATGCAATATAGAAGATCTAATGGCATTACCTGACCCAATGTACAACCTCCCTTTGAACTTCAAGATACCTTGTTGGTAAGTATAATGTTGTAAGGTTGGAGAAATAAGAAGTTGGGTGATTATGTTCTGAGCCACCTCATCGGAATCATAGCCGGAGATAACATCACTAGTCCACTGAGGTTGGGACAATGACAGGTGTAGAGCAAGACCCATGTGGTAAACGAGAGAGTGCATCGGAACAGTTATCCTTGCCTTTCTTGTAGTGGATGACATAATCGAAACCAAGGAGCTTGACCAGCCATTTTTGTTGCAATGCTGAAGAAAGTTTCTGTTCCATTAGGTACTTCAAGCTTTGGTGGTCTGTGTTGATCACAAATTTAGCATGGCTCAAATAATACTTCCATTTCTGAACTGCCATGACAATGGCCAAGAACTCCTTTTCATAAGTTGACAATGCCAAAGCTTTGGGGCCTAAAGGCTTACTGAAAAATGCTATGGGTCTCATTGTCTTGGAGAAGCACCGCACCAACACCCTTTGAGCATGCATCGGTTTCCAATGTGAAAGGCTTGGTGAAATCGTGCAAAGCCAAACTCGGGGCTTGAGTCATTCTTTGTTTTGATGGAGGAGAATGCTGTGGTGGCCTCTTCACCCAACAGAATGAATCTTTCTTTAACAAATCTACTGTCGAGGCTTGCAAATATTGCCATACCCTTTAATGAACTTACGATAATATCCAAATCAGGCCTAAAAACCCTCGAATCGCTTTCAAGGTTGTTGGTGGAGGCCAATTAATCATAGCGGCAACCTTGTCGATCTCTGCAACTACACCTTGCCTGTGATTAAGTGTCCCAAGTATTCAAGTTGAGGCTGAGCAAAAGTGCACTTGGAGATTTTAGCATACAGGAATGCTTTGGCGTAGTAAGGAAAAAACCACATGAAGGTGCTCCGGATGCTCGCAAGAGAGGAACTATACACAAGAATATCATCAAAAAATACGAGCACAAACTTGCGAAGAAATGGTTGAAAAACCTCATTCATCAATGCTTGAAAAGTTGCAGGTGCATTCGTGAGGCCGAAGGGCATGACACGAAACTCATAGTGGCCTTGATGAGTGCGGAAAGTCTGTCTTATGAACGTCCGGTGGGTAAATCAAAATCTGGTGATAACCTCGATAGTAAATCGATCTTCGTAAAGATAATTGCACCATTCAACTCATCCAACGGTTCTTCGATTAAGGGAATAGGAAACTTGTCCTTCACAATCATATCATTGAGTTTGCGATAATCCACACAAAATCGCCACGTTCCCATCTTTCTTTTTGATCAAAATAATTGGTGCGACAAAAGGGCTATGACTCTTTGAATCAACCTAGAGATAGCATTTCTTGGACAAGTTGTTCCACTACGACTTTATGAATAAAGGGGCATTTATATGGTCTTTGGGAAGTAGGTGTGGAATTAGGTTTAAGCGGGATTTTATGATCAAGTGGACGAAAGGTGGTAGTTGGGTTGGTGTTGAAAAAACATCGAGAAAGGATTCTAGTAAGGTAGAAACTTCACTAGGAATTTGGTGTCTGAGGAGTAGCATGAACATGAAAAAATTGGCCAATTAAAGCAGGGGCCTTACTCTTGAAGAACTTCTTAAGAGTAGTAGCACTGATAAGGCTAAGAGAGGGCTTAGAAGAACTCCCAGTGAGAGTAATCTGACTCCCTAGATGCATAAAAGAAAGTTTGAGCTGAGCAAAGTTGAAAGTTACATCACCTAATTGTCGTAACCAATCTGCGCCAAGCACCATGTCACACCCACCGAGAGGAAGAACTCGTAAGTCAGCAGAGAATGGGTAACCCTGCATTTCCCATTGAAGAGCTCGTAAATCTATCCACCCAATCTTGTCATTGTACTCGGGTACATGACAATTGGTATCGATTTGTTTCGATCCATGGCGACGTTTGATCTTTGCGATGGAGAAGGAGCGAAACTCGGGGGATGATTTACTTAATCTCGGATGGTTGTATGATACTCACAAACGAGAAGATGACTCCCCAACTCGAGTATAATCTTCTTCGAGATGTTGAAGCTCATCGAGCCAGGAAAGAGAAGCAGCTTAGAGTCACTCCTTGGGGTTAGAGAAGCTAAGCGATTCGGGAAGAAATTTTCACCAAGAAATGGTAATTGATTCAATCTTAGAGTTAATCTTTGAGTCAATTCCGGATTCCTTCAACTCGAGGAAGTTACTGATTGTAGCCAAGATTCTTCAATTCCATCCGCAAAGAACACCGGATGAATTTGTCGATGAATTGTTTGTTCCTTCTTTTTTATTCGTCGACGAAAAGGATGATTCTCGATTCATGAAGAATTGCCAAATCTGAAGTGCACGATGTCGACAAATGAGAACCTGTGCACATGAAGGAGGTTAGTTATGAGAACCTTGAGAGCTTAAGAGAGTTAATCATGATCCACAACGAGTTGAATTGTAAGGATTTCTTTACTCTTCTTTTTGATTTTACTCGTTCATTATTCGATCGAGGAAAGAAGATTGATCTCAGTTTACGGAATTCTGCTTTTGCTAAATGTTATTCCGAATATGGGTTTATATTTGATGCGTGCTTGAATTTGTTGGATGGATACTATAGAGAACTTCTTAAAGAGTTGATTCACAAACATGGGTACTGGTCAGACTCATGGTTTATGGATTCAATTGTTTGTATCTTTGCTAAGAGTTACACTTCTGACAGGGCTTGGAAAATATTTGTTAAAATGCTTCCAATGGATATTGTATGTTTTGAGCATAAATGTTTTCTCAACCAACTGCCTACTGGGATATGTTGTCACCCTTGTTTCAAGTCTGCTGATACAGTATTTGATCGTGGGAAAATATTTGAACTCATTCGGGGGCATTCATATCTTGATGTGGTTGCTTCTCGTTCCTTTATACTCAGCGTGTGTTTTAAATTATTGGCTGGATACATTGGAAGGTTTAGGATGGGTGTGAATGGTAATATAACTAGTTGTGCATTGATGCTTCTGTGGGTATCAGTGGGTGAAATTCGAAACTCTCATAAATGGTTTGATCAAATGACCGAGATGTGGGGAGGAGCATTTTCTCTTACTGCAGTGCAGGTGTGTATTGCTTGCTAAAATACCTGAGCCTGTAGCTTGGAACTTGAGCTGCAGTGGAGATGATTTTCTCTTGTGTCTTAAACTGGGTAAGGTGATTTACAAGTTAATAGTAGATGAATGTCTCTTAATATTCATGAATTCTGCTCACTGGATATACGATCGTGGCAAGGTGTTAGATAGTGCTAAAGAGTATTCTTCTTTTTATTTTGTTGATGCTTATGAATTTAGTGTTGATACAATTACTTCTTGGATGACTGTTCCTGTTGGTTCAATTCTATTGGATAGTTACAAAGAGGAACTTGTTAATGAGCTTGTTTTGAAACATGGTTCCCAAGTAGAATTGTTGGTGGATACCTGGATTGTATTTGTGCTCATGATTGTTTCAAATGGTATGAATAATAAGATGATTGCTGCATTGCCGGAGAGAAATAAATTTTTGTTGCTCATGTTGGCTAGATTGGTGAGCATTAAGAAGGTACATAAAGGGCCTGTTCAAATGCTGGGCAGGAACGGAGCAGAATTTTTTTTCTTACAGCTAACACGTGACTCGTTTGAGGTGGGCTATTCTACTTGGATCTGTTTCTATTCATTTTACAGTGCTCAACATCTGAGTTCTGGTTGCAACCAACTGATGGCTATCTATAAATGCGTTTTCACTCAATATTCTCAACTGTATTACAAGTATATGTGGAGAATTGCTTGTCAAACCAAGAAGAATTTTTTCTATACTGATCGTGTATTGGCAAGAACAGTGGGAACTAAGACTTTACTCATGGTAGTTCAAGTTGTGAAGGTGTATTTGCTGCCGGGGAGTTATTTGAAGTGGAAGTTCAAATTGTACTCTACAGGGAAATCTAGAAGTTCTTCAAATTATGTAATACTGCCTACTGGTGCTTATGGGATTCAGTTTCTTCGACTCATTAAAGCATCTTATGTACTGGATAGAATGGGTTCCTTCTCACCTGCATGCGCACCTTCGATATTCTTACTATTCTCGATGGAAGATGTAAAACTACGTCTCAATCCAAGAATTGTTGGTTCTCACTCATGGTATTCTCGCTCAACAAAAATCTAATTGTTATACTCGGTTGTTGGAAATGAGAAGTTATATACAATTCGAGTTACGTATATGGACAATGGGAATAAAGTCAGTGCTAAGTATGCTTTACATTCCAAATGTGTTAATGTTAGTGGTCCCGTTGAAGTGGAAATTCAAGTTGGTTTTAACTGGGTTACGGAGCGTGACACATGTTAGCTGGGGTTGGTACGGGTTTGATTTCGGTGGAGAGCTTGGTCGTAAAATGGAACCGTATGAGTCATCCGTCTTTGGAAAGCCGAGGTTCACAATCTAATTACAAACAACTCCTAAGAAGAGCAATCTGTTCTCGAAAAGCTTACAAAGTCGGAAAGACAATAATTATATCTTAATTCTTATGGGTTTACATAGACACCCTAGCTCTAGTTTTCGTTGTAGTCGCGAATTGTATTTCGTCTCCTAAGGGAATCCCTTGGAAGAGTAGTGGGTATCAAGAAGGTGCTTGTACAGGTTCATGGTGGTGAAATCCTTTATGCGGGAATTAGTATGCATCGGTTCTTCCTAACTCTATCTCTTAGCACTAGAGCATTACCACCGGGGTTCCCGGACATCTTTGCTACATTTGAGTCTCCTAGTTCATTTGTGTTTGATAGGGGAAATTTATTTTACGTCATGTGTGGGGATTGTGGTACCGATCAAAGGAATCGATAATTGGACAGATTTTAGGATTCATATTGCAAGGGTGTATTGAAATGGGTGGATCAAGTTTCTGCAGCTTTCTCACATGGAAGAAGACAGAGAGCATGAAACTCATGCATTTGCTAGTCGTGGAGTTGTTATTTATGGGAAACGGGAATAATAACCAAGAATAAAGTTGCAAGCACTACTTGTACCGGTGATTAACAAGCCGTGCAATATGGAGATTGTGGGCACAGTTTACCATGGAAAGACAAGCAAGAGGGACTTCTGTTTCCTAGAGGGATTTATGGGAAGAGCCACTACCTTGTGTGATCATTTTTCTTCCCACTAAAGTAGTCTGTGGATTGCTTGGCTTATAGTGGATATGTCCAAGGTATTCATAGGGCAATTAATTAACATTACGGCCAGTTGCCTCCTACTGCATTCTAGAGTTGACTTTCCATTACTCATGCCAATCTTCTTAACCCACATCCTTGAGGACAAGGATGCTTTGAAGGGGTCGGTAATGTCATGTACCCATTGTGGAGGGGAGTGCCCATATCCTATTGTAGCCTGTAGTTAGCTAAATTAGTAAGGTGTAATGTGTGGTTGGGATGTAACCATGTGGGGGAATGGTGGTCGTCGATTAGTCGGAAACCTAGCTTTATAAGGCCGAGTCCGCCAATGAAAACGGTATCAAATTATTAATCAATACTGAGAACTTTGTTCTTTAGGGTTTGTGTTCTTTGAACTCGAGAGAAGCTTGATTCTTACGAATCAAGTGAGGTTTATCCTCAATCTATCCACCCAATCTTGTCATTGTACTCGGTACATGACAGAGCGATTCTGATTATTCTTGGTTTCATTGTGCATATACCATTATCATCACAATACAAATAACATGATATCAAGCATCACTGACGTGACTCCTAATAATCAAGACAGTACTATATCCTTTATTAAGATTCAATATTCAAACACTAGATCAATCATTCTGTACTATAATTCCCTTTTACCAAAAACTTTCCTAATCTTTAAATATGGATCAATTTGATGTGTTATGATTAGAATTAATTCTTTGATAATTCATGCTTAGGGAGTACAATTTAATATTTGGACACCTTAAAGATTATTAATGAGAAAATAGCTTAATAATAATTTTTTAAATATCATTGTAAACCAAGCAACTAGAAGGAATAGTGGAATCCAGAGCCTTGGTCTATTTTTAAATCTTGAAATTAATTTTGTTTTGAGTTTGCTATATTTTTAGTTATAAAATTAGGTATAAATTCTGCTTTCACAAGTCTTGATCGAATCATCTTGCTACAATATCATTGAATTCACATCAATTTTTGGTGCCGCCGACGCAGACTTGTTTTTAAGTTAGAGTTTTTAGATTTTTTTTTTAGGTTTTTTTTTTTATTATTTTCACTTTGTTCTATTTTACGTTTCTTTGGGTATTTATCTTTGTGCTACAGGTTTGGAATTTGGACCGAAAAGAAATTGAGCCAAAGACTTTGGTGACTAAAGGACTTGGAGTCAAAGATAAAAGCTAAAAGAAAAGGAAGAAAGACAAATATTTTTTTTTTTTTTTTTTTAGACTTATAGATTTTAGTTTTATTTTTTTTAGATTTTTTTAAATTTTGTTTTTAGAAATTGTATTAGGATATCTTTTACTTCTGTAAATTTTCTTTTCTTTTGCACTTTCCTTTTTGGACATTGGACATTGGACTTTGGGACATTTTTTTTTTAAAACCCTACGGAAGGGTAGTATTAAATATAAATTGTTTGCAGAGAAGGACGACAATTACGATATTGCCTCGGCCCTTCGGGTTCGTACACTGACATAGAAGTCGGTGGCCCGAGTCGACTACAACGGTTCTTCGCCCATCTGGTACGGGAGGTAAGTTTTTCTGAACATCCGTGAATGCCCTGTCAGTGGGTTACTGTCTTCCTTCGTATGCATATATGTTGAGGACTGAAAACGGTTTAATTTTCTAGTAAAGGGCAAGGCCTGGCCATACAATATAAGGGTTCGGATTTCATCACCGTTATCTTCCGACTTAGGAACACATAACCTACGCGAACCTAAGCCTTAAAATTTGACTTAAACGAGACCGATAAGGGTAACGAGCTTAATAGGAAAGTCGTTCAAAAAATATTGGTTGCTCTATTAAGCATACTTCAAAGTTCATGATGCTTAATGTAAGTTGAGCGATCCGCCTTATAACCCAAGGAAATATTTTTCCAATGAGGCATGGGTATCAAAGCTCAATTGAGCTTCCCTTGTCTATATTTAACTTACTTTAACTCATATTGATTCCCGAAAGGTTTGCTGAAATTGTAACTAATTGCCTTTCGAAAGAATATAAGCTGGTCTAGAAACAATCTAAGGGAGTCATCATGCTTTTTGTTTGCTAGATAAAATAGGCTTGCTGTGGTGGAGTCAGCCTTGTGTGTGTTTGCATAGAACTTCCCTTCCTTTTAGGATTTTTCTTCTTTTTATTTTTTCTAGTGTATGCCCGAGGTCATTAGAGAACGGGCTTGGAAAAGATACTCTAGGTCGTTTGATTAGTGAAAAACCTAGTAGTTCTTCTTGTGAAGGCGGGGAGCTCGAAGACTCTTCTTTTGAGAGCCCTGTTTTCGGAAATTTCAGCTTTGAAAACTTGACACTTAGTGAAGAAAGTACTCCTAGTCTTTTGGTAGTGCTAGAAATGGAAACCTTAAAAGCTCTGTTGAACCCAACTAGGACCTCTCGTCCGTCATGTATCAAGTTAGCTAAAACTGAGGCAAATTATGAACTGAAACCTGGGACCATACAGATGCTCCCAATCTTTTTAGGCAAAGAAAATGAAAACCCCTATTTTCATGTTAGGAAATTTGAGGAAATTTGTAGTACTCTGAAAATTAAAAATCTAGATGATGATACTTTGAAACTTAGGTTATTCCCCTTTTCCCTGAAAGATAAAGCCAAATCTTGGTTGTATAGTTTTCCTTCTAAGTCTATTGAAACTTATGAACAACTTAATCTGCCCTTTTAAAAAAAAATTCCCTATGCACAAACATCATCTATTAGACAGCAGATTAGCACATTTTCTTAGCAAGGGGGAGAATCCTTATATAGGTATTTGTAAAGGTTCAATGATTTGATAGCCCAATGTCCTCACCATGGTTTAGAGAAGGTTAGGCTAGTTCAGATCCTTTATGAGGGTTTATATTATTCGACAACAACCATGGTTGAGTCTTTATGCATATGTGGGTTTGAGAATAAAGATGTTGATCAGGCGATGAAATTTTTGAATGAAATCGCCGAAAAGATCTAGCAATGGGAAAATAGTAGGGAGCCCCCGAAAACAATTCTTCTAAGTAGAGGAAATGTCAATAGGGTAGAAGGATTTTATGAGTCAGATGCCAAAATTACTGATATAGCAAAAAGGTAAGAAGCCTTAGAATTGAGTCATACTAGTAGTGGAGTAGAGCCCAAGTCCTTTTTGGAATGGCATACTATTGAAGAGCAAGCCCATGCTCTTTATAATAACTCTGGATTTTATAACTGTCCAAAGTTTGACCCATATTCAGAAACCTATAAACCTGGTTGGAGAAACCGCCTAAACCTTTCTTGGTCTAAGGGTCAGAGTCAAGGTCAGTCTAGTAACTCTCAGGTTATACCCCCAGGTTTTGGCTACAATAAGAACCAGCACAAACTCAGAACCCTTCAGATAAAAAGATCACGAGTTTCAAAGCCGTGCCTAAGGTAGGGCAAGAAGTGCGGTCTCCCCAGGCCCAGTTCTGTCAAGCTTTTCCCCTTACAAATTATGGCCTTTTTTTCAGTTGTAAACTAAGCCCATTCTGGGCCTTTTTCATGGGGAAAAAAAGGAAAGTAAAGAGAATTGATATCTGAACCTCCCATTCTTCGAGTATGAACCAAACCACTACGCTAGTAACTCATTTCCGAGACTTAGGGCGTGTATATATAGTATATACATAAATTCATAGATTTTGTATGACACCAAACTCTTTTTAGTTATCTCGTGTTAGGTTTTCTTTTTCTTTTTTTGCATACATTTTCAAAAGTTGACAATGAAAAATCGAATTGTGTGATGACAGTATAATATTTGGATATACTACCAAAAAGTAATTAATTATGATATTTTGGGTGAAAAAAATTTTAACTGCATAAAAGGCCCTATGAACAAGTTCGCACAGGGCCCTTCTAATCTAAGGATCGGCTCTGACGAGTTTAGAAGAGACTCTCGCCTCGTTTATTAAAAGCTCTGAAAATATCAACCAAATGGTTGCACAAGGGATAGAATAAAGTAAAAATACAGGTTATGCTAACTCCCAGGCCATTTTTGAGTTAAAAAAATAGGTTAGTCAGATAAATGAGACTTTGAGAGAAAAATGCAAGTTGTCAGACAAAACCCAATCCTAGAGGAGTTCATGAAGTATGTGGAAGACCATCAGAACAGGTGAATGCTATTAAAACCCTTAGGAGTGGTAGAGTGGTAGACAACAAGGTAACCATATCTGATAATGAACAGGATGTAGTTCACCCTTCTGAATCAGAAACTGGAGAGACTGATAGAGTCTATAAAGAGTCCAATGATGAGGTTCCTAAAAAGTCCGAATTTATTCCCCGAGCCCCATTCCCACAGCTGCTAGTTCCAACTAAGAGGGAGTCCAACTTTAATGATATATTGGAGGTTTTAAAGCAGGTAACTATCAACCTTCCATTATTAGATGCAATTAACCAGATTCCCGCTTACGCCAAGTTCCTTAAGGATATGTGTATGAAGCAAAAGCTTAGTGTACATAAGAAAGACTTTCTAGCTAGCCACGTGAGTTCTATTATTCAGAATACCACTACTCCTAAGTATAAAGACCCAGGGTTCCCTACCATTGCTTACACAATAGGTAAATACCATGTTGAGAAAGCGTTGCTTGACTTAGGAGCCAGTGTGAAATCACTCCCGTACCATGTGTACCTTAAGCTAGGACTTGGTGAGATGAAACCTAACCAAATAACACTCCAGTTAGCTGATAGGTCTGTTGAAATTCCTCGTGGTGTTATCGAGGATGTTCTTATTTAGGTCGACAAGTTTATATATCCGGTGGATTTTGTTATCCTAAATACCCAACCTGTCCCTTACCCAGAGAACCAAATACCAGTGATTTTAGGTTGCCCATTTTTAACTACTTCCAATGCGATCATTAAATGTCAAAATGGTATTATGAATTTATCTTTTGGTAATATGACTATTGAACTGAACATTTTTAATATTAGTAAGCTACCCTCTGAACTAGATGACCCGAGCATATAAAAGGTGAACATGATAGGAACGTTAGTGGAGGAGTCATTACCAAACACATGTTATAAGATCCATTAGATAAATGCCTACCTCACTTTGGGATTGATTTTGATGATGATAATGTGATAAATGAGGTGAATGCTTTGTTAGATTATACCCCTTTGTTAGACACTAATAATGGATGGAAACCTAAGTTCGAACAACTACTAGTTTCTAAGTCTACCATAGTTCCTTCGTTAGAAGAGCCTCCTAAGTTCGACCTTAAAAAACTACTAGATACCTTGAATTATGTGTTTTTAGGCCCATTCTGAGACTTTACATGTAATTGTAGCATCCGACTTGGATAGTGATCAGGAAAGTAGGCTTGTAACCGCCGTCCTTCAAAAAAACAAGGAAGCTTTAGGGTGGACCATAACAGACATTAAGGGTATAAGTCCCACTGTTTGTATGCATCAGATCTATTTAGAGAGTGACACCAAACCTTATAGGGAGATGCAACATCGACTGAACCCTAATATGAAAGAAGTAGTTCGAACCGAGGTTCTTAAGATGTTAGATGCAGGTATTATCTACCCCATTTCGCATGAAGTGGGTCAGCCCGTTCGGGTTGCTCCCAAGAAATCCAAAGATTCTTCGTAGTCTAGAATGATAATAATGAATTAATCCCAACCCGGGTGACCACAGGCTGGCATGTTTGTATTGACTATAGGAAATTGAACAAGGTCACTAGGAAGCACCACTTTCCCCTTCCCTTCATCGACCATATGCTCAAAATATTAGCTGGACATAGTCATTATACTGCTTTTTAGATGGCTACTCCGGCTATAATCAGATCGTTATTGCCCCAGAAGACCAAGAAAAAACTATTTTTACCTGTCCCTTTGGTACCTTTGCGTATAGACGTGTGCCTTTCGGTCTATGTAATGCCCCTGTGACTTTTCAGCGCTGCATGGTGAGCATATTTTCTGATATGGTAGATAAGTTTTTAGAGGTCTTTATGGATGATTTTCAGTGTTTGGTTCATCGTTCGATGAGTGCTTGCATCATTTGTCATTAGTGTTGACTAGGTGTAAGGAAAAGAATTTAGTGCTTAATTGGGAGAAATGTCATTTCATGGTTCGTTCAGGAATTGTATTAGGGCATAACGTATCTTCTAAGGGTATAGAGGTGGATAAATCCAAAATTGACCTTATTAAGACTTTACATGTCCCAAAAACCGTAAGAGATATTAGGTCATTCTTAGGGCATGCAGGGTTTTTTTCGTCGATTCATTAAGGAATTTAGCTTGATTTCTAGACCTCTTTGCAATTTTCTTGCAAAAGATGTTAAGTTTGTCTTTGATGATGCGTGTTTAGAGGCTTTTGAGAAGCTCAAGACTTTACTCACTACCCCACCACCCCCCCCACCCCATAGTCCAGGCACCCAACTGGAACCTACCCTTTGAGATCATGTGTGATGTTTCATATTATGCAATTGGTGTTGTGCTAGGTCAGCGAGAAAACAAATTACTTCATGTGATTTACTATGCTAGCAAAACTCTGAATGATGCCAGTTGAACTATACCAATACAGAGAAGGAACTTTTAGCCATTGTGTTTGTCTTAGATAAGTTTAGACCCTATCTCTTAGGTTCTAAAGTCATAATCTTCACTGATCATGCTGCTTTGAAGTATCTTCTTTCTAAGAAGGATACTAAACCTAGATTGATTATATGGATCCTTTTGTTGCAAGAATTTTCCTTAGACACTAGAGACAAAAAAGGTGCAGAAAATGTAGTAGAAGATAACTCGTCTAGGCTTGTTGTGGATATCCCTGATGATTCTCCTCCTGTTAGGGATAGTTTTCCTGATGAACAACTGTTATTTGTTACCCAATTACCTTGGTATGCGAATATAGTAAACTATATTTTTACTGGTCGAATGCCCCAACATTGGGGTAAACAAGATCGTTCTAGGTTTTTAGCGGAGGTTAAGCACTTCTTTTGGGATGATCCTTATTTGTTTAAGTATTGTCCAGACCATATTATTAGGAGATGTATACCTGAGAGTGACCAGTTCAGTATTATTTCCTTTTGTCATGATCATGCTTGTGGGGGGTCACTTTAGTGCTAAGAAGACTGTTGCTAAGATATTACAGTGTGTATTCTATTGTCCTTCGTTGTTTAAAGACTCCCACAGTTAGTGTGTTACTTGTGAATGTTTCCAGAAATTAGGAACCATTTCCCGTAGGAACATGATGCCCTTGAACCCTATTTTAGTTGTTGAGGTCTTTGATGTGTGGGTATTGACTTTATGGGCCCGTTTCCTAATTCTTTTGGTAATTTATACATCCTTGTCGCTGTAGACGATGTCTCTAAGTGGATTGAGGCGGTTGCGTGTAAAACCAATGATCATAGGGTTGTGATTGAGTTCTTGATAGATAATATACTTGCACGTTTTGGTACACCGCGAGCTATAATTAGTGATGGAGGGTCGCACTTTTGTAATGGACCTTTTAGGCTTGTGATGAAGAAATATGGTATTACACATAAAGTAGCTACCCCGTATCATCCACAGACTAGTGGTCAGGTATAAGTTTCCAATAGAGAGGTAAAACGTATATTAGAGAAAACAGTTAATCCTAATCGGAAAGACTGGTCGTCTAGGCTTACTGATGCCTTATGGGCTTACCGTATTGCGTTTAAGACCCCCATTGGAATGTCACCTTATCGACTTATGTATGGCAAGGCATATCACTTACCTGATGAGTTAGAACATAGAGCATATTGGGCTGTTAAGCAGCTAAATTTTGCACTTGACAAGGCAGGATCCCAAAGGAAACTCCAGCTCAATGGGTTGGAAGAGATTCGTAGAAATGCATATGATAATGCTAAGGAGTATAAGAGCAAAATGAAACTTGTGCATGATATAAATATTCTAAGAAATTCATTTTCTCCAGGTCAAAAAGTTCTTCTGTATGACACTCGTTTGCATCTATTCCTCGGGAAGTTACGCTCTCGGTAGACCGGTCCTTTTGTGGTCCGTACTGTTTTTCCTCATAGATCTGTTGAGATCGATACACCAGATGTTTGTAGTTCTTCGAAGGTTAACGGTCGGAGATTGAAACCCTTGTTAGAGCCGTTTCCTACAGGTGACGTTAAGGAGGTCCCTCTGGAAGACCCTGCTTACCCTGGTGTTGATGGTGGTTTTAGCTTAGGGGTAAAATCGTAAAACCCTAGTCAGACAGTGGACGGCACGCAACTTGAGTAATAATGTCCAAACCAAGAACATTTATTGAACCCTTTAATTTGTCTACAAAAAAATTACCAGGGTACCTTTTTTTAATGCTAATTAGGGTTTCGACAGGCCAAAACCCTAATTCCCACACCGCATGTGCTAATGGAAAACCATGCCAGCCAGACCTACCGCGTCAAGGCATGCCAACCATGCAAGCTGCACCCCTGTGCCAATGGAAAACCATGTCAGCCACACCTACCGCGCCAAGGCATGCCAACCATGCTAGCCGCACCCCTGTGCCAATGGCAAACCATGCCAGCCACACCTACCGCGCCTAAGCATGCCAACCATGCTAGCCGCACCCCTGTGCCAATGGAAAACCATGCCAGCCACACCTACCGCGCTATGCCAAACGCATCTTGCCATGGCCCCATGCCAACCTTGCTGGCCTTCCCTACCCGGCTACCAAAACGAAGGCGTGCGACAATCAACGGTCGCCCTTCAATCCCAGGAGCAAATCCTAGCCGTCTGAGGTTACAAAGTGACCTTTGGCCCACAGCCCTAGCTTGGTCACGAACCAAGCTTGGTCACGCCAAACCTTGGCCCCACATGCCAAGCCAAACCGCACCTAGCCAAGCTAGCAACGCCATGCGCCCATGGCAAACCCTTGGCCCCACATGCCAAGCCAAACCGCACCTAGCCAAGCTAGCCACGCCATGCGCCCATGGCAAACCCTTTGTAACATCCCCACTTCGAATTCTAGGTCGGCCGCCCTAAAATCCCAAGTGTGGCATACTCATGGACCATTTTACATACTCAAGCCGTCATACCAACAAATGGAGATCGGGCTATTGTATGGAGCACATCGACAATAATCCATAAATAAATGAATTTATTCAAATGAAGTTGATAAATACAAATAAAAATTAAAAATGAAACTTTTAGAAACAAAGAAATAATCCTCGACTCGCAGGTCGGTTTCCCAAACAAATGCGAAGAATTTATTTAAAAGAAACACAAGTTCGGTCTTTAGAAGATAATCAATAAATCATTTCGCTAATTAAGCACCGTAAAAGAATTACAAAAATAACTTCTCGGAACAGAAATGCAATCTACCGGCTAGGTTGCTCCACGGTCACGGTCTCCTGAAAAGATAGTAAGTTGGGTCAGACCCCAACTAAAAGTAGGCTTTCACTCCCTTATAACTTTCAAATACGATCTAACAAGCTTTAAAAATAATTTTATCAACAAAACAATTGATTAGGAGTAAAACCATTTATAAGCACCAACATTGTTAAAATAACATTCAAATGATAGTAGCCCAAGGAGTAAGGATATACCAAACAGATTTTTAAAAAAGATAAGAACTAAGATGTAATCATGTCATTTAGTTATGAAACCAGAAAGACGTAAATATTTCCCGTACCCACGTCCTACTGTATTTTTTTCTAACTGCCCCTCTCTTGCTTCTTAGTCTATCCGAACGACAACCCACATCAACCCTTGTGTAGTCCACTAAGTCCTCTTACCGTGCGCCGGAGAAACATAATGTTGTCGAACCCATAAAAAGATAATAGATCCGTATCTTTTAGGTGACCCTGCGGTCATCGCCGTAACAAACTCATGGGAATCGAGCCAACTACGGGTGATACAAAACAAACTAATATCCACACCCATTCATTTTCCCAAAAGGGTGATATCAATGCCAACACTACAAGTCGGCTGTCACCTACAACTCTACACACATTCTTTTAGCCATCTGTTCACTATGACAATAATTGCGTGCATTTCATTCCCTGATTAACACTTGGTCGCACCAAACAATTCTACAAACAAGACCCAGTGAAACCACACGCATCAAGATTTTTGTAATTCATTAAACAGTTATATCCCAAATGGATACAATTACAAATACTTCTACAGTACTGTTCAGACTAAGGCACTTATGGACCATAAATAAACCACCCTAGTTCACTGTACCCACTCAAGAGATTAATGTCTAAGCTTAGGCGTACCACTTTCAAACAGCACCAACTCATGCGATTAATTCGTTAAAGCTTGGTCCATTAATCAAAGCACATGGGGTCCTAGCACTTCTTATACAGTAGAGATATAGGAAGTCAAGTAACTTATTCAAAAGGAAGAGGGATCAAAAATAGAATAAACCTATCAGGATGATTTTCTGGACGGCATAACTAAAAATGAAAATTCTCGTTTCATCCATCGGTATTACTACAAAAACCACCCATTGTACGATTTAAACA
This sequence comes from Papaver armeniacum, assembly GCA_023531295.1. Classification (NCBI taxonomy): domain Eukaryota; kingdom Viridiplantae; phylum Streptophyta; class Magnoliopsida; order Ranunculales; family Papaveraceae; genus Papaver; species Papaver armeniacum. The sequence goes on along the minus strand of JAJJWW010006619.1, from coordinate 678,071 downwards.
CCAAGAGTTGTTGTCTTCATCCCGTTTTACCCAGCACAGAACATAAGAGAAAACCTTTACACAGTCTATCACCTAGCCGCCCACTTAGCATGACCCTAAGGCTGGACTAATAGGAAACATATTACTACAGACCCTTTTCTCTCTTTAGTCTGATCTTTTAGAAGTTTTCTAAACTTACTAGATGAATAGTTAAAAGATATAAGAGTTAGAAAACCTACTTGGTATGAAGAAAGAATTATCCTCCCATTTGAAATAGTTGCTTTCGCCTCAAATCTGTCTTTCTCCTTTAGCTTCTCTCACAGTAGTTGGAGATCCAAAAAAAAATATACAAAGTCTATGCGGCTGCTTTTGTTTAGAAAATTCCCAAACCCTAAGTGCAATACATACTATATATTTTTTTCCCTAATCAAATAAATAAGTTTCCAAAAATTCCATTGATCATACTGATTTTATGCTCCTACTAAATAAGAGGCGGGATATACACGCCCAAAAATTCCATTCAAAAAAAAAAATACACGCCCAAAACTAACTTAGCTATTTACACATACTTATTTAGGATAAGGGGTTTTACAATCTCCTCCCCTAAGAAAAAGGATTACGTCCTCGAAATCGACCTACATTTACTAATCTAAAATTCACAAAGTACCTTATTGTGGTCCAATTAGCCAGCTAACCGTGCGTTAGCATACTAAATGTTCGCATCGACATTTCCTAGTATATATAACCAGCTAAGCAATATAAATGCAACCCCAAGGTCATTGCACTTTTCCCGTGCAAAGCAACACATATGCGACCCCTCGGTCATCGCATTAATAACTTAGGAAATTTGAGCCAACCACACGTAAAGCACGAAACAATCAACACTCATCAACATAACAAAAAAAACAAGAAAAACATAAAAGTAAGATAGGTCGAGAAAATACCTTCCATCGCGGATACATGTTCTCCCTCGCCACAAGGTAATATAACATTCATTCGGTTTTGTTCTCTCCCTAGTGGTACTTGACGACCTTTCCCATTATTCACAACTCCAAGTTTGTTTTTATTTTGACAGTCTTGGAGATTTATGTCACTGTTCTCCGCATTTGTAACACTGCCCTCTAAAAACATAAGGTTCCTCTTCTTCCATGATTCTTAGAGGCTGAGGTGCTTGAGTTGTTGCACCATGGTTAGTGGTCTGCTCATCTGCTCGTGGCTTCTTCCAATTATGCCTTCCAACTTTATTAGATCTCTCATTCCTCTTAGGTTCTAATTTCTTTTTTCTAGCCTCTTGGATCCTCAAACAATGCGCCCTAGCACAGTTCACCACCTTGGAATAGGTATCAAAACTAGGATTGCCAATGCTATGGCGAGCAATTCCACCATGTACTCCACTCAAAAACCTTCCGATCCTATCGGATTCGGTAGGAATAAGATGAGCAGCAAATATCGACAAACGATCAAACTCACACTCATACTCAACCACTGTTTGATCTTCCTTGTACTCTAGTTCCTCAAACTTCCTAATCATTGCTTGACGCTCGACTGGGGGAAAATAGTGTGCAAGGAACAAATCTTTGAATCTTGTCTGTGTAACCTCCATGGCATCAACTGTCTTGCCCATCGACTCCCACCAAGTTGCTGCATTCCCCTCCAATAGAAAAGCATCCATCCTCTGCTTATAAGCCTCGGGACAATCAAACTGAGCTAGTATCCCATCCACTTTTGAGCACCACTGATGTGCTTCAGTTGAACCTCATTTTCTCGTGAACGAAGAGGGTTTCATCTTTAGAAAATCTTGGTAATACTGAACCCAAGGCTTCGTGTTTCTCTCTACAATTGCAGGTCCATTCATTTCCGGGAGTGCCACATTTTCTGGACCTCCACGTGGACCAAGCCTCTGATCTAATGTTGCTGTGATCGCAGTATTTAGCATTGTCTGAAGGTTCTCTAACGTTAAGGCGTTAGGCCCACCCTCTCTTCCTCCAGTACGAAAAAAATCGAGAGCCACCTGTGGACCTGTTCCTACTAGATTGAGTTCCACTTGTGGACCTAGTCCTACAAGATCGAGAGCTACGTGTGGACATAATATCATCTTCATTACGAGATCTACTACCAACATTGCGTGAGTTACTTTCCATCACAGAGTCCTCAACAAAATCCTCATTCCTTCGGCCACGACCACGACCTTAAGTATTACGTCTACCGCGACCATCCATCCTCTAAGAATGGAAATAAAAACAAGAAACTATCAACACATATTCATACCAAGAAAAACAATCAACGAGCTCCTAAAACTCGTGCCTAACGTGATCAAACAAGACCCTACACCCGCTCCCAAGGATATATGTGGTAGGCCCGAAGAGGTGTTTGTAAATTTGACCTACGTGTAATACCGCAAGTGCACGGCGTCTATTGGAGACGCGGCAAGTACGGGTCGATCCATAGAGACGAGGGTGCTTTCAATGATCTATGGCTATGCTAAAGCGACTTCAAGTGGTAACAAGTGACAACGGATGTTTGTTTTGCCGATACGGCCTGAATTGAAATGGTGTGAACCTAAGCTAAGGCAAAAAGTGATGGGATATTAGGTCTGCAAATCCACCACTAACTCTTATTGTGTGCTCAACTCGGTTGAGTTTCTTGTTCATGTGACGAGTTGATGATAATGTGTCAATCTTATCAATAGCTCTATCACCTAAAGGATTTCACCTGGAGATAACTCAATTTATCACTAAGGGTACTAACCCCGAGCATTAGTTATCTAATTAAGTATAACTAATCAAAGGAATTAGCATTTGATAATTGAAACTATGAGTGAAACATTCTCACTACAATGTTAGTCCAACTACAATACATACAAGGCATGTATAGTGAGAGCAGAGTGATGAGATGTTAGAATTGAGCATATCTAATAACATTTAAGCTTTCAAGAACATTCAGCAGAGTTTAACACAACATGGAGTTAGGGTTTCATTGAAACCCTAACACACTAAATTAAAACATGATAAAACAGCAAATGAAACAAATTAAACCTAAAATGTCTGCTCTGGCTAATCCAGGCGTAAGTAAAAATACCCTCTCCCTCTTCTATTTATACATGCAAGCAAAATTATCTCCAACCCTAATTCTTCCCAAAAATCGAAATAAAATAGAAATTAAATCAAAACTCTTCTCACCCATACTCAAATCGCTCCTCTCTTTCTAATCGCCTCGTAGACGCCATGCATGGTTGTTGTGACCTAACCCTAGTTCTTATCTTCTCTAAGTTAGCTTCTAGGGTTGCGAAGCTAAGAGAGAGAAATAAGAGCTAAAGAGGTGGTGCCGTTGTTTGCGAGATGGTGTTGCCGTGTCGTGGAGGGTTGTTGGTGAGGTGGTGTTGTCTCGGTGGTGGTATGGGTGAAGAAGGAGGTGGCGGAGCGAGCTGCGCTCCGATGGAGACGGGGGAGAGAAGAGAGAAGAAAGAGAAAGATGGAAGGAAATGGTCTCCTTTCGAGTGGGGGTATAGGGTATGGTTGATTCGGTGTAAAGCGAAAAAAGCAAAGGACTGAAGAGAAGGGCCTAGAGAGCGTAGGATGGAGCCGATGGAGATCTCGAACGGCTCGGGGGATGTAGACGGTTTTGGTGTGATCTAGTGTTGCACGGGAGCAGCGATCTTCGATGCACGTGGAGGCAGCGACCGTTGGATGAGGGAGAAAGAAATCTCAACGTCTCGGAAGAGACGGGCTCGGATCCGGGTCGTGGGTAGCTTTAGCCCAAGTCTTCCTTGTTGGGTTGCAACTGATTTGCGCGCGGGCTTTGGCTATCCGCTCCATAGATGTTTGACTCCAATTCTTCGCTCTTTAGCTCCTCAGTTTCTCCGGACTTTATTTATTACCTAAAAACACAAAATTAATTAATACAAATATTTATTCTTGAAAACAAGGAAAATACGGAATACTGGGATAATATCTCGATTTCTAAGCGCAAAGATGAGTAAAATGCCAATAAAAAGGTGTATAAATATGCACTATTTGGCACTCATCAATATGTTACTGTGGCTCGATACCACTTTGTAACATCCCCACTTCAATTCTAGGTCGGCCGCCCTAAAATCCCAAGTGTGGCATACTCATGGACCATTTTACATACTCAAGCCGTCATACCAACAAATGGAGATCGGGCTATTGTATGGAGCACGTCGACAATAATCCATAAATAAATGAATTTATTCAAATGAAGTTGATAAAGAAGAAATAAAAATTAAAAATAAAACTTTTAGAAACAAAGAAATAATCCTCGACTCGCAGGTCGGTTTCCCAAACAAATGCGAAGAATTTATTTAAAAGAAACACAAGTTCGGTCTTTAGAAGATAATCAATAAATCATTTCGCTAACTAAGCACCTTAAAAGAATTACTTAAAATAACTTCTCGAACAAAATGCAATCTACCGGCTAGGTTGCTCCACGGTCACGGTCTCCTGAAAAGATAGTAAGTTGGGTCAAACCCCAACTAAAAGTAGGCTTTCATCCCTTATAACTTTCAAATACGATCTAACAAGCTTTAAAAATAATTTTATCAACAAAACGATTGATTAGGAGTAAAGCCATTTATAAGCACCAACATTGTTAAAATAACATTCAAATGACAGTAGCCCAAGGAGTAAGGATATACCAAACAGATTTTTTTAAAAAGATAAGAACTAAGATGTAATCATGTCATTTAGTTATGAAACAAGAAAGACGTAAACATTTCCCGTACCCACGTCCTACTGTATTTTTTTCTAACTGCCCCTCTCTTGCTTCCTAGTTTATCCGAACGACAACCCACATCAACCCTTATGTAGTCCACTAAGTCCTCCTACCGTGCCCCGGAGAAACATAATGTTGTCGAACCCATAAAAAGATAATAGATCCATATCTTTTAGGCGACCCCGCGGTCATCGCCGTAACAAACTCATGGAAATCGAGCCAACTACGGGTGAAACAAAACAAACTAATATCCACACCCATTCATTTTACCAAAAGGGTGATATCAATGCCAACACTACAAGTCGGCTGTCACCTACAACTCTACACACATTCTTTTAGACATATATTCACTATGACAATAATTGCGTGCATTTCATTCCCTGATTAACACTTGGTCGCACCAAACAATTCTACAAACAAGACCTAGTGAAACCACATGCATCAAGATTTTTGTAATTCATTAAGCAGTTATATCCCAAATGGATACAATTACAAATACTTCTACAGTACTGTTCAGACTAAGGCACTTATGGACCATAAATAAACCACCCTAGTTCACTGTACCCACTCAAGAGATTAATGTCTAAGCTTAGGCGTACCACTTTCAAACAAAGACCAACTCATGCGATTAATTCGTTAAAGCTTGGTCCATTAATCAAAGCACATGGGGTCCTAGCACTTCTTATACAGTAGAGATATAGGAAGTCAAGTAACTTATTCAAAAGGAGGAGGGATCAAAAATAGAATAAACCTATCAGGATGATTTTCTGGACGGCATAACTAAAAATGAAAATTCTCGTTTCATCCATCGGTATTACTACAAAAACCACCCATTGTACGAATTAAACACCAAGAGTTGTTGTCTTCATCCCGTTTTTACCCAAAGACGAACATAAGAGAAAACCTTTACACAGTCTATCACCTAGCCGCCCACTTAGCATGACCCTAAGGCTGGACTAATAGGAAACATATTACTAATAGGAAACATATTACTACAGACCCTTTTCTCTCTTTAGTCTGATCTTTTAGAAGTTTTCTTAACTTACTAGATGAATAGTTAAAATATATAAGAGTTAGAAAAGCTACTTGGTATGAAGAAAGAATTATCCTCCCATTTGAAACAGTTGCTTTCGCCTCAAATCTGTCTTTCTCCTTTAGCTTCTCTCACAGTAGTTGGAGATCCAAAAAAAAATATACAAAGTCTAGGCGGCTGCTTTTGTTTAGAAAATTCCCAAACCCTAAGTGCAATACATACTATATATATTTTTTTCCTAATCAAATAAATAAGTTTCCAAAAATTCCATTGATCCTACTGATTTTATGCTCCTACTAAATAAGAGGCGGGATATACACGCCCAAAACTAACTTAGCTATTTACACATACTTATTTAGGATAAGGGGTTTTACACCCTTGGCCCCACATGTCAAGCCAAACCGCACCTATCCATGCTAGCCGCCCCATATGCCAACGGCTTACCAAACCCTTGGCCCCACATGCCAAGCCAAACCGCGCCTAGCCAAGCTAGCCACGCTATGCGCCCATGGAAACCCTTGGCCCCACATGCCAAGACAAACCGCACCTAGCCAAGCTAGCCACGCCATGCGCCCATGGCAAACCCTTGGCCCCACATGCCAAGCCAAACCGCACCTAACCATGCTAGCCGCACCATGTGCCAACGGCTTGCCAAACCCTTGGCCCCACATGCCAAGCCAAGCCACACCTTGCCTTGGCACCTAGCCATGCTAGCCGCACCATGTGCCAACGTCTTGCCAAACCCTTGGCCCCATATGCCAAGCCAAGCCACACCTTGCCTTGGCACCTAGCCATGCTAGACGCAGCATGTGCCAACGGCTTGCCAAACCCTTGGCCCAACTTGCCAAGACAAATCGCACCTAGCCATGCTAGCCGCACCATGTGCCAACGGATTGCCAAACCCTTGGCCCCACATGCCAAGCCAAACCGCACCTATCTATGCTAGCCGCTCCATGTGCCAACGGCTTACCAAACTCTTGGCCCCACATGCCAAACGCACCAAGCCGCGCCACCATGCTGGCCTTCCCTACGCGGTTACCAAAACGAAGGCGTGCGACAATCGACGGCCCCCCTTCAATCCTAGGAGCAAATCCTAGCCCTACAAGGTTACTAGACGACGCATGGTAACCTTTAGCCCGAAAACCTAAGATTGGCCACGCGAAACCACCGCATGCCAACCTAACCGCGCCTCCATGCCACGCCAATGGCATGCCAACCTAGCCGCGTCACCATGCCATGCCAATGTCATGCTAACCTAGCTGCGCCACCATGCTGGCCTTCCCTATGCGGCCACCAACAAACGAAAGCGTGCAAATATCAACGGCTATATTTCCTCTTAAGATACAAAATCTCGACCGTCGAATGTCACCAAGCTACCAAGTCTCCCGAGCTCGACTTGCCAGGCAACAACCCTATGCTACATGTTTTCCACAAAAACATTCGAGACATAAACACATATCACAAACTGGGGAATCCTCTTGGGTATTGGTTTGGCGGTTTACAGCGTGCGGCGTACACTACGCCCGTCATAAGGGTGAGGCGGTTAGTAAATACAGGGAGTTAAAAGTGAAATGTTCATGGGATATCAATTCCATACGTTAATATTTTTATGGAACATCAATTCCATGCATTAACGATTTTATGGAACATCAAATTCCATGCATACGGTTACCACCTCCTCCCATTTACTTACCCATTTTTCCATTCCTTAATGAGACCAGGGTACGTTTCACTTCTACTTGTATAAATAGGTCTTACCTATTTCCATAGAATGACAAGTTCATTCGGGAATACACAACACTCAGAAAATACTTGCTAGCTTACCATTTGTTAGCCTTCCCAGTTTTGTGATACAAGTCGTAGTAACACAACTACTCTTCCAGAATCAACTATTCTGGTCTCATCACTTTCCTTGCTTCCCTCCCCAAAACCAACCCATTCTCCTTCACTTTGTGACCGAAGCAAGTCTGGAATGGCAATTTCTTGGTTTAGGCCGGGCTTGTACAGATTGATCTCTCGAATCTAAAGTACTCCTTGCAGTACATTGTTTAGGGTTTAAATTGTTTCTCACCCGTACACCCAAAATTACTGAAATCAGCAGATTCCATTTTCACCTACAAACAATTGGCGACCACAGTGGGAGGTTGATCTTTCGGTTACAATTTCAATGTTCGACCATCGATCTCATGCTTCGACCCAGACATCAAGATGATAGAAGCAGGCGGCCCGTTCAGGGATCGACGACTCGCCACGACGACCCGACTATCACCATGACACGGCAAGGGATGACTGGGGACTTCCTAGAGGATATAACCAAACAATCCGCCCGAGAATAGATGACTCGGTTATCAGGCAACTTAGTAACGACTGGGGACTTTCCACAATCACGACGGTGCTTCCCGTAAAACCTGGTCTTACACCCGGAAAGTTTCTTTTTTCATCAGGGGACCTAAAAAACCAAGTAAGTCCTACCTAGACAAAATGCGTGGTTTACCTTTTCAAGTTTTCATGGGAATAAAAAAAAACACAATAGCCATGTTCTGTTCCACCCCATGTCATCTACCAAACACACGGTTCCATGGTTTTTCTGGGATGCCGGCAACATTTTCAACCAAGACAACATCATTTCCAAAAAAAACAATTCAATCCTAAATGATTCATTCCAAAAGAATAATCTAAAACCGTCAAGGTAATATTTATCTATCAACCCAAAAAAAAAATCCAGAAAATCAAAACCATAAACCAGGCGCTTCCATTTGCCTTTCAAAAAAAAAAAAGTTCAGAAGACAGAAATGTATTTAAGGAAAGTTTTCCAACAGCGGCTTGATCCTCTTAGCAAAGGCCTCCCCGTGCTCTGGAGAGCCGCCATTTTCAACTTCACCGCCTTCCCACAATCTTTTGAATTTCGCTTCCTTCTTCTTCACCATGTCTCGCGGAAGGACCTTCGACCGTTTGGGCCAAAGAATGACTTTTCAACCTCGGAGAAACCGTCGACGAACCAAGGAGCATTGAACTCGAACTTTATGCACATGTCACGGTGGAACCTCCAGCTCGAGATTACGTCCTCAGAAACTGTATGACCAGTCATGTTGCGCATGTCGTAAATCGAAGACAAGGCTTCCTCCACACGCTTGACCAGCGCGTATCGGCTAGTAATTTTCTTGGTCGTGGCAATATGACCGTAGCTTTCCCATATCTTGGTATATAACGCCTCATGTTTAGATGGCATGCTAAATCCCCCAATCAACACGTGATCCGAATAAGGAACCAGGTATGGAGGAACAAAGGTGGCACCTGCGACTGCATAAGTAACTGGCGAATGATTCCTTACAACAATTGCGCCAACATTCGCGTGAGAAATATCCGCTGTCTGAGTCACAACAACGCTTCCATCTTGATCGGCCTCTGTTTCAAAGCCACCAGGCTTGGATGACACGGCTAGAGACAAAGCCGTGTCTTCACCAGTTTCCATCTCAAGTTCGTCTTCAGAGACGACTTCGCTCTGTGATATCATGGCTTAGACACTCTTTTAAAAAAAAAAGGGAGAGCAAGAAGGAAGGAAGAAGAAGAGCATGGAAAAGACTCACTGATTCGCTTTCACACCGACTAGAGGAAGATTCAGCACTGCTATCGGAAGAACTACTCTCGCCATATCTGGACTCTGAGCTTTCATCCTTCTCGGATTCCCCTTCTCCATGGGTAGGCTCATCATCGTTGCCTTCCATCTCAAGAGGTGCGGTTTTCTGAGTACGTGCAAGTTTAGTGAAGGCGTTCAAGCTGCTAAGACCCTAGGCAAGGCACAAGAACAGACACTCAGAAATAAGACAAAGATATACGCAATCCGATTGAATCAGGAAGAAAATTATACGTACTCGCATATTGGAAGAGCTAAAAGTCGGGAGAGCCATCGGATCCGACTAAAAACCACCAGCACGACTTTTAGATCTTCGCTCCTTCACTTGGGGACTATCTGCATTCGGGCTAACGGATTTTCGCTTGGGATCCCTCAGCAATGGATGTTCCGCTAAAATCGCAGGAGAAGGCTTACCGCGACGATTTTCTACCACATCATTCACGAATCCATGGATAGCAAGAAACTCATCCTGCCAAAATATGTTATATTTGGAGTTTGTTGATGGATTTCGTTCCGTTAAGCGAAAAGGAGACTTTGACCCGACACAAGAGCACTAGCATCGAGAACAGTAGACAACGGGATTTCTGGAACAACCGGTTGACGAACGAGTGGGACACCTTGGTCAAAACCCATATGCCGAGCCGCCCTATCAATATTGTAAGAGATCGCTTTGCAAGATACTCGAAAGAAAGACGATACATGACCGGGCGTGCAGCTTCGCATGAACACCATCTCTCCAACACTCAGATTCTCTTTATCAGAAGATAAAGACATGTTCGGAACAGGAGCAAAGGTACTGATCTAAGTTATATATGCATGCACCGGAGCCCATGGACGAAAAATTAACCGTGTACGAGTTGTCAAGAAATCCAACCAGGTTCGAGCCAATCTTTGGACGCCTATTCGACCAGCGCAGTATCCTGGAGACACCCCAAGACTCGGGAAGCACAACCAACGGTTTTGGGGCGTACTTCTCGAAGTGCTCCCACAGCCACGCCTGAAGAAAGGCGGCATGAATGTATGAATCCACTTTCATATAGCCGTTTGAAGCACACATATCCGAGACCAGCTGATCCAAGTGTGCGTACAGACAACCAAGAAACAAACCGCCATTAGGGAGAACGATGCCTTTTGCTATTTTTATAGCAAACTTGATAAGTTCCTGCCTTATCTCCTTCTTACCGGAGCCGTCATCAAAAATATCTCTGGATAACCAAAGAGCCAAGAATGCCGCGACATGAAGTATGATATTCTTCTGGTTCGACTCCAACTCGTCAGGAAACCACTGAGACACCCACCAGTCATAGAAGCACTTCGTCTCGTTTTCTTTCCGAACGAATCCATTTGACTTCGCAACCAGGGTGGCACGCATTTCTTCGTCATCTGCAGACAACCTAACGTCGAGGTTTCCAATTACGGGAAGATTTAGCAACACAGGCACGCTCTCAAGGAGATGGTCATTTCACCCCACCCGCATATAGCCGTGTGGGTGTCCTGGACACCATCCGGAAACAAAAGCAACTAGGCTTGGAATATCTTTCCTAATGCGGAGTACGCGGAAGCCGCAACAATGACCAACGATCTGCGCCTTGGTCAAATTGGTTTTTACATGCTCTTGGCTCATCATAAACCGCATCAATTTCTCGAAGAGACGTAACGAACTCACAGAGATTTTAAAGTCAATAGGAGAGGCATGATATTCTTTCCTCTGAAGGCAAAACCTTATTACGCCTCCTGGCCGAACCAATCGGTCTTCTCCCTTACTTTCCGAATCAGTCAGAAAAATCGACACATACTTGGGGTGATTTCTCTTAACCGTGGTCGATGTCGTGAAGAACTCATCATCTACGTTTGGCTTGGAATTGCCAACATCTTTCGGTACGGCAAAACTTTTCTCAAGTGACATCATAATGAAGACTCTCCCACGCTACTTTCACCTTCCAAACAACTACAATGGAACAATACGAAGAGAAATTATTACGGAAAGTGCACGGAAATTATTGTTCCACCCAAGATGCAAGCTAGCTTGTTTCAAAGCCGTACCCTGCAGCATAAAATTCTTGTCCGGCCGAGGAGGTGCGCCCCACCATGGGAACCATGCACACGGCCACACCAAAACAAGGAGTAAACCCTAAAAACTAGGTTTTCGTGGGGAAGGGATGGCAATTACTATCGCGTGCTTACTTTGCACAGTGAGTTGAGGCGGTCAACATTACTATGGTATTCATGCCTAAGTACTACTACAAGCTCGTGCAAAACATACCTACGGCTAGGATTCAAACCAACATTTTCCACAAGGTCATGAAAAGGTACGCCTACAACTAAGGTTTACACCAACACAAAAGAAAAGAGAAAACAAGTTAAAGAAGAAGTATTGGAAGGCATACCTGGGATTTGCTTGTCCGCTTTGCTTTACTGCTACCACACGGCTGGGATAAAAAAAATAGGCGTGAAACGAAAGAGAAGCCGGCCCTCCTTTTATATATACATGGTACGTGGGAGTTTGAGCAAGGAAAGGATTTCCTATTTTGAGCCAAGAAAGGAAAAGAGGAAACCGGTCCCGCAAAGACCAATTTCCACGCCCAAGACCGCTCACGCCGTGCCTTGGCCCCGCACGCCAAGCCGTCCGCTATGCTTTGCCTCCCCAAGCTGTGCACACCTCGCCTCACCAGACCACGCCTTGCCATGGCCGCACCATGCCAAGCCGTCCACTCCACTATCGCAGGCCCTATCATGCCAGGCTGTCCATGCCATGGCTTGCCACACCGACACCAACAACTCGTCGAGCCAACATTATGATATTCCTTAACCCATCCAAGATGATGAGAAGCCAGATCACGCCTCTCACCTCACCGCTTCACGGTCTACATGAATAAGATCTATGCAAGGCTGCCAAATGTGGGATCATGAACTCTCCTTGCCACAAATAGCAACCGTGTCAAGCCATCCACCATGCTTTCCTTCCTAAGACCACGCCACCTCTTGGCCCCACGTGCCAAGCCATCCGCTACGGTTTGCCTTCCAAGACTGCACCCGCTTTGCCTCGGTGATGTACGGCCATACCAAGCCAACAACTTTCGTCTCACCCCTCCACGGTCTGCATCCCCAGTACAACTTATGCAGGGCCGCCAACACGGGAAGAAAAAACTCTCTTCACCTCTCAAAAAGGTTAGTCGGATTTTCCTGACCATCTTTACAATGATTTACGTCTTGATTGCGTCCTTGTCTGTCACCATCATATGCTTACCTCGCAACGAGTCACCTGTTCCGAACTAAGCATGGGACTTAATGTTGATGGTGGTTTTTATCTTAGGGGTAAAATCGTAAAACCCTAGTTAGACAGTGACATCACAAAACTTGAGTAATAATGTCCAAACCAAGCACATTTATTGAACCCTTTAATTTGTCTGCAAGAAAATTACCAGGGTACCTTTTTTTAATGCTAATTAGGGTTTCGACAGGCCAAAACCCTAATTCCCACACCGCATGTGCCAATGTCAAACCATGCCAGCCACACCTATCGCGCCAAGGCATGCCAACCATGCTAGCTGCACCCCTGTGCCAATGGGAAACCATGCCAGCCACACCTACCGCGCCAAGGAATGCCAACCATGCTAGCTGCACCTCAGTGCCAATGGCAAACCATGCCCGACCACACCTATCGCGCCTAGGCATGCCAGCCAGTGCTAAACGCACCCCCGTGCCAATGGAAAACCATGCCGGCCACACCTACCGCGCCATTCCAAACACACCTTGCCATGGCCCCATGCCAACCTAGCCGCGCCACCTTGCTGGCCTTCCCTATCCGGCTACCAAATAGAAGGCGTGCGACAATCAACGGTCGCCCTTCAATCCCAGGAGCAAATCCTAGCCGTCTGAGGTTACCAAACGACCTTTGTCCCAAAGCCTTAGCTTGGTCACGCCAAACATTAGTCCCACATGCCAAGCCAAACCGCACCTAGCCAAGCTAGCCACGCCATGCGCCCATGGAAAACCCTTGGCCCCACATGCCAAGCCAAACCGTACCTAGCCATGCTAGCCGCCCCATATACAAACGGCTTACCAAACCTTTGGCCCCACATGCCAAGCCAAACCGCAACTAGCCAAGCTAGCCACACCATGCGCCCATGGCAAACCCTTGGCTCCACATGCCAAGCCAAACCGCACCTAGCCATGCTAGCCGCCCCATATTCCAACGGCTTACCAAACCCTTGACCCCACATGCCAAGCCAAACCGCGCCTAGCCATGCTAGCCGCACCATGTGCCAACGGATTGCCAAACCCTTGGCCCCACATGCCTAGCCAAACCACACCTTGACTTTGCACCTAGCCATGCTAGACGCACCATGTGCCAATGGCTTGCCAAAACCTTGGCCCCACATGCCAAGCCAAGCCACACCTTGCCTTGACACCTAACTATGCTAGCCGCACCATGTGCCAACGGCTTGCCAAACCCTTGGCCCCACATGCCAAGCCAAACCGCACCTAGCCATGCTAGCCGCACCATGTTCCAACGGCTTGCCAAACCCTTGGCCCCACATGCTAAGCCAAACCGCACCTAGCTATGCTAGCCGCCCCATGTGCCGGGTCTTCCCAAACCCTTGGCTCCACATGCCAAACGCACCTAGCCGCGCCACCATGCTGGCCTTCCCTACGCGGATACCAAAACGAAGGCGTGCGACAATCGATGGTCCCACTTCAATCCCAGGAGAAAATCCTAGCCCTCCAAGGTTACCAGACGATGCATGGTAACCTTTAGCCCGAAAAACCTAAGTTTGGGCACGCCATGCCAACCTAGCCGCGCCTCCATGCCAAGCCAATGGCATGCCAACCTACCCGCGCCACCATTCCATGCCAATGGCATGCTAACCTAGCCGCGCCACCATGCTGGCCTTCCCTATGCGGCCACCAACAAACGAAAATGTGCAAAGATCGACGGCTACCTTTCCTCTTAAGATACAAAATCTCGACCGTCGAAGATCACAAAGCTACCAAGTCTCCCTAGCTCGACTTGCCAGGCAAAAACCCTATGCTATATGTTTTCCACAAAAATATTCGAGACATCAACACATATCACAAACTGGGGGATCCTCTTGGGTTTTGGTTTGGCGGTTTACAGCGTGCGGCGTACACTACGCCGTGTCATAAGGGTGAGGCGGTTAGTAAATACGAGGGAGTTAAAAGTGAAACGTTCATGGGACATCAATTATATACGTTAATATTTTTATGGAACATCAATTCCATGCGTTAACGATTTTATGGAACATCAAATTCCATGCATACGGTTACCACCTCCTCCCATTTACTTACCCATTTTTCCATTCCTTAATGAGACCAGGGTACGTTTCACTTCGACTTGTATAAATAGGTCTTACCTATTTCCACAGACCGACAAGTTCATTCGGTAATACACAACTCATAAAATACTTGCTAGCTCACCATTTGTTAGCCTTCCCACTTTTACGATACAAGTCGTAGTAACACAACTACTCTTCCGGAATCAACTATTCTGGTCTCATCACTTTCCTTGCTTCCCTCCCAAAAACCAACCCATTCTCCTTCACTTTGTGACCGAAGCAAGTCTGGAATGGCAATTTCTTGGTTTAGGCCGGGCTTGTACAAATTGATCTCTCGAATCTAAAGTACTCCCTTGTAGTACATTGTTTAGGGTTTAAATTGTTTCTCACCCGTACACCCAAAATTACTGAAATCAGCAGATTCCATTTTCACCTACAAACAATTGGAGACCACAGTGCGAGGTTGATCTTTCGGTTACAATGTCAATGTTCGACCATCGATCTCATGCTTCGACCCAGACATCAAGATGATAGAAGCAGGCGACCCGTTCGAGGATCGACGACTCGATTACGAACGACCGACTATCGGTCATGACACGGCAAAGGATGGCCCAGGGGACTTCCTACGGGATATAAGCAAACGATCCGCAGAAATTGACGACTCGGTTATCAAGCAACTTAGTAACGACTGGGGACTTTCCACAATCACGACGGTGCTTCCCGTAAAACCTGGTCTTACACCCGGAAAGTTTCCTTTTTCATCAGGAGACCTAAAAAACCAAGTAAGTCCTACCCATACAAAATGCGTGGTTTACCTTTTAAAGTTTTCATGGGAATAAAAAAAAAACACAATAGCCATGTTCTGTTCCACCCCATGTCATCTACCAAACACACGGTTCCATGGTTTTTACGGGATCCTAAGGCAACACTTTCAACCAAGACAACATCATTTCCAAAAAAAAAAAAACAATTAAATCCTAAATGATTCATTCCAAAAGAATAATCCAAAACCGTCAAGGTAACATTTATCTATCAACCCAAAAAAAAAATATCCAGAAAATCAAAACCATAAACCAGGCGCTTCCATTTGCCTTTCAAAAAAAAAAAGAAGTTCAGAAGACAGAAATGTATTCAAGGAAAGTTTTCCAACAGCGGCTTGCTTCTCTTAGCAAAGGCCTCCCCCGTGCTCTGGAGAGCCGCCATTTTCAACTTCAGCCGCCTGCACAATCTTTTGAATTTCGCTTCCTGCTTCTTCACCATGTCTGCGGAAGGACCTTCGACTGTTTGGGCCAGCAACTTTTCAACCTCGGAGAAACCGTCGGCGAACCAAGGAGCATTGAACTCGAACTTTATGCACATGTCACGGTAGAACCTCCATTTCGATATTACGTCCTCGAAAGCGTAGCAACCGATCATGTTGCGCATGTCGTAAATCGAAGACAAGGCTTCCTCCACACGCTTGACCAGCGCGTATCGGCTAGTAATTTTCTTGGTCGTGGCAATATGACCGTAGCTTTCCCATATCTTGGTATATAACGCCTCATGTTTAGATGGCACGCTAAATCCCCCAATCAACACGTGATCCGGATAAGGAACCAGGTATGGAGGAACAAAGGTGGCACCTGCGACTGCATAAGTAACTGGCGAAGGATTCCTTACAACAATTGCGCCAACATTCATGTGAGAAATCTCCGCTGTCTGAGTCACAACAACGCTTCCATCTTGATCGGCCTCTGTTTCAAAGCCACCAGGCTTGGATGACACGGCTAGAGACAAATCCGTGTCTTCACCAGTTTCCATATCAAGTTCGTCTTCAGAAACGGCTTCGCTCTGTGATATCATGGCTTAGACACTCTTTTAAAAAAAAAAAAAAAAAAGGGAGAGCAAGAAGGAAGGAAGAAGAAGAGCATGGAGAAGACTCACTGATTCGCTTTCACACCGACTAGAGGAAGATTCAGCACTGTTATCGGAAGAACTACTCTCGCCATATCTGGACTCTGAGCTTTCATCCTTCTCGGATTCCCCTTCTCCATGGGTAGGCTCAGCATCGCTGCCTTCCATCTCAAGAGGTGCGGTTTTCTGACTACGTGCAAGTTTAGTGAAGGCGTTCACGCTGCTAAGACCCTAGGCAAGGCACAAGAACATACACTCAAAAATGAGACAAAGATATACGCAATCTGACTGAATCAGGAAGAAAATTATACGTACTCGGATATTGGAAGAGCTAAAAGTCGGGAGAGCCATCGGATCCGACTAAAAACCACTAGCACGGCTTTTAGATCTTCGCTCCTTCACTTGGGGACTATCTGCATTCGGGCTAACGGATTTTCGCTGGAACGGCCATTTCTTGGTTTAGGCCGGGCTTGTACTAATTGATCTCTCGAATCTAAAGTACTCCCTTGCAGTACATTTTTTAGGGTTTAAATTGTTTCTCACCCGTACACCCAAAATTACTGAAATCAGCAGAAACCATTTTCACCTACACCTGGATTAACCATCGAGGCGATTGTATGTTGTATATTAGTTTTTGATTTCTCTCTTCACCCAGGTACCATCTTTCCGACTTCTCTCTTTACTGATTCCTCGTGTTACTTTACTTTTTGGTATTGCTCTTTCAATTAGAAACATTGAGGACAATGTTAGATTTAAGTTTGGGGGTGGGGAAGAACTTTTTCTTAGATTTTAGTTGCAATAAATAAACTCCAGAGCCTAGAAATTTATGCCTATTAAGGATGGCACTAACCAATCTAAGTGGATGGAAGCATCTTGATTGTAGGAGTTGAGGAACCAATCTGGGTGGATGGAAGCATCCAAATAGAGTCTATTCATAATTGCACAGAGCTCATGTGTTAGAAATAACATGGTAGTTTCGTCATATCTCGTTGAGTCCTTTTCACCTTCTGTTTTTATTTTATTTTCTTTTAAATATGTTTCTCTAAGTGATTTGTTGGGGTACATGAATCGAGTTGTTACCACTGTGATGGACACATTTTTGTGTCTGATTTGTATCGATTCTATATATTGTTAGGGCTCATTTTTGTACTTATTATGGCGTTTTATGTGTATAGGTATTTTAGGCCAATAAACATTTTTGGAAAAATCGGATCGAAAAGTTGTCTAGAGCACCCGGAGGAAATGATATTTGGAACCCGCAGTTTGGATAAGGGGCACCTCCAAGACACCCCTTGAACAGCTGCTATTCGCACCCGTACTCTGGATAGGGGGCGACCCTTTTCTTCTTCACGGAATTGGACGGATTTTGGCGGGAAAAACTGAATTCAAAATTCAGTTTTGCAGCGTGATTTGCAGGCGAGATTTGATCGAGTTTCGGCCAGATTTAATGGCTGCCGTGGATTGGTACCACCATGTTACGACTAACAGGGTTGGTAGGTCTTCTAGATTCGAAAAAACAGGACGCTACATGGAGTTTTGGGCTGAACATGGGAGGATAGTTTATCACGATGTTTGGACTCTTTTGGGATATTCCGGTGGATATTCAATCACTGTTTTGTCTTGGGCCGGACTTGTTAGAGCTTAATAGTGATGATACGTGTGGTTGCAGCGAACAGGATAGGATGTGTAAGTGTGTTGGAGCGAAACATAGGTGAAGGAAGTTTTCGGGATTTCTTTTGATTATATTTGGCAGTTCCGGGAGATTTAAGGCAAGATAACCTTTCCTGAGATTCGTATCAATCAATTAGAGGGAGTGGAATGACCTGTATGGCTCAGAAACGCGTAGAGAAGAATTTGGGAAGTGGAGAAGTCCGAGACTTTCTGCCGAAGAAAGGAAGGAATTATATCGAGTTTTAGGGCTTCTGTTGGCTATAAAAGGGTTGCTGGGAGTCACAAAAAGGGCTACGTACTTTTTGGGGAAGTTTAGAAGAAAATGGAGCGCTGAAATCACGAGTTGGAATTTTATTTCTGCTGCAGCAATACCAAGAACACGAAGAACATAAGACGCACGAGCATTTGTCTCAGAAAACTATCGTTATTCTACAGCAGAACTTACATATCGTTTATCAACTGTGGTCTTTAGTTACTGTTCTCCTTTGTAACAGAGATTCTATAACACACTCATACTATTGCAAATCGGTTGTGTTATTACTTTTCATCATTTTAATCATCTTTTGAGCCATAAACACATATTTTGAGATCATGATTAATATGAGGAGCTAAACCCCATTGCTGAGGCGATAGAGGAAGCTATTTTTCCAACAAAAAGTGGTATATTCTATTTTATCTATTTATTTGCAATTATTATATGATTATTTTCCTTGATTGAAAATTGTTTGAATGATTTTTGTTAAGCAATTGTTATTTCTTTTGATAGAGCATGCTTGGACCTAGGTTTTTGATGTTCTATGCTTCGGATTTACACTTTTTATTTTGAGAATCAACTTGTTGCAATAGTTAGAATCAAATTGAACGAGAAAACTGCAAGCATATAATTATTGGATTAAATCACTTTGAACTTGGAAAATAGTGGAATCTTAGCCTCAGTGTTCTTTTAATATTGGTATCAACTTTTTCAGTGTTTGCTATATTTATTAGTAATTTTTCTATTTTAGTTTTTGAATTTAAGTCTAAAAAAAATCCTTCACAAGTTCGAGAAACGAAACTCTTTTTACTTGTTTTTAGGGTTTTAGATTTTTTTTTTTTTTTAGTTTTTTTATTTATTATTATTATTTTTGTTCTTTCTTAAGTTCTTGGGTATTTATCTTTTGTCTACAGGTTCTGGATCATAAAGAAAATTGAGCCAAGGAGTTTGGTGATTTCATAAAGACTTGGAGCTAATGATTAAAGCGAAAAGAACGGAAAAGAAGACAATTTTATTTTAGTTATTTTTTTTAGGGTTTGTTTATTTTTTGAAAAGAGAAAAAAAAAAATTGTATTGGGGTTTATCTATTTTTGTAATTTTTCTTTTCTTTTTGGACACTTTGGACTTTTGGACTTTGGGACTTTTTTTTTTTTTAAAACCCTACGGAAGGGTTCCTTAAATATAAACTATTTGCAGAGAAGGAGGACAATTACGATATTGTCTATGCACCTTGGGTTCGTACACTGACATAGGAGTCAGTGGCCCGAGTCGACTACAATCGATTCATCCCCCGTCTGGAACGGGAGGTAAGACTCTAAACACTCGCGAATCTCTTGTCAGCGAGTTACTGGACTCATTCGTATGCTTATATGTTGAGGACTGAATACGGACATTTATTTTTCTAGTAAAGGGCAAGGCCTGGCCATACAAGATAAGGGTTCAGATTTCATCACCATTCTCTTCTTGCCCGCCTTAGGAACACGTAACCTATGCGAACCTAAGCCTTAAAATTTTGAATAGAACGAGACCAATAAGGTAACAAGCTTATAGGAAAGTCGTTCAAAAGGATTGTATTGGGTATTTTGTTAGCCTAGCTCAAAGTTCCGGAAGATTACTGGAAGTCGATTAGAGCCGCCTTGTAACCCAGGGAAGCGTTGCCACATAGGTGGGGGTATCAAATCTCCCCAGAGCTTCTCCTACTTCTCTTCGACTTACTTTATTCAGATCGTCCTACGAGGTTTGCTAAAATTGTACCTATTTGCCTCTTGGAAGAATAGAAGCTGGTCTAGAAACAATCTAAGTGGAGCCATCATGCTTTTTGTTTGCTAGAAATCAATAGGTTTTATTTGGTTGAGTCGGCCTTGATTTGTGATTGCTTACCCTTCCAATTTAGGAAATAAATTCTTTTGTATGCCTTAACGTAAAAGAGATGCCCTAGGTAGATTTGTTAAAGAGAAACCTAGTAGTTCTAAGCGTCTTGATTACCTCAATTTAGAAAGTCCGATTTTTGAAGAGTCCGTTTTTGAACGTTCGTTTGAGGAGACAATCCCTAATATTCCGATAGTACCAGAAATGGCAACTTTAAAAGCTTTGTTGAACCGACTAGAACTACTCGTACCTCGTGTATCAGGTTAGCTGAAACAGAAGCAAATTATGAACTTAAACCTGGGACCTTACAGCTTCTCCCAATCTTCTTAGGGAAAGAAAATGAAAACCCCTATTTCCATGTTAGGGATTTTGAAGAAATTTGTAGTACCCTAAAGATTAGAAACCTTGATGATGATGCTTTGAAACTTAGGTTATTCCCTTTTTCCTTGAAAGATAAAGCTAAATTGTGGCTATATAGTTTGGCTTCCGGGTCAATTGAAACATATGAACAACTTACATCTTCCTTTTTGAACAAGTTTTTCCCTAGGCACAAAACATCATCTATTAGGACGCAAATCTGCACGTTTTCTCAACAGGAGGGAGAATCTTTGTATAGGTATTTGGAAAGGTTCAATGATCTATTAGCCCAATGTCCTCATCATGGTTTAGACAAGGTTAGGTTAGTTCAGATCCTTTATGAGGGCTTAGACTATTCCACTACAACCACAGTAGAATCTATGTGTACAGGTGGGTTTGAAAACCAAACAGTTGATGAGGCGATGACATATTTGCATGAAATCGACGAAAAGACCCAACAATGGGAAAATAATAGGGAACCCAAAAAACAATTCTTCTAGGCAGAGGAAACGTTAATAGGGTAGAAGGAGGCTTTGAGTCAGATGCCAAAATTGTTGCTATAGCAAAAAGGTTAGAAGCTTTAGAAGTGGGTCAGACTAGTGGTAGAGTGGAGCCTTTTTGGGAAGGCCAGAATAATGAAGAGCAAGCCAATGCTCTCTATAATAACACTAGATTTGATAACCGTCAAAGTTTGACCCATATTCGAAACCTATAATCCTGGTTGGAGAAACCATCAGAACTTTTCGTGGTCTAAAGGCGAGTCAAGGTCGGTTTAGTAATTCTAATGCTCCCCGAGGTTTTGGTTACACTAAGAATTTTTCGGGCCCGGAAAATAAAACGACTAGCTTAGAGGAATCTATTAAGATGTTAACAAAAACTCGAAATGTTAGCACGAGCCATGTTAGTTTTCAACGGGAAACCAAAGCGAGAACTTTCAAACTAATGCTCGGATATTGCTAAGTTAGAACTTCAAGTCGGCCAAATAGCTAAGACCTTAAGTGAGAGAGATAATGGAAGGTTCCCTAGTCAGACTAATCCCAATCCTAGAGGAGTTCATGAAGTAGGTGCAAAACCATCGAATCAGTTGAATGCTATTAGAACCCTTAGAAGTGGTAGAGTAGTAAACAATCAGGTAACCATGCCCGATAGTGAACATACTGTAATTCACCCCTCAGGATCTCACCCCTCAGGACCACCACTAGCTGAGGGGACTGATAAAATTTTTGATGATGCCAATTCGATTCCTGAGAGGTCTGATTCTGTGCCTAGAGCCCGTTTCCCCAACTATTAGTACCAACAAAGAAGGAATCGAACTTTAATGACATATTAGAGGTTTTTAAGCAAGTTACCATAAACCTTCATTTATTAGATGCAATTAGGCAAATTCCTGCTTATGTCAAGTTCCTTAAGGATATGTGTACGCGAAAAGCAAAACTTAGCGTCCATAAGAAAGCCTTTTAGCTAGTCATGTAAGTTCAATCATTAGAACACCACAACTCCAAAGTACAAAGACCCGGGTTCCCTTACCATTGCTTGTATAATAGGTAAACAGGGTAGAAAAAGCTTTACTTGACTTAGGAGCCGGTGTGAACTTACTTCCATACCATGTGTACTTACTGACTAGGACTTGGTGAAATGAAACCTACTCGAGATGACATTGCGGTTAGGCGATAGGTCTGTTAAAATTCCTCGAGGTGTTATTGAGGATGTTCTTATTGAGGTCGACAAGTTTATTTATCCAGTGGATTTCATGGTCCTAGATACCCTACATGTCCTTGACCCAGAGAACCAGATACATGTGATTTTAGGTCGCCCATTTTTAGCTACGCCTAATGCGATCATTAACTGTCGAAATGGTGTGATGAATTTATCTTTTGGTAATATGACTATGGAGATGAACATTTTTAATGTCAGTAAGATACCTTATGAACTAGAAGACACATGTGTTGAAGAGGTGAACATGATAGAAGCCTTAGTTCAGGAGTCATTACCAAATATTTTATCTGAAGACCCATTAGAAAGTTGTCTATCGCATTCTGGTTTAGATTTTGATGACAATAGCATTATTGAACAAGTGAATGCTCTATTATATTCTACCCCTGTGTTAGACACTAATAAATAGAAAGCTAGGTTCGAACCATTACCAGTTTCTGAGACTACCTTAATTCCTTCTTTAAAAGAACCTCCTAAGTTGGACCTAAAACCACTACCCGACACTCTAAAGTATGTGTTTTTAGGTCCATCTGAGACTTTACTTGTGATTGTAGCTTCCGATTTGGATAGTGATCAGGAAAGTAGGCTAGTAAAAGTACTTCAAGACAATAAGGAAGCTTTAGGGTGGACAATACCAGACATTAAGGGTATAAGTCCTACTATGTGTATGCATCGATTCATTTAGAAGAAGACTCCAAACCTTCTAAGGAGATGCAACGTCAGTGAACCCTAACATGAAAGAGGTAGTTCGAAAAGAGGTGCTTAAGATGTTAGATGCGGGTATTATCTACCCAATTTCGAGACGATAAGTGGGTCAGCCCCGTTCGGGTTGTCCCCAAGAAATCGGTATCACTTGTAGTCCCGAGAATGATAATAATGAGTTAATCCTAACCCGGTGACCACGGGATGGCGTGTACAGTATCGACTATAGGAAATTGAACAAGGTCACAAGGAAGGATCACTTTCCCCTTCCTTTTATCGACCAAATGCTAGAGAGATTAGCTGGACATAGTCATTATTGCTTCTTTGATGGCTACTCCAGGTTATAATCGAGATCGTTATTGCCCCGGAAGACCAAGAGAAAACCACTTTTACCTGTCCCTTTGGTACCTTTGCGTATAGACGCATGCCTTTCGGGCTATGTAATGCCCTAACGACTTTTCGGCGTTGTATGATGAGCATATTTTCCGATATGGTAGAATGGTTTCTATAGGTATTTATGGATAATTTTTCGGTGTTTGGTTCATCTTTTGATGAGTGCTTGCATCATTTGACATTAGTGTTGACTAGGTGTAAGGAAAAGAATTTAGTGCTTAATTGGGAAAAATGCCATTTCATGGTTAAATCGGGGAATTGTGTTAGGGCACATCGTTTATTCAAAGGGTATAGAGGTAGATAAAGCCAAAGTTGACCTTATTAAGACTTTACAGGTCCCAAAAACCGTAAAATATATTAGGTCATTCCTAGGGCATGCAAGTTTTTACCGTCGATTCATTAAGGATTTTAGCAAGATTTCTAGACCTCTTTGTAATTTGCTTGCAAAAGATGTTAAGTTTATCTTTGATGATGCTTGTTTAGAGGCTTTTGAGAAGCTTGAGAATTTACTCACTCTTGCCCAGATAGTCCAGGCACCTAACCTGGAACCTACCCTTTGAAATTATGTGTGATGCTTGATTATGCTATAGGTGTTGTGCTAGGTCAGCGAGAAAACAAATTACTTCATGTGATTTACTATGCTAGCAAAACTCGAATGATTCCCAAATGAACTATACGACTACCGAAAGGAAGCTGTTAGCCATCGTGTTTGCCTTGGATAAGTTTATATCCTACCTATTAGGTTCTAAGATCGTAATCTATCTTTTCATCTTTGCTTTGAAATACCTTTTGTCTAAGAAGGATAACAAACCTAGATTGATTAGGTGGATCCTTTTGTTACAAGAATTTTTTCCAGACATTAGAAACAAAAAGGGTGTCGAAAATGTAGTAGCAGACCACTTGTCTAGGCAAGTTGTTAGTTCCCCTAATGATTCCCTTCCTATAAGGGATAGCTTTCCTGATGAACGAACAATTGTTCTCTGTTTCCCAATCACCTTGGTATGCGAATATAGTGAATTATCTTATTCTTGGTCGAATGCCTCAACATTGGGGTAAGCAAGATCGTTATTACAGGTTTTTAGCCGGGTTAAGCATTTTTTTTTGGGACGATCCTTATCTGTTTAAGTATTGTCCAGACCAGATTATTAGGAGATGTGTACATGAGAGTGACCAGTCCAGTATTATCTCCTTTTGTCATGAACATGCATGTGGGGGTCATTTTAGTGCTAAGAATCTGCTGCTAAGATATTGTAGTGTGGTTTTTGCGGCCTTCGTTTTTTAAAGACTCCCATAGTCATTGTGTTTCTTGTGAGCGTTGCCGAGAGGTTAGGAACCATTTCCGTAGAAATATGATGCCTTTGAACCCTATTTTAGTGATTCGGGTCTTTGATGTGTGGGGCATTGATTTTATGGGTCCATTTCCTAATTCTTTTGGTTATCTTTACATACTTGTCGTTGTAGACTATGTGTCTAAGTGGGTTGAGGCGGTTCCTGTAAAACAAATGACCACGGGGTCGTAGTCCGGTTTTGAAAGAGAACATACTTACATGTTTTGGTACGCCCGTGATAGGTGTAGAATACACCTAATTTACTATCTAGTAGTTTATGCTTTCTTTGCTATTTTTCTTGTAAATTATGTATTTTACGCTTGTTTTGAGTTTTATAGTTACTTTGGAGTCGCACGGAGGAAAAGAAGAAGAAATCACTCAATTTGAGCAAAAGGGTAAAATTGTCATTTCACGAAGGAGGGAATACTATATGGAGCCCAGCCAAGGTTAAGGGGAGGTCAAAGAGGTGTCCCTTATAGAAGGGAGTGAAAATAGCACATTTTGGGTGTACTAATGGTGGGTGTCTGAATCCACCCATACCCTAAACCCGTAGACCCATACCCGTACCCGGATCCATACCCGCCCCATTTAACTTAAACCTAAATCGAGGAAGAGTTATTTCTCTCTTCAATCATTCTTCACCTGAGAGTTAGAAAATAACACAGCCATGGCTGCTGTCGGATCGAGAGAACTAAATCGAGAGAAATTCATGGGAATTGATGGCTGCTGTTATCGAGTTCGAATTAGGTTTTGCTGTTAATCGAGAGGGGATCAATGGCTTCTGTTGATTAAGACCCGAGATGAAATCGAGTAGAATTTGAAGATGATGAAGCTCGGTAAGATGGGATTGAGATTAGAACGATGATGGTTGTCGCTGTTGTTGGTTGTATGACGGACGAGAGGCGAGAAGATAAGGATCGGAAAGAGCGAGATGGAATCAAGGTTTTGAGCTCAAGAAAGGATAAATCAAGATATCCATAGAATCGGTGAATTAGATAGATGAAGCAACGGGGTTCGATCGATGGTGGTATACGAGATGGGTTACATTGTTCGATCTTTGTGAAGATGAGATTGTAGCGAGATTGAAATAAAAGCGGCAAAAGGCTGGGTATGAGCAATTTGCGGGTCATATGGTGGACTGTGGAGCTGTGCAAGGCTGCGAAGGAGACT
Source organism: Papaver armeniacum (assembly GCA_023531295.1). Taxonomy (NCBI): domain Eukaryota; kingdom Viridiplantae; phylum Streptophyta; class Magnoliopsida; order Ranunculales; family Papaveraceae; genus Papaver; species Papaver armeniacum. The sequence goes on along the minus strand of JAJJWW010006619.1, from coordinate 652,048 downwards.
AAGCGAGTGGCGATTGAGTTCGAGATGATGGGTTTATTGTGTTAAAATTGGGTTGGTCTCAAATTCATGTTGCAGGGAAATGAGTGTGTGGAAAGTGCTCCACTGAAGAGGATGTAACTTATGAGCTGTGAATAATGGCATGGCAGGGTTATTGGTGGTTCAACTACAGATTGCAGGAGCAGCTGAGCTTTTGGGGTTGAGTTGCAATGGGATAAATTGCATTGCGGTGGAGACAAGGGAATGGTGATGATGGCTGGCCTAGGATTGTGAATTGAAATGGCATTACAAGAGATGACGAGATGAGGTTGCGGGGTATGATGCTTTTGGCTGCAAGGCGAGGCTAATTTGTTGATCAAGATGGGTTTGATTACTGTGAAGAAATTGAACTGATGTGATGCGAGAGATTGAAGAGGGCTTATGGAGATTAGGTCATGGTGATGTTTAGAGAAAAGAAGGAGAACAAGAAATGGCTCCTTACGTTTGAATCCGAGATGTGGAAATGGGTTACGTAGGTTCATTGATTTTTAAGGGTTAGGCGAAAATGGACTCACAAGGGCTGTAAGGTTGTGGCGTATGAAGTCGAGAGAAACAGTGAAGAAAAGGCGGTGATTGTGCTAATGAGGTTGCGGTTGCGATTGCTATATTGAAGAGAAATGGAGCTTGAGATGGAGTCTTTGGCGAAGTGACCTGAGATGGTTGCAATGAAGTATGCTGCTGTGCTTGATTTAGATTTATGTTGATGGTTGTTGGCAATTGCAGGGATCGAATGTGCCATGGAATTGTAGTGATTGAAGCGATGCTCTGAATCACAGATTAGTAGGAGGCTTTAGAAGACAAGAATGGATTGTGAAATTGCAGTTGGCTGGTGGTTGAGAAGAATTCAGAAAAAAAATTGAATTACAGGGTGGAGTGCAATTGCAGCTGATGTAGCCACTATGGCTGGGAGCAAAGTTGTGATGCACCATCCTGGTGCAACACACAGCTCTGGCCAGAGCAATGGCTTATGCCATGGCAACTTAGCCGAGAGTCGGCCAGTTAGGCCGGACTCGAATCTTGAATCGGTTCTGACTCGGTGATTCCCCTTGACCGTTGACTAACGTTGACTGACGGTTTGACTTTTGACCGTTAGTCCTAACGGAGGACCGGACGGAATATTCCGTCGAATATTCTCTTGACGGAGAAATTTCCAGGTGGCCGGCGGTGACGTTTTCCGACCAAATTCCGGCCACAATCCCAGTTTTCCGGCGAGCAAAAATTCCAGAATTTTCTATGGACTTCTCTCATGGGTGTGAAGACTTGGGCTAGGAATTGGATGGAGAATTGGACTCAAATTTGGAAAGAGAAGGTGGAAGAGTTGAGAAAAGCTTGGAATTGGAAATTGAATTGCAAAAGGAAAAGGATTCTACTCCTTAGAAGATTTGGAGAATATTGAAGCCTATAAATAGTGAAGTTTTCTACATCTTTTACACACCTCTCTACACACACAACACTTGTGTTTTTGCTTGCTCTTCTAAGATTTTTCTTTTTAATTACTTGTGTGAATTTGAAAATTCTTCTTTTAATTACTATTATTTGTGTGAATTTCAAAAACATGAGTAGCTAATTTTCTTATTGATTGAGGATGAATTCCTAGTTCTTAACATGATTTGAGTTTTTGTTTTCAATTCTATCTTGAGATTTTTCACATGATTATCGATTGTTTTTACTAATAGGAGTGATCTTAAAGACACTCATGATTGATTGATAGATTGTTTGGAGTGCACGCTAAATTGATTTGTTAATTGATCTATATCTAGTATAAGTTAGGGAATAAGTAATCGTTCTCGACACTTTACATAAGTAGAAAACACGAGACCTTGCGGAGGGATTCCGTGGAGCAATTGTGTGTAGAAACAACGCTAGAAAGTGAACCAAGCGAAGAGTTTAACTACTAGTATAAACCTAAATTCATAAATCTTAATGCATTACAGGAATTACATCTTGTAAGCGGACCTCAAGGTGGTTCTTTTGAATAGAATCGATAACTAAGCGGACTGTTACTCGGTGAAATTAGGGATTTTGGGGCTAGCTAAGCGGACTGCTATCCTACGGTTGGTGATAATTTGTGACTAATAACAAGTAGAATAGAACATAACTTTAATCATTGTTTTGCAACGAAGAAGGATTCCTTGATCTTCTCTCTCTTATTGTTTTCATCTTTCAACTTTCGATTTTAATTGCTTTGTTTATTTTTTATTTTGCTTTTTACACCCCCTTTCGTGACAACTTTTACAACTAGAATCTCTTGCTCCTCGTGGGATCGACCTTGACTACCATATATTACTTGTTAATTAGGTAGTAAATATTAATTAATTTGTTGTGGTTACGACACGCATCAAATTTTGGCGCCGTTCTTGGGGAGCAACGGGCGATTTTTAGTTGTTTTTATTTTTCTTTTTGCTTTATTCTTGCTTTGTTAGATTCTTTACCGTATCTAACTTAGTTTGTGAGAATCTTGTTTGGGTGTTATACCTTTGGTGAATGCTAAAGGGGGTAGACCGAGTCCAATACGTCTTCGATCCGGCACTCAACTAAAGGATTTCATTCGAGCGATTAACACTCCACTTTCTCCTTCTTCATCAAGTGATTCGGACAAAGAGGAAGACACAATGGCTGATCGTACACTAAAGGACCTAGCTTCTCACAAGCTTGATACACAACAATGGTGTATCCAAACTAACTCAACCTTCGAGATCAAACCGGGGTTGATTAGAGAGTTACCAAAGTTCCATGGCATGGTGAATGAGGACCCAAACAAACATCTTATGGACTTCTACACCATAGTTATGGCCATGCTTCCACCGGAGACTAATGTGGATGGAGCAATGTTGAAAGCTTTCCCGTTTTCTTTGGCGGGCAATGCTAAGGAATGGTTATATTATTTGCCTTCCGGAAGTATCACAACATGGAATGGGATGAAGAAACTTTTCCTCGAGAGATATTTTCCCGCATCCAAAGCTACTCAAATTCGCAAGGAGATTTGTGGATTGAAACAACAAGTGGGAGAATCATTGTATGAATGTTGGGAGCGATACAAGAGGTTGGTGGCAAGCTGTCCACACCATCAATTTAGTGACGTTATGATACTCCAATACTTCTATGAAGCTCTTCACCCAAGTGATAGGTCTCTTCTTGACGCCGCGGGTGGTGGTGCATTAATGAACAAGACGGTGGCCCAAGCTACCGAGTTGATTGAAAGTATGGCGGCAAACTCGCAACAATTCTACACAAGGGATGAACCAATGGTTAGGCGAGTGCATGAAGTTAGTGATTCTTCATCACATCTTGATCAAAGGATGAGTAACATGGAGACAATGATTCAAAGGATGGCCGCGGTAATTATTCCGGATGGTGAGACCGAACAAGTGAATGCTTTATATCCAAATCAAAGGCCAAGGTACGATCCATACTCAAATACTTACAATCCCGGGTGGAAGGATCATCCTAACTTTAGCTATGCAAATAAGCAAGCGGCGGTTTCCAATCCGTATGAGCAACAAGGTGGTTTTCAACAATCACGCTTTCAACCTCAACAACAATTTCAACCACAACAAGTCAAGGAGCGTGATTCTTTGAATGATGACAAGCTCAATGTGTTAATGCAAGGTATGCAAGGTCTTACTTCTATGTTCCAACAAAGCCAACAACACCAACAAAAGACCGATTCGGCAATCAAAGAGTTACAAATTCAAGTGGGGCAATTAGCGACCGATGTGAACTTATTGAAAGCGCAAGCGTCCACAAAACTTCCTTCACAACCAATTGTTAATCCAAGAGAGAGCGTTAATGCGATTACTTTGAGGAGTGGGAAACAAGTGGAGCAACCAAATCAACAAGATAAGGTGTATGATGAGAAAGAGGAAATTGAAACCGCACCAAAGGAGAATACATCCCCAACTAACTTTCCCAAGGAGACGGTTCCTACTTTCACAACTCCACCCCCGTTCCCTAGCCGATTTGCTAAATAAAAGAAAGACTTGGAATACATGGATATTTGGGAGATCTTTAAGAAAGTACAAGTCAATATTCCACTCATAGAAGCTATTCGTCAAATTCCTCGTTGTGCAAAGTTCTTAAAGGAGATGTGCATGAAGAAGAAAAGGTTGAAAGGGAATGAAGTCATGAGTGTGGGGGAGAATGCTTCGGCGTTTATTCTTAAGAAACTCCCACCAAAATTAAAGGACCCCGGTAGTTTCAATATACCTTGCACAATTGGTAAAACAAGGTTTACTCGAGCTTTGCTAGATTTGGGAGCATCGGTTAATGTTATGCCTTCCTCGATTTATGATTCTTTGAATCTCGGTCCTCTTAAGGAGACCGGGGTAGTTCTTGAACTTGCTAACCGATCTAATGTTTACCCGAAAGGGATTGTTGAGAATGTTTTGGTGCAGGTTAATAAGCTTGTATTTCCGGCCGATTTCTATGTCTTAGACATGAATGATGAGAATTCTTCCAAGTCTACACCTTTGCTTTTGGGTAGACCATTCTTAAGCACCGCCGGAACAAAGATTGATGTCCAAAATGGCACCTTGACTATGGAGTTTGATGGTACACTCATCCACTTCAATATCTTTGAAACAACGCGATACCCTAGTGATGTGGAGTCATGTTTTCCCGTGAAAGAGATTGATCCGGGCTAATGAATGCCGCAAGAGCTAAGTCGGGCCGTCGACTTTAAAACAAGCGCTTAATGGGAGGCAACCCATAGGTTTTGTATTTCTTATCTTTTTGCTTTTTGTTATTTCTTTTTCTTGTTTCTTATCATGTTAAAATTTCCCACCTTGACTTTACTAGGAGGATTCAATTACATTGAGGACAATGTAAGGTTTAAGTGTGGGGGAGTGGTTAAGCATGTTTTTAAAACAAAAATTACAAAAAAATTAAAAAATTAAAAAAAAAAAATTTTACTTAAAAATTCCAACTTTTAAAGATTTTAGAGTCCCTAGCATATTTCTAGGTATGTTTACATAGAGATTTTGACCGACATAATTGAACTTGGAAATGTTAGAGAACTACATTCGGATTTCTTGCTTGTTTGAGTGTGAAATAATGGATTTAATCATGCCGGTGATGCGAATTTGGTGCAGGGAGAAGTGCGTTATTAGAGTTGCTGATCAATCATTAGTGGAGACTACCCGTATTCATATCATGTGAGGCACCGACCAGAAATCTTCCATCTACTAAAGAGCTTCTTTTGAGTGTGTGTCACCGTAAGTTAATTCCGGGTAGAATGGTGAGCTACCCAACCTCCCACCAATAGAAGCACTACTCTTTGATCTCTTCAGTGCTAATTTTGTCAATCATGAGGGTGACGTCCATGGATGAAAGCTTCCTTCTTGTAGTTCGATTTGCAGTTAGCACCATTCTCTCTCGACAACAACGGATCCATAGAAACACATTCATCATCAACAAGGAGCGACATCAAAATCTACAAGGAAAGTTGGAAAAGTTTAAGGTTTACAAGCAACGGAATAAAAAAAAGAGCAAATTTCAAACTCAAGTAAAGCAACATACAAATGAGCGGAATTCACATATATGTTGAGGACTTACAATACAATGAGGTAATTTTATATTCAAGTATGAAGACTTATTCATGAAAGCGAAGAAAATCAAAAGGTGAGAATTTTTGAAGTTTATGATTTCAATACAATACAAGTTGTGAAGAATCAAGCGGTAAAATACTTCTTTCACGGCCATGGTTTATTTTGTATTTAATTTCTCTTGTGTTCAAAAAAAAAAAAAAAAAAAATTCAAAAAAAAAAAAAAAAGGCGCCGTTGCCGGGGAAAGGAAAGAAGAAAAGAAAAAAAAGAGAGAAAAACAAGAGAAATATTTGTTCTTATTTTTATTTAATGAGCCGTGGGAAAGGAAAATTTATAAGGAAGTTTCAAGCGACAAGGATTTCAAGGTACAAGAGTTATAAATTGTTATGGATTTAGGAAATTCAAGAGTTTATCATTAATAGTTGAAACCGAAGACCAAGAAGATAAAGACGAGGAGCGGAAGACGTTTCTATTGGATGCCGTGAGAGTGGTGTTATCATAATTGGCGATCGGATGTGAAGGTAAGTAAGTATTCTCATCCTCGATAATATGGTTGATTTCCTTTCTTAGAGATCGTCAGAAAAATGGTTTTTCAAAATATTAAAAGATGTGGGTTTTTAAAAATATTTCGGAAGTTATCCTTCCCACCATTCAACGTGATGCAGGATTTCTCTCTTCATTCCTACCTGCACACATGTGAGAACCATTAAAAAGCTGTCTTTTTGAGTGCAATTATCATAAAATCCTTTTTGGTGAGGCAGAAGTCGAGGCGAAATGCTTATTGATCGTTTCTCAAACACGCATTCTCTCATTAAGGGATGGTTATTTCTCACTCAACATTTAAGAATGAGAATATGTTCTTTAGTATTTCTAACTTCTTATTACTAGCATGCAGAAATTCTATGTCTTCATAACTCTTTGGATGCTTGTGACGCTTGAACGCTTTGAAGTTGTGAGTTTTTAGTTTGATTTGCTCGAGGACTAGCAAAGTCTAAGTGTGGGGGAATTTGATAGGTGTAGAATACACCTAATTTACTATCTAGTAGTTTATGCTTTCTTTGCTATTTTTCTTGTAAATTATGTATTTTACGCTTGTTTTGAGTTTTATAGTTACTTTGGAGTCGCACGGAGGAAAAGAAGAAGAAATCACTCAATTTGAGCAAAAGGGTAAAATTGTCATTTCACGAAGGAGGAATACTATATGGAGCCCAGCCAAGGTTAAGGGGAGGTCAAAGAGGTGTCCCTTATAGAAGGGAGTGAAAATAGCACATTTTGGGTGTACTAATGGTGGGTGTCCAGAATCCACCCATACCCTAAACCCGTAGACCCATACCGTGCCGGATCCATACCTTATTTAACTTAAACCTAAATCGAGGAAGAGTTATTTCTCTCTTCAATCATTCTTCACACTGAGAGTTAGAAAATAACACGGCCATGGTTGCTGTCGGATCGAGAGAACTAAATCGAGAGAAATTCATGGGAATTGATGGGCTGCTGTTATCGAGTTCGAATTAGGTTTTGCTGTTAATCGAGAGGGGATCAATGGCTTCTGTTGATTAAGACCCGAGATGAAATCGAGTAGAATTTGAAGATGATGAAGCTCGGTAAGATGGGATTGAGATTAGAACGATGATGGTTGTCGCTGTTGTTGGTTGTATGACGGACAGAGGCGAGAAGATAGAGATCGGAAAGAAGCGAGATGGAATCAAGGTTTTGAGCTCAAGAAAGGATAAATCAAGATATCCATAGAATCAGTGAATTAGATAGATGAAGCAACAGGGTTCGATCTGATGGTGGTATCTGAGATGGGTTCTGTTGTTCGATCTGTGAAGATGAGATTGTAGCAGATTGAAATAAAAGCGGCTTAAAGGCTGGGTATGAGCAATTTGCAGGTCATATGGTGGGTCGTGGAGCCGTGCAAAACTGCGCGAAGGAGACTAAAGCGAGTGGCGATTGAGTTACGAGATGATGGGTTTATTGTGTTGAAATTGGGTTGGTCTCAAATTCATGTTGCGGGGAAATGAGTGTGTGTAAAGTGCTCCACTTGAAGAGGATGTAACTTATGAGAGCTGTGAATAATGGCATGGCGAGGGTTATTGGTGGTTCAACTACAGTTGCGGGAGCAGTGAGCTTTTGGGGTTGAGTTGCAATGGGATAAATTGCATTGCGGTGGAGACAAGGGAATGGTGATGATGGCTGGCCTAGGATTATGAATTGAAATGGCATTACAAGAGATGACCGAGATGAGGTTGCGGGGTATGATGCTTTTGGCTGCAAAGGTGAGGCTAATTTGTTGATCAAGATGGGTTTGATTACGGTGAAGAAATTGAACCGATGTGATGCGAGAGATTGAAGAGGGCTTATGGAGATTAGGTCCTGGTGATGTTTAGAGAAAAGAAGGAGAACAAGAAATGGCTCTGCTTTGTTTGAATACGAGATGTGGAAATGGGTTACGTGGGTTGTTGATTTTTAAGGGTTAGCTGAAAATGGACTCACAAGGGCTGTAAGGTTGTGGCGTATGAAGTCGAGAAAAGCTTGATGAAGAAAAGGCGGTGATTGTGCTAATCTGAGGTTGCGGTTGCAGCTGCTATAGCTGAAGAGAAAATGGAGCTTGAGATGGAGTGCTGGCAGAAGTGACCTGAGATGGTTGCAATGAAGTATGCTGCTGTGCTTGATTTAGATTTATGTTGATGGTTGTTGGCAATTGCAGGGATCGAATGTGCCATGGAATTGTAGTGATTGAAGCGATGCTCTGAATCACAGATTAGTAGGAGGCTTTAGAAGACAAGAATGGATTGTGAAATTGCAGTTGGCTGGTGGTTGAGAAGAATTCAGAAAAAAAAATTGAATTACAGGGTGGAGTGCAATTGCAGCTGATGTAGCCACTATGGCTGGGAGCAAAGTTGTGATGCACCATCCTGGTGCAACACACAGCTCTGGCCAGAGCAATGGCTTATGCCATGGCAACTTAGCCGAGTCGGCCAGATTAGGCTGGACTCGAATCTTGAATCGGTTCGACTCGGTGATTCCCCTTGACCGTTGACTAACGTTGGTCGACGGTTTGAATTTTGGCCGTTAGTCCTAATGGAAGGAGACGGACGGAATATTCCGTCGAATATTCTCTTGACGGAGAAATTTCCAGGTGGCCGGCGGTGACGTTTTCCGACCAAATTCCGGCCACAATCCCAGTTTTCCGGCGAGCAAAAATTCCAGAATTTTCTATGGACTTCTCTCATGGGTGTGAAGACTTGGGCTAGGAATTGGATGGAGAATTGGACTCAAATTTGGAAAGAGAAGGTGGAAGAGTTGAGAAAAGCTTGGAATTGGAAATTGAATTGCAAAAGGAAAAGGATTCTACTCCTTAGAAGATTTGGAGAATATTGAAGCCTATAAATAGAGAAGTTTTCTACATCTTTTACACACCTCTCTACACACACAACACTTGTGTTTTTGCTTGCTTTTCTAAGATTTTTCTTTTTAATTACTTGTGTGAATTTGAAAATTCTTCTTTTAATTACTATTATTTGTGTGAATTTCAAAAACATGAGTAGCTAATTTTCTTATTGATTGAGGATGAATTCCTAGTTCTTAACATGATTTGAGTTTTTGTTTTCAATTCTATCTTGAGATTTTTCACATGATTATCGATTGTTTTTACTAATAGGAGTGATCTTAAAGACACTCATGATTGATTGATAGATTGTTTGGAGTGCACGCTAAATTGATTTGTTAATTGATCTATATCTAGTATAAGTTAGGGAATACGTAATCGTTCTCGACACTTTACATAAGTAGAAAACACGAGACCTTGCGGAGGGATTCCGTGGAGCAATTGTGTGTAGAAACAACGCTAGAAAGTGAACCAAGCGAACCGAGTTTAACTACTAGTACTAAACCTAAATTCATAAATCTTAATGCATTAAGGAATTACATCTTGTAATCGGACCTCAAGGTGGTTCTTTTGAATAGAATCGATAACTAAGCGGACACATTACTCGGTGAAATTAGGGATTTTGGGGCTAGCTAAGCGGACTGCTATCCTACGGTTGGTGATAATCGTGACTAATAACAAGTAGAAAAGAACATAACTTTAATCATTGTTTTGCAACGAAGAAGGATTCCTTGATCTTCTCTCTCTTATTGCTTTCATCTTTCAACTTTCGATTTTAATTGCTTTGTTTATTTTTATTTTGCTTTTTACACCCCCCTTTCGTGACAACTTTTACAACTAGAATCTCTTGCTCCTCGTGGGATCGACCTTGACTACCCTATATTACTTGTTAATTAGGTAGTAAAGTATTAATTAATTTGTTGTGGTTACGACACGCATCAGCCGCGAGCTATAATTAGTGATGAAGGTTCACACTTTTGTAATAGACCGTTTGCTCTTTTAATGAAACAATATGGTATTACCCACAAAGTAGATACCCCATATCACCCACAGACTAGTGGTCAGGTAGAGGTCTCCAATAGGGAAATTAAGCGTATTTTAGAGAAAACAGTTAATCCCAATAGGAAAGACTGGTCGTCGAGGCTTACTGATGCCTTATGGGCTTATCGTACTGCGTTTAAGACACCCATTGGAATGCCACCTTATCGTCTAGTATTTGGAAAGGCATGTCACCTTCCTATCGAGTTAGAGCATAGAGCCTATTTGGATATTAAGCAGCTAAACTTTTCACTTGACAAGGTAGGAGCTCACAGAAAGCTCCAGCTCAATGAGTTGGACGAGATTCGTAGAGATGCATACGATAGTGCTAAGGAGTATACGAACAAAATGAAACTTGTGCATGATAAGAATATTTTACTGAAAGTCATTTTCTCCAGTCAAAAAGTTCTTACGTATGACACTCCTTTGCATCTATTCCCCAGGAAGTTGCGCTCTCGGTGGACCGGTCCTTTTGTGGTCCGTCTTTGTTTTCCTCATGGCGCTATTGAGATTGAGACACCGGATGGTAGTAGTTCTTCAAAGGTTAACGGTCAGCGATTGAAGCCCTTTTTAGAACCTTTTCCTACGGGTGATGTTGAGGAGGTCCCTCACGGAGGACCCTGTTTACCTTGATTGACCATCGAGGCGGTTTGTATGTTGTATATTATTTTTGTAGGTTTTTGGTTATACTTCACCCAGTAACTATGTTTCCAACTTCTCTCTTTACTATTTCCTCATGTTACTTATATTTTTGGTACTGTTCTTTAATTAGAAACATTGAGGACAATGTTAGATTTAAGTTTGGGGGTGGGGTAGAAACTTTTGTTACCTTTTGTTACAATAAATAAACTTCGAGAGACTTGAAATTTACATTATTAAGGATGGAACTAACCAATCTAAGTGGATGGAAGCATTTTGGTTGTAGGAGTTGAGGAACCAATCTGATTAGATGGAAACATATAAAGAGTCTATTCATAAAAGCACAGAGCTCAGGTGTTAGAATTAAAGAAAAAACATGGTAGTTTCGCCATATCTCGTTGAATCCCTTTCACTTCTATTTTTATCTTGTTTTCTTTAAAATATGTTTCTTTAAGTGATTAGGTGGGGCTCACGATTCAAGTTGTTACCACTGCTAGAGTGAAATAGATTGATTGAGATATAAAAAAAAAAAAATTTGAGACCAGACCGTCAGACCAACCGGAATAAATTCAATAAAGTCGACCACTAGAACCCTTGTATATGCCAGTTGTGTTGACCTAGAGATAGGATTATCGACCACTGGTTCCGTTGTATATGCCAGTGTGTTGATATTAGTCCACACCAATATCTCAGTCCATTAGGATAGGTTTATTTTGGCGGTGGCCTTGAGACGGATATGAGAAACACCGTTCACCTTAGTCAACATCAAAACCATCTACGTTTTCTCTACATCCATCTTATTAATCTATCCATGTGATTGGTTGACTCCGGTTATGATGTCCAAAAACTATCTGAGTAGAGCTCTGTCACTTATATATGAATTTTAGTATGCTTGAGTGCAAACTCGTGTACATCAATTGGAATTTCGCATCAGGGTACTTCCTCTTGTAGTCAATAAGTATGCCAACCAAGGAGATTCTTTAGTGCCTTCCAAAGTTCTACGTAGATAGTTAGGGTCTGGAGTAAAGGTTTTTTGGGTATATCTCTTGTAAGCCCTCCCGAGACTAAAACTCGGCCACTAGGGCCACCTAGGGGTTTGAAGGATTATTGCATACGCTAAATGCAATCGACGATGCCTGCGACAGTGAGTTAGGATTTTATTTTCTATTTTTGCTCGAGGACTAGCAAATAATAAGTTTGGCGGTATTTGATGGACACATTTTTGTGTCTAATTTGTCTCGATTCTATATATTGTTAGGGCTCATTTTTGTACTTTATGGCGTTTTATGTGTGTAGTTATTTTTGGCCAATAAACATTTTTGGAAAAATCGGCTCGAAAAGTTGTCTAGCGCACCCGGAGGAAATAATATTGGTCCACGCAGTTTGGATAAGGGGCACCTCCAGGACACCCCCATAACAGTTGTTATTTGCACCCCTACTCTGGATAGGGGGCGACCCTTTTCTTCTTCACAGAATTGGACGGATTTTTTGCGGGAAAAACTGAATTCAAAATTCAGTTTTGCATCGTGATTTGCAGGCGAGATTTGATCGAGTTTCGGCCAGATTTAATGGTTGTCGTGGATTGGTACCTGATAGACACAATTTTGTGTCTATTATGATCTCAATTATGTACATTGTTCGCACTCGATTTCGTAATTATTTTGGTGTTTTATGTGTTTGTAGGTATTTTTGGGCAATAAACGTTTTTGGAGAAATCGACTCGAAAAGTTGCTAAAGGGACCTCCGGAGAACACTTGTTATTCGGACCTTTCACATTGGATAAGGGGTATCCTATTGATAAGGGGCATCCATCGTTATTTGCACCCCAGAGCCATTGTATCCACCCCAAGTGCTATGCGCACCCCACCAGTGGTTAGGGAAACCACCTTCTTCACGGTTTAAATGGAAATTTGGCGGGAAAAGGAAAGTATCGGCTATCGAGATCGGATTTAGAAGAGATTTTGTACGATTTTCACGTGGAGATTGGTTGGAAACACCCTGTCACGACATAACAGGGAAGGTATATGCTACAGAATCGAACAACAACAAGTTTTCTCGTGAAAACAGGGCCGGTGCATACTCGGGTATGGATTCGGCTATTTCTAAGCTGAATTAGGGCGAGATTTCTTCGGATTTGTTGGCTTGGTTGGATTGAGATAAGCCTGTTACGATTAAACAGGATGGGTAGGTGTGTTAGATTCGATAAAAGAGAGACGCGTGAAGATATTCAAGGAAAGAAAAGCCGTAACTTTTGGAGGAAGAAAAATCAAGATACTCGAGATATTTAGGGTATGGCTGTGTATAAATAGCAAGAGAGAAGACCTAAACAGGGTAGTCAAGAGTTTGGGGGACCTAAGGGAGGCTGCAGAGGCAAAAAAATAAGATTTGCAGAGTTGCGGCAGCAGCAGGTGGAGAAGAAGAAGAAGACGAAGAAACGAGACCTCCAAAGTCGTCGCGAGAGGACTGTGGCAAATCTCTTTGCGAACAAATGTATCATTTAAGGGCAGTCTTATTTCCTCTATAACGATCTTATTTATTCGACGTTCAAAGGCGGTCTTTTATTCTCGTAACACCTCTTTAGCGTTGCGAGTTGCCCGATTTATTAGTTTTCTCTTATTTTTCACCTATATGAGCTATGAACAATTATTTTGAGCGTGTGAATAATATGGGAGCTAAACCCCAATCATTGGGACAACGGAGGAAGCTAATTTTCATGCATGTGGTAATTCTATTTATTTCTTATATGACTTCTTGCACTTGATTTAATTGTTTTATGATTTTCACTAATTAGTTGTGATTTCGTTTGATGACGTATGCTTAGTTTTAGTACTTTTGATGCGTCATGCTTGTGATTTACAATTAATCTTTTAAAAAATCTACCTTGGCAAAGACATAGAGTCAATATTGTTTGATCTATAATTGTCTAGGATAAATATAAGAATCGCATGAATGAGAATTGGTGGAACCCTGAGTCTCGGTACCTCTCGATATTGTGACAAACCTTGTATATATATTTTATTTGTTTTTAGTATTTTCTTAAATCAAACCTTTACAAGCCCGAGTTGAACGAATCTTTACTACCACTTTCTACAACTTGTTAAAATCACGCCAATTTTTAGCGCCGCCGACGTGGACTTGTATTTAGATTTGTTTTAGGTTTATTTTTATTTTTATTATTTTGTTCTTTTTTACGCGTTTTGGTATTTTTCGATTCTTTTCAGATTTGGAGTGAAGCTACAAGGAAAGAAAAAAGGGCTATAAAAGGAAAGCATCGCCAAAGAAGGAAATAAAAGAGGAATCCAAAAGGAGTGAAGAAGAAGATTTTGTATATAGTTGTTGTATTTATTTTTATTTTTAGAAACTGTAAATAGGGTTCTATTTTTTTTTGTAATTTTTCATTTTATTTTTGGACATTTTTTTTGGACTTTATTACTGGACTTGGACATTATTTTAAAACCCTAAGGAAGGTTTAAGATTAAATATAAACTGTTTTGCGGGAAGGACGACGATTCACGATCTTGTCTCGGCCCCTCGGGTTCGTACAACGACATCGGAGTCGGTGGCTGAGTCGACTTCAATGGTTCATCGCCGTCTCAGTACGGGAGGTAAGACTCTATCCACCCACGAATCCCCTATCAGTGGGTTTTATTTTGTGTGACAACTCACACCCCTGCAATAGAATGTCGAACTGGTATTACAATAGCCAATACAACGAATATCCGACTGAGTTTCAAAATGGACGTTACTACTTTGACCATAATGTGAATAGTGGTTGGGAACATCAGCATTTTGAAGGTTATGGTCCATACCATGGTGAGCCCAATTACTATCCATACTCCCACCGGTCATACGAGCAAAATTCCTCTCTACTAGAGTCCGCACGTAAGTTAGCTGAGTCAGCACAAAAGATACTTAAGTCGACACATAGTTCAGCTGAGATGAATAACTTAGTTTTGGACGAAAGCAATGAAACGTGTGAATCTTCTTTCCTAGATAAAATCAGGAAGTCATGTGAGTCGACTCAGAAAATGTTGTTAGAGGCCCAGGAAAGAACTGCTCAAGATAATCTTAATTTCCAATAGTACCTTTGAAAATGAGGATAGTTATTTGCATGACGAGGTTAGAATTGGTAACACTACTTTAGATGAGGTTCGATCATTTTTATGTTATTATAATGATGATTATGATGAGGATAGTGTTGATGAAGAATTTGAAATAAGTAGGCATAGTGATTAGGAATTTGTTGCTCCAAATGAACTTAATAATGATAATATTTCTAGTTCAAATTCAAATAATTTTAATAATTATTCACCTATTCAAAAGGACGAGGATTTGACTAGAGATACCCCCATTTTAGACGATGTAGTACTCCCTTATGATTACGAAGCTGGTGATACTTTTGAGGAACGAGTTTATTCTGAGAATATTGTTTTTGAGTCTAGCGATTTAGAAACCTTAGTCTTAGACAAAGAAAATGAACTCGTAGAGATGAGTGAGGATGAACCTGACTTAGAAGAATCAATTGACCATTTTCGGGAATCGATGACCTTGAAATTAGGGAAGTTGTGACTAGTCTTTCTAGAGACACTTTGAAAACTCTAAGTTTGGGGGTGATTATCATTCTCCATGTGCCTTAACTCTTCGAAAGGTCCCTCACTTGGGACTTGACATTTGTGCCTCAACCATTTTAAAAGATTATCTTCATACACGCTTTCCCGAACCTAGTGATGTCCATAGGGAAGTTCGGTTGTTAGAAACCCATCCTCACGGTTGATGTGGTTAGCCTGAGGCTATGATACCCAGTTTATTTTGTTTTCCCACCAAATATTTTTCAACCGGTGGGAACGTATAAGTTTCAGATGTGTCAATTATTTAGTTTTGAGACTAAACCTAAGTACTTTAGGAAATTAGTATCGACACATTTTATTATGATTGACCGCCAGTTTCATCATGGTCAATTGTGTGAGTTAAAACTGATTGACTTTAAGGATCCGCAATTATTCAGGTTATTATTATGTGCTTCTAAGTTCTTATTTGAGTTTTTCCAGACTTTACAACCTGAACCGGATCTTAGCTTTGAGGAATTCCAGCACATGAAAATATTTTATTTGGACCCAGTTATAGAACCTGAACCTGAACCACAACTAGATGTAGTTGTCTTAAACAGGAAACTAGACAAGGGTGTGCTCTATTTGTTCATTCACTTGGCATGTTGCAGATTCCTTTTATTTGTGATAGCTCTATTTGGTTTTGATGACCCACAGAAATTCCGGCTATTACTTTATGATTCTATGAGGTGACTAATCCTTTGTTAGTCTGGCTGAAGACTTTAAACTTAGCACTTCTTGGGAGGTAACCCAATATTCATGCGACACGGTAATATCTTTCCTTAACTCTTTTACTTCAAATGGTAACAATTTCTCCTTGTTCATGCTTTTAATTTTATCTTTAGAACATTGAGGACAATGTTAGATTTAAGTTTGGGGGTATGGGAGAAACATTTTAGTTGCATTGTTAAACTCCAGAGCTTAGAAATTTATGCTTATTAAGGATGGCACTAACCAATCTAAGTGGATGGAAGCATTTTGGTTGTAGGAGTTGAGGAACCAATCTGATTAGATGGAAACATCTAAAGAGTCTATTCATAAAAGCACGAGCTCGGGTGTTAGAATTAAAAAAAAAAATGGTAGTTTCGCCATATCTCGTTGAATCCTTTTCACTTCTATTTTTATTTTGTTTTCTTTAAAATATGTTTGTCTAAGTGATTAGGTGGGGCTCACGATTCAAGTTGTTACCACTGCTAGGGTGAAATAGAGTGATTGTGAATTAAAGGAAAAAAAAAAAAGTTGAAAAAAAAAAGAAAGTTGAAAAAGAAAGTAAAAAATAAAAAATAAAAAATTGAGACCAGACCATTAAACCAACTGGAATAAATTCAATAAAGTCGACCACTGGAAACCCTTGTATATGCCAGTTGTGTTGACCTAGAGTTAGGATTATCGACCACTGGTTCCCTTGTATATGCCAATGTGTTGATATTAGTCCAGACAAGTATCTCATTCCATTAGGATAGGTTCATTTTGGCAGTGGCCTTCAGACAGATATGAGAAACACCGTTCACCTAATTAGTCAACATCAAAACCATCTATGTTTTTATCTATCCATCTCTTAATCTATCCATGTGATTGGTTGACTCCGGTTATGATGTCCAGAAACTATCTGAGTAGAGCTATGTCACTTTATATGAATTTTAGTATGCTTGAGTGCAAACTCGTGTATAGCAATTGGAATTTCGCATCAGGGTACTTCCTCCTGTAATCAATAAGTATGCCAACCAAGGAAACTTTTTAGTGCCTTCCAAGGTTACGTAGATAGTTAGGTGCAGTTGTAAAGGTTTTGTGGGTACACCTCTGGTAAACCCTCCCGAGACTATAACTCGGCCACTAGGGACACCTAGGGGTTTAAAGGCTTATTGCATACGCTAAATGCAATCGACGATGCCTGCGACAGTGAGTTAGGATTTTATTTTCTGGATTTGATTTACTCGAGGACGAGCAAATAATAAGTTTGGGGGTATTTGATAGACACAATTTTGTGTCTATTATGATCTCAATTATGTACATTGTTCGCACTCGATTTCGTAATTATTTTGGTGTTTTATGTGTTTGTAGGTATTTTTGGGCAATAAACGTTTTTGGAGAAATCGGCTCGAAAAGTTGCTAAAGGGACCTCCGGAGAACACTTGCTATTCGGACCTTTCACATTGGATAAGGGGTATCCTATTGATAAGGGGCATCCACCGTTATTTGCACCCCAGAGCCATTGTTTCCACCCCAAGTGCTATGCGCACCCCACCAGTGGTTAGGGGGAAACTACCTTCTTCACGGTTTAAATGGAAATTTGGCGGGAAAGGGAAAGTATCGACTGCAGATCGGATTTAGAAGAGATTTTGTACGATTTTCACGTGGAGATTGGTTGGAAACACCCTGTCACGACATAACAGGGAAGGTATACGCTACAGAATCGAACAACAATAATTTTCTCGTGAAAACGGTAGGTGCATACTCGGGTATGGATTCGGCTATTTACGAAATTTGAATTAGGGCGAGATTTCTTGGTTTGTTGGCTTGGTTGGATTGAGATAAGCATGTTACGATTAAACAGGATGGGTAGGTGTGTTAGATTCGATAAAAGAGAGACGCGTGAAGATATTCAAGGAAAGAAAAGCTGTAACTTTTGGAGGAAGAAAAATCAAGATACTCGAGATATTTAGGGTATGGCTGTGTATAAATAGCAAGAGAGAAGACCTAAACAGGGTAGTCGAGAGTTTGGGGGACCTAAGGGAGGCTGCAGAGGCAAAAAAAATACGATTTGCAGAGTTGCAGCAGCAGCAGGTGGAGAAGAAGAAGAAGACGAAGAACATACCTCCAAAGTCTCTGTCGCGAGAGGATCTGGCAAATCTCTTGCGAACAAAAGTATCGTTTAAGGGCGAGTTTATTTCCTCTGTATGTGTCTTATATATTCAGCGTTCAAAGGCAGTCTTTTATTCTGTAACACCTCTTTAGCGTTGCGAATTGCCTGATTTATTAGTTTTCTCTTGTTTTTCACCTATTTGAGCTATGAACAATTATTTTGAGCACGTGAATAATATGAGGAGCTAAACCCCAACACTGGAACAACAGAGGAAGCTAATTTTCATGCATGTGGTAATTCTATTTATTTCTTATATGACTTCTTGCACTTGATTTCATTGTTTTATGATTTTCACTAATTAGTTGTGATTTCGTTTGATGACGTATGCTTAGTTTTAGTACTTTTGATGCGTCATGCTTGTGATTTACAATTAATCTTTTAAAAAATATACCTTGGCAAAGACATAGAGTCAATATTGTTTGAGCTATAATTGTCTAGGATAAATATAAGAATCGCATGAATGAGAATTGGTGGAACCCTGAGTCTCGGTACCTCTCGATATTGTGACAAACCTTGTATATATATTTTATTTGTTTTTAGTATTTTCTTAAATCAAACCTTTACAAGCCCGAGTTGAACGAATCTTTACTACCACTTTCTACAACTTGTTAAAATCACATCAGTACCACCCTGTTACGACTAAACAGGGTTGGTAGGTCTTCTAGATTCGAAAAAACAGGACGCTACATGGAGTTTTGGGCTGAACATAGGAGGATAGTTTATCACGATGTTTGGACTCTTTTGGGATATTCCGGTGGAGATTCAATCGCTGTTTTGGCTTGGGCCGGACTTGTTAGATCTTAATAGTGATGATACGTGTGGTTGCACCGAACAGAATGGGTTGTGTAAGTGTGTTGGAGCGAAACAGAGGTGAAGGAAGTTTTCGGGATTTCTTTTGATTATATTTGGCAGTTCCGGGAGATTTAAGGCAAGATAACAGATTCGTATCAATCAATTAGAGGGACTGGAATGACATGTACGGCTCAGAAACGCGTATAGAAGAATTTGGGAAGTGGAGAAGTCCGAGACTTTCTGCCGAAGAAAGGAAGGAATTATATCGAGTTTTAGGGCTTCTGTTGGCTATAAAAGGGTTGTTGGGAGTCACAAAAAGGGCTACGTACTTTTTGGGGAAGTTTAGAAGAGAACAGAGTGTTGAAATCACGAGTTGGAGTTTTATTTCTGCTGCTGCAATACCAAGAACACGAAGAACATAAGACGCACGAGCATCACGTCATGAGAAAACTATCGTTATTCAACAGCAAAACTTACATATTGTTTATCAACTGTGGTCTTTAGTTACTGTTCTCCTTTGTAATAGAGATTCTGTAACACACTCATACTGTTGCAAATCGGCTGTGTTATTACTTTTCATCCTTTTAATCATCTTTTGATCCATAAACACATATTTTGTGATCATGATTAATATGAGGAGCTAAACCCCATTGCTGAGGCGATAGAGGAGGCTAGTTTTCCAACAAAAAGTGGTATATTCTATTTTATCTATTTATTTGCAATTATTATTTGATTATTTGCCTTGATTGAAAATTGTTTGAATGATTTTTGTTAAGCAATTGTTATTTCTTTTGATAGAGCATGCTTGGACCTAGGTTTTTGATGTTCTATGCTTCGGATTTACACTTGTTATTTTGAGAATCTACTTGTTGCAATAGTTAGAATCAAATTGAACGAGAAAATTGCAAGCATATAATTATTGGATTAAATCACTTTGAACTTGGAAAATAGTGGAATCTTAGCCTCAGTGTTCTTTTAATATTGGTATCAACTTTTTCAGTGCTTGCCATAATTATTCGTGATTTTTCTATTTTATTTTTTGAATTTAAGTCTAAAAAAAAATCCTTCACAAGTTCGAGAAACGAAACTCTTTTTACCACTATCACAACACATCACACTGCTAGGGTGAAATGGAGTGATTGAGTTACCAAAAAAAAAAAAAAAAAAAAAAAAGAAGGAAAGAAAGAAAGTTAGACCAGACCATCATACCAACCAGAATAAATTCAATAAAGTCGACCACTGGTCCCCTTGTATATGCCAACTGTGTTGATATTAGTCAGACCCGTATCTTAATCCATTAGGATAGGTTCATCCTGGCAGTGGCCTTCAGACAAATATGGGAAACACCGTTCACCTTAGTCAACATCTAAAAACATCTACATTTTCTCTATTTCCATCTTCTTAATCTATTCATGCGATTTGTTGATTCCGGATATTGATGTCCATAGTGCGACTATCTGAGTAGAACTATGTCACTTATATATGAATCTTAGTATGTGAGTGCAAACTCGTGTACATCAATTGGAATTTCGCATCTGGGTACTTCCTCTTGTAGTCAATGAGAGTATGCCGACCAAAGAGATCCTTTAGTGCCTTCCAAGTTTCAGCGTAGATAGCTAGGGTCTGGATTAAAGGTTTTGCGGGTACACCTCTGGTAAATCCTCCCGAGACTATAACTCGTCCACTAGGGCCACCTAGGGGTTCAAAGGCTTGTTGCACACGCTAAGTGCAATCGCGTTGCCTACGACAGTGAGTTAGGATTTTATTTCTAGATTAGTTTTGCTCGAGGAATATCAAATAATAAGTTTGGGGGTATTTGATAGACACATTTTTGTGTCTAAGTTGTCCTCAATTTTCTGTATTGTTGGTACTCGATTTTGTACTTATTATGGTGTTTTATGTGTTTATAGGTATTGTTGGAAAATTCGGCTCGAAAAGTTGATTTGGTACCCGGAGGACACGTGTTATTCGGACTCCCGATTTTGGATAAGGGATACCTCATTTGATAAGGTGTACACGAATTGCTATAGACACCCCATCAGAGGATAGGGGGACACCTTCATCCCCTTCTTTTGAAAATGAATTTTGGCGGGAAAAAGGAGTTCTTTGACTGTCAGAATTATGGTTCACCTTTTGGACGTGATTTTATGAGACTCAATAGCAGGAATTGCATGTGCAGACTTGATTGAGCATAACAGGCTTGGTTTGCTTCTCAGGATCCATTGAATTTGGCTAGTTAACTCGTGTTGAATAAAATAGGGGCGTATGTGTATGAGAGGATATTCTCCATTAAACTCGAGAAGATTTGAGAGATTTTTCTCACTCCAATCAGTTTATACCATCATGTTTAATCGAAACAGAGATGGTAAGAGCTTTAATTTCGAGAAAATAAGAGTGTGGTGTGATTTGGAAGAAAATAGGGCACGTTTGTTCTTCGAGAGATTCCCGGGATATCTATTTCATCTTTGGAAGGTTTGCATGAGTTTGAAGTGTTCTAAACTTCTTATGAAGCGTTTACGAGGCTGTTGAGAGTGTGCAGATTACATGCAGACGTGTGAAGAAGTCAATTCAAGAAATTATTGCCTGTGACTGCGAGAGAGTTATTTTAGAGATTTTGGAATTTATTATTAGAGATTCTTGGTGCAGTTGGGCATATAATGAGTATTCGAGACTCAGAGATGAGAGGAGAGAGAGTTTGGGAGAGTTTAGAACATTACATAGCCAAAAAAAAATCGAGTTGCAGAGAACTGCCATTGATGCTGCTGAAGAAGAAAACGGAGAACATAAGACTCTTGAAGACAGTCATTAAGCTGCAGTGATAGTGACATTTCTTCTGTATCGTTCTCTGTAACAGTTAGGTTTGTAACAAAAATAAGTGTTACAAACCAGGTTTTGTCATTTTTACTCCCATTTCATTATTTGTAAACACTTTGAGCAATGAAATTAAAATTTGAGCGTGTTTACAACATGATGAGAGGCTAAGTACCCGGTGACTGAGGCAATGGAGAAAACTATTCACTCATGCTTGATTGGTAATTTCTTTTTACAATTTCTTTAATTATTTATTTTATTTAGGATCGACATAAAGATAAAAATGGTTTTCTTAATTAGTTGTGAATCAATTTGATGTGTTATGCTTAAAATTAATTCTTTGATAATTCATGCTTAGGGATTACAATTTAATATTTGGACACCTTAAAGATTAATAGTGAATTAATGAGAAAAGAGCTTAATAATAATTTTTGAAATATCATTGTAAACCAATCAACTAGAAGAAATAGTGGAATCCGGAGCCTTGGTCTATTTTTAAATCTTGAATTTAATTTTGTTTTGAGTTTGCTATATTTTTAGTCTTAAACTTAGGTCTAAATTCTGCTTTCACAAGTCTTGAACGAATCATCTTAATACAACATCATTGAAATCACATCAACGACTATACAAATTTATTTTGCGGTGGAATCTCAGTTCACCAAGAACTAGAAGGAGAATATCTTCGCACCCGAACCTATCAAGGGAAAATAAATTTGTAGTGATACTCGTCAGGTCAACAATTCAGATAAAGACTCCACTATTCGACGTACAACCATAACCATCTATTATCATTGAAGTAAACATGGTAACCGAGACCAGAGATCCAGGTCACACACTACTTATCCGAAGCATGCTTGCAATCCCCTCAGTCAAATCTTCCTCTCTAAAAAAGATAGGCTCGACAAGCATCCCATAAGTCAGAATCAGACGTAATGAGCGAAAGACAAGATATGACGATCACTTACAACTTACTCAGGACAAAACTGAAAATGTGGGGGTCTAACAACCACACCCAACAATTCGTTTGGCAAGCTGAGAGGACTTACTCCAATACACTTTCTAGAGAATCAACTAGGCATTCAGACTCAATCTAGAGTAAAGTATATCAAAGAGTTTAATATCTCCAACTCTTAATTCAATCCGCAATTAGCAAATAGAAATTTGCGAGCCTGATTGAATATAAGAGAGTAACTTGAACGGTACCAAAGATCAATGTTCAAGTGTCAATCAATGTAATTTAACAACCCAAGGTTGGATATTCTAATTGATTGATCTTAACGCACAACATGTGATATTTCAATTATATAACAAAATATAATATGGAAAAGAAATAACATAGACACCAGAATTTTGTTAACGAGGAAACCGCAAATACAGAAAACCCCCGGGACCTAGTCCAGATTGAACACCACACTGGATTAAGCCGCTACAGACACTAGCCTACTACCAATTAACTTCGGACTGGACTGTAGTTGAACCCTAATAAATCTCACACTGATTCAAGGTACAGTTGCGCTCCTTACGTCTCTAATCCCAACAGGATACTACGCACTTGATTCCCTTAGTTGATCTCACCCACAACCAAGAGTTGCTACGACCCAAAGTCGAAGACTTGATAGACAAATCTGTCTCACACAGAAAAGTCCATAGGATTGAATAAATCTGTCTCCCACAGAAATACCCAAGAGTTTTTGTTCCGTCATTTGATAAATCAAGGTGAACAAGAACCAATCGATAACTCGGACTTATATTCCCGAAAAATAGCCTAGAATTATCAATCACCTCACAATAATCTTAATCGACTAGCGAAAGAAGATATTGTGGAATCACAAACGATGAGACGAATAGTTTGTGATTACTTTTCTATCTTGCCTATCGGAGATAGAAAATCTCGAGCCAATTATTCTGATTGTACTCAACACGATAGAAACAGCAAGATCATATCATGCAACTACAAAGATAATAGTTGGGTCTGGCTTCACAATCCCAATGAATTCTTCAAGTCGTTAACCTACAGGGTCTCGAGAAGAAACCTAAGGTTAAAGGAGAATCGACTCTAGTTATGCAACTAGTAACACACATGAGGTGTGGGGATTAGGTTTCCCAGTTGCTAGAGTTCTCCTTTATATAGTTTTCAAATCAGGGTTTGCAATCTAAGTTACCTTGGTAACAAAGCATTCAATATTCACCGTTAGATGAAAAACCTGATTCTCCCAAGCTAATATCTTTCAACCGTTAGATCGAACTTAGCTTGTTAAACACAAATTAAATGTACCCTCATTTAGGTTTATGTACCCACACCTAAACATGTACACCATGTTGGTTCACAAATAGTTAACCGAGGTTAGCCATATGATTACTCTCATATCAACCTTATTTATCTTAACCATAACTAGTTCAAACGACTCAAATAAAACTAGTTATAGAGTTGTTCAATTGCATAGAAAACACAATTGAAACCAAATCGGTTTGATTCACTTGAATCAATCATGAACATTATAGCCACGGTTTGCAAAGATTGCATTCCTTATGATTTAAATGTTTAAGTCCATGAACTGGCCGATTTGACAAAGTAACCAGCTTAAGTATGCGTACTTAAGCAACCGGATTTGAGTTTGTTTAGTTTCCAAACTCATCAGAAATTTTCGTGTAAGCATACTTAAGGTGACTAGTTTAAGAGTTTGTCAAAACCAAACTCAGTAGAAATTTTCGGTTCGAAAACTTCCGCTAGTATGCGTACATGCCAATTTCGTATACACACATATGCATACTCTTGGCTCACGGTTTATGGATTTATACACTAATGCGCGAACATACTATATATGCTTATATCCAAAGATGGTTACATTCTCAACTCTTTATTTCAATCAGTGAAATATTTTTCTATAATGATAATAGTCGTTTTCACACACTATTAGCATCAAAGCAATTTTCAAGATATTGAAATAATCATTATCGAAACATTCCAATCCTACATCAAATGATTGTATCACACAAACCATGTAAGATGTTACTTGGCAATTTTCTCATGATATAAGATGAACTTGGTCGAAGTGAAAGCTTACCAACACATATTTCGAGAAATGTGTAAGCGAGATATACTCAGCTCGAAATCTCATATGTGTATAGAGAAAATTATATCTTAACACGACTTATGTCTCAATATAGGAGATAGTATAAATAGACTTTCCAAGTGATTGATGAGTTCAAGTCTCCACATACCTTTTGTCGAAGAAGTTCCACAAGCTCCCCTTAGTATTTCTTCGTCTTCAAATGATGAACTATGTGAAATCTAAGCTCAACTACACTATCTATATCCTAGTCCGAGACATCTATAAATAAGATAGAAATCAAGACTTATAGTTTTGATCACTAACATTGACAAACATGCTTGAGATAGCAACGCATGCGAGTTTGACCGAGCAGTGCTCTAACAAAAACACGACTCCTCCATGTGAAGAATTACCTAGAGGATTCCCAGAGAACTCTCCCATCAACAAAGCAAATCAAAATCGACTTTACAGTTAGACCTGAGTGTATCCATTACCCTGCTGGCACTAGAAGGCATATACTACTCTCAAGTCCGGTTGACCATCCTCCCAAAAGAAGAATAAATTTTGACGGATAATTTTGCTACAGAAGTTCGCATGAATCCCTGTCAAGACACCTAGTAGAGGCGAAATAACAAATTTATATTGTCCATAAAAATGCCCGCGGCCAAGACCCCGACATGACTCTGTGGACACATCTCCAACTCTCATAGTGTCATTTTGCCTCCCTGAATACTCAGGCTCGAATGCTACGAGGATATTTCTACAAATTCCAAGTGTCATGAGTTCGTCACACCCACATTATAACATGTTATTACTTGGGGACTAGATATCGATATTTACAGTAGTGAAGGGCACTTATCTGTGACTCAATAAATCTCTCATCTCTCTTCAGTCTCGTCGAATTCTCCTCCGTCAGCATATTCTATGTATTCAGCAATTACAACTATGTCTCGGATCCTGACTGAAGATATGATGATTCAAATCTGAATAGTTTCGTCCCTATAAGATATTTTAGGGTTTTATACGCGTGCACCAAAACTATATCAAGTATAAGAAGCATTCAAATTATCCCTCAACAATAAACGCATGCATGAGACAAACTAGGGTTCGCAATCGGTTTGAAGAGGAGTCTATCGTTTCCACTCTACTCAGAAGGGGATCATACTGTAGTCACATAACTCGACTAACTAGGAAAAATGGGTATTGAATTCGATAACGCACCCTTGATGAAAAATATTCGTCTAAGTCTCTCCTACCACTTGTTAAAAGGGAATGATGTTTCGAAATACGACCCAAGAGATATCATCAAAACACTTGAAGGAATTATTATTGAAAATCTCTGAATTCACGAGTTCAAATTTACGTAAATTTATCACAAAAAAAAGCTCCAAATCCTTATTTTTATCCGATAGATGAAAGGCATGTCTTTTATGTTCGATAGTTGGGGTCAACCACTAAAATCGGACGTCAAACGAAGTTCCTACAGCCTCTGGAGTGAAGGTCGCGCAAGGGAGGAACTCCTATTACGAATTTAACCTAGGGTTTTCACCTACTCGCATACGCGGCGAAGTAATATAGGGTTTGTGTCAAGTTCGAACTCATGAGGGTCCCCTTCCTTTACCAGCATTCGGGAAAGGTCCAAAGAGGGAAAATATCAACCCTGAAGAAATTTATCCAGCAGAGGCCCCTGGAGAAAATATCTTGCTCCATGTTCAGCTGCTTCACTTTGACCTCTACATCTCGAGCCGCCTGTATGCTCTTCATTTAACATACGCTCCCCCATATTAAGAACCTCTCTATGAAAAAACGAGGACCTGAACTCAACTCACCCCGATGAACCCTGACAGAATTGAGCCATTCTCGCAACCACCTCACATTGAAGCGAAGATTCTCACGGTGGTCATATATTTTCCAAGATTCTCACATTGAAACGAGGACCTGAACTCAAGAGTTATCATCTTCAGAACACCATATCCTCCAACAAGTGGTATAGGGACCACAAATTCAACACATGCGTCAGGATAACAGCAGGGGACTACCTTACTCTCAAGCCTCTGTCAAATATAATCCCAGTCGTTTTGCCTTCAACATGGGTCTTCTGAGAAGTGTCTGTGAGATCTACAAACAAAGAAAATATTAAACAAGGCTACATGAATCAAATTACATGAATTAAAAATCAAGGGAGCTGCAACACACGACTAGGGTTTGTTCTATATGAGGACCGACCTTTCCCCTTAAAACCTTGTCCTTATACAATCCCTTAAAGTTTTGTCTCATCCAATCCCTTCAAGCCTTGTCCTTTCCAAATATCTTCAAGCCTAACCTCATGCCTATATTCCTATCCTATCAATAAATACATCTCACAGCTCATGGGATACTCGTGAATTTCTTTGGGTCCACACTTTCACAAAGGATCAAGGAAAAATACGTTTTCTTCACGACAAAGGGTACAAATATAAAATCAAAGGATGGGGCAAGTCTATGACCTAGGGAGGCAAAAAATACAAACTATTTTAATCTAATGAAGGTTAATGAAGTTATAATACTCCAAGGGTCATGCTAAGAGTTCAAGGAACTCAAGGATTCTCTTACAATTAGGATTGTTGTACATTATAGCGTGAAGACGTGTTAACTGTTGATAATCCGTAAGGAATTTTGGGGTACTCTCTAGAGAAAATATGTTTCCTATGTCTCCAGTACAACATATTTAAAGTGCGCATCAAACAGACAAGCGAGCTAAGAGATCTAATACCAACACCAAAGTAAGTGCAATCTGAAAAATTCTTGATATTTTTATACGGGATTTCTAAAGTCAAAAGTATACACGGAATTGATTGACCAAACAAACTCGGAATTGAGTTTTTTTGAATTAGAAATATTATCCCCTTACCTTTCAAATTTGGGACCGAGGACTCAAATCGGAGTCCGTATGAAGAGTTTACAGCCGGCCATTCTACGCAAGTCTCTCAAAATTGAAGTTTTCTGACGAACACCCAAATGAAGAGTCCTAATACAAGTAGAATGTGTGAAAGAAGGATGAACCGACCTCCATACCTATTTCACTCCCAAAATAGTTTTAAAAGGCATGAAAATCCTTTTATTTTCAAGCCTATCTCAAATGGGAAGCCATCAAGAAAGGAAAAGGAATTAGAGCCGGAAATTAATGGAATTTGGCTCAAATAAGAAAACCTAGGGTTTCCCTTCTTCCAAAACCTCCCCAAACCGCGTCAAAGCCCCTCCCACGTGCATAGATGCTCTCCCAATCCAGTGCGACGTTATTTGAAAGTTCTCGGAAGCACCAAAGTTTAAGAGAATTAGGGGTTTGACGAAAATAGTCTTAATTTCAAGAATTTGACAAAGAAAACGATTTCTCCGGGAAAAAAGAAGGATCCAGGTCTCTGTCACCCATATGAATGGATCCCACAGGTACCTCTTAACCCTTTTCTCTCATCATCCTTCAACAAAAACGAGCTCATAAGGGATTTTGACCAAAATACCCTTATTTCACAATTTTGAGTATTTCTTCAAAGAAGGAGAATCTAACGTGCCAGGGACCGGTCAAACGTCCTCTAACCATTCCAACGGACTCATACACATGAATACTACGTTCTATAAGAGTTCAAAGAAGAATGAGATTGAAACAGAACCTAGAAAGGCAGAATTTCAGAGAAAATAAAGGGAATTTAGCTCAAACAGGGAAGTTCGAGTTCATAATTTCCAAAAGCATGACTAGACACGTGCCTCTATCCCTCTGTCAAGATGTGAACATGCCTAGGAAATCTCATGGCCTCTCTAATTCCAAATAAAAATCAAGCTCATATTATTTTTTGACGAAAATACCCTTAAGTTTCAAAAGTATGTATTTTTCTCCAAAAAAGGGTGTCTCATTGGTACAATTGAACAACCTCTCATCTGGTAAAGGGACAACCCCACAAGAGATATTCACTCCTACCCAGCCTCATCAAGAGTCTCCAGAGTGTCTGAAGAAGTTAGACACAAACAAAAGAAATTAGGGTTTAAGTGCAATACAAGCCTGAACTCAGAATCTGTTAGTGATAAGGGCTCCGCAACTCAAAAGGGAATGTATATATTTTCTCTAATATCTCTTCACAAATATCACGGTCATCCAGGAATCCGTTTAAAACTCTCTCTTCCCCACATACTCGCTTGTACAAACTCGGAAGCTCAAAGATGCACAAATTTATGTTTTTTTATTTTTAAATAAATCCTAATTAACAATTCTATTAGATCAATATGGAAATTTTGTCTCATAAAGTATCCATTAACACCTCCCAATGCAAACACACGTAGGATTCCAAGTTCATAGTCGATTTCAAGTTTAGAGTCAGAATAAGCAAAGACTAAGCATCGATTCAGGAACTATGCAAGTCTAAAAGAATGAGAAGATTATAATTTCACATTTGAACGATTCGTCACTATTGATATACTCATCATAGAAAAATCAAGATTTTACTATGAGTAGGGAACTTAATGTAGATGGTGAAATTTGGATACGGGGAAAAAGTGTCATTTCAAGACCATAGGACAAAACTCAACTCTCGTGGGAGAGATTAAGTCCTTGTCCTTAAAGGCACCCATAGCCAAGATTTCTAGCATACATCCCCATGAGACATTGCTGGCCGTGATACCGTGATTCCTAGCGCATATCCTCGATGAGATAATGCTGGTCACGTAGGATTTGTAGAGCGTAAAACGTCCCCGTTAGACTTATGAACCAGAACAGCCATAATTCCAACATGTCTTCGCGAGACGCAGCTGGTTGTGATTCTATGATTCCTAGTATACATCCTCGACGAGATACTGCTGGTCATGTGGGCTCTCTAGATGCGTAAAAACGTCCTCGAAGGACTTATGACCCACAGTGGACACATACACATCTCATGTAAGCACGACTCACTCTATTTGAGATCAATGACTGATTCCTAGTACATGTCGCAAGATACACTGGTCATGTCTGCTATAGGCTCTTACTCGACTTACAGAGGCTTCCGAATAATTCCTAGGACATCCCCGGCAGCGGCGCCAAAAATTGATGTGATTTCAAAGTTGTTGTAGAAAGTGGTAGTAAAAGTTCGTTCAACTCAGACTTGTAAAGATTTGGTTTCAGAAAATACTAAAAACAAAGAAAATATATACACAAGTTTGTCACAAAAATCGAGAGATTACTGAGACTCGGGATTCCACCATAAACTCATTCATGCGATTCAAATATTTATTCCAAACAATTATAGCTCAAATAATACTGACTCTAATTCTTTGCCAAGGTTGATTCTTAAAAGATAGACTGTAAATCACTAGCATGACGCATCAAAATCACTTAGACCAAGCATACATCATCATATGACATCACAATCAATTAAGAAAAATCATAAAACGATTGATAATAGTGCAAGTAGTCATAAAAGAATTAAATATAATTACCACACGCATGAAATATGGCTTCCTCCGTCATCCCAGTGTTGGGGTTTAGCTCCTCATATTATTCACGTGCTCAAAATAATTGTTCATAGCTCCAATAGGTGAAAAACAAGAGAAAACTAATAAAGAAGACAGTTTGCAACGATGAAGAGGCGTTACAAACAGCTCTTACAACGGGTGGTGAACTGTTACAAAAAAGATATATGAAAACTGCTATAAAATATAAGTCTGCTCGATTTAAGACTGCATCGTATGTCGTAATATTACGAGCGTTTTTATGCGATTGTCCTTAGCGACTCAATGTTCTTCGTCCCTTTCTTCTTCAGCAGCAGCAGAGAACTTCTCTGCAATTATTTTCTTTCTTCCTCTGCAGCTCCTCCAAAACCTATGTTCGGTCCCCCCTATTCTCGACACCCCTTGCTGTGACTTCTATCACCTCTTATATACACCACAGGACCCCTAAACCTCGAGTAAATCCGAGAATATCTCGGTTTTCTTTCACCTCAAGCCACGGGATATTTCTTCCCTTTTTCTCACCTCTGTACGCGTCTTCTGGGTTTGCTTAAACTCTCCCTAGGATAGAAACAAATCTCACAAACAATATATCCTCCCATTCTTGCACGTAACTTCCTTATAAAACTCGGAAAATTCCCGAGAATAACTTCCACCTCTGTTTTATCGAGAAATCATCGTCCGGCCCAACTCGATCCAATCCAACGATTATATGTTCCCTGTCTAGGATTAGCAGGCTCATCCAAAGACAATTCAACGATTAAATCTCCCTCTAAAGCGCCCAAAAGTCACACCCAAACTCTGCCAGTCGCTGCTCTTATTTTCCCGCCAATTTTTAGCATTTAAACCGTGAAGAAGATGATGCCCCCTATCCTCTGATGGGGTGCCGATAGCAGCTGTCTGTGGGATGCCCTGGGGTTGCCCCTTATCATCTGGGTGCCCCTTATCCAAATTAGGGGTCCGAATAGTAATTTTCTCCCACGAGCGCAAAAACCACTTTTCGAGCCAATTTCGCCGCAAAAACTTATTTCTCCAAAAACACCTACAAAGACATAAAATAACAAAATAAGCGCAAAATCGAGTACTAACATTACAGAGAATTGAGACTAAAATAGACACATAAATGCGTCCATCAACATGTCGCAAGATACACTGGTCATGTCTGCTATAGGCTCTTACTCGACTTACAGAGGCTTCCAAATAATTCCTAGGACATCCTTGCGAGATGCGTTGGTTATTCTGCCGATGGGCCCTTTTGACAGACTCCTAGAACATCCTTTTGAGATACACTGGTCATGTCGGCCCCACAATACAGATACAATTGACTCCTAGCACATCTCTGCAAGATATGATGGTCAAAGAAAAGTAAGCCGAAGTGTCGCAGAGACATTATTAGGCGTGCAAGCTTTCCTTTCTCTACAGAAAATGTCCCAACTGAATTTGGAGAGACTCAATCGTGTTCGCCAAATCTCATACAGCCTCAGCCGCGTCATACAAGTCTCAGACGGCCTCAGTCACATCAACCAAGTCTCAGACATCCTCAGTCGCGTCGGCCAAGTCTTAGACATCCTCGGTCGCGTCGGCCAAGTCTCAGACAGCCTCGATCGCGTCGGCCAAATCTCAAACATCCTCAGTCGCGTTGTCCAAACCGCAGATGTCCTCATCCGAACTAATCCATCTCATCCGAAGAGTCATATATAGGCATAAGACTCATGCAAAAGTCTCAGTAGGGCTCAAGCCTACTTCTCAGCGACTCAAACACAATCACGGCTAATAAATTGGGCATGAACTGTACATATCTATCCAAAAACGTGGATAAGCTCCGTTGAGATCCGCATGCTCAACAAAAAGACCCAAAAGCAATAATACAGTCTCCATGTGATATATGTGATCGGGCATGTAAATAAGGATCTCAACCTCAACTTCTCTCACACTCTACACACGATTTCTGAGGTATTCCATGTATTTTTACGTGACTCATCCCAGTCATTCTCACAAATCACATAATATCTCTCTATCTTGGCCAACTCGGCTAAAGAGAATATTTTTCTCTCTCAACACATCATCACAAAGGTTGACTCAGCTTCACACAAATAAGGGGATATCAATTAGGGTTTTGGTCTGGCGGTCTACGACACATTGAAAGAATACCCAGCCTGTTTCTCACCGCAGAAGATATTAAAGGCGGTCGAATAAGGAGATAAATTCATCATAGTTTATCTCTATCTGAACCTGAAGAGACGGGAGAAGTGCTACGCATGACAAGCAATCCCTATCTTCACTGATATGAGATTAGAGAATTTAACTATAAATAGGTCCTCTATTTCTCCAAGCTGACATAAAACTTTCTCATTAAACTCTCAGAGCAATTCTTCTTCAAACCCTGGAATTCTCTGATCTCTCCTCATCTGCCTCACTCCCCCTAAGACCAGCCATAACCGCTCATATGACTGAAGCAGCATTTGAACGGACATCGTGCATGGTTTAGACGAAGACTGTTCGTGCCCAACCTCCCGTATCTGAATTTCAGAAACCATACAATCCCACGTTAGCCTCTCACCGATTGTAGGTAACTACAGGTGGGTATGCATAGATTTGTAAAATGAACATGAAATGGAGAGGATACCAAGTACACCACTTACTTTTTTGCTCGGCAACCTGTATGTACAAAACCTTAAGCAATCATAAGTATGTCAAAGCAAAGACCCTTAAATAATATTGTATACCGAGTTTTTCTCTTACTCTTCCACAATCAATATATTTTGACCAAAGGTCCATGAACCTGATTGTGTAGAAGAGTTCTTGGACGATCTCAAAAATCAATATCCAAGATCAATATAGTCGTATCCGAATTAAGAGGATCCAAACTCTAACAAGTGTAAAACTTTTTTATCTATCTTTCAAGATATGAATTCAACAAGAGTGAGTTTTGTTTTTGATCTCAAATAATAAGGACTTAAACTATCTAGATTGATTCGTACTACTTGTGCTAATATTCCAATTATAAAGATAAATAATATAATACGGAAAAAGGAAAATACCAGATACCAGAAATTTTGATAACGAGGAAAACTGCACCTGCATAAAAATCCTAGGACCTCGTCCAGCTTTGAACACCGCATTGTATTAAACCACTACAGACACTAGCCTAATGTTATACTTTGGACTGGAATGTAGTTGAGACCGAATTAACCCGCCAAACAATTCAGCTATAGTTGCGTTCCTTACGCCTATTTAACCTTGCAAGTTTCTATGCACTTGATTTCGTTAGCTGACATCCTTTATAGCCTAAGAGTTGCTTGAACCTCAGTGAAGACTTTAGTTAGAAATCTTCATCTAACACACAATCCTATTTGATTTCCCTTTTGATTTTTCAATCTAGGTTTGGAGATTTGTTTGTTGTAAAAAAAGTCCAGCAAACCTCACGAATCCAGAACACTTACACTCAATTAGCTGAGAAGCCTGGATTACTAAACACCTCTAAGAAAAATCCATACAAATCAAATAAAAGTTTAGATATCTATCTTGAGGAAATCACAAAGTCTGAGACGAAGAGAACTTTGTAATTTCTATCTATCTCGTTCCTGATCCAAGATTACGAAAACCTGAAAGAAAAATAAGAACAACATCCGAATACACGATCTATCAGGTAAAATATAGTCTGACCGTGATTCACAAATTCCTAAGTAAAGTATTCAAAGTCGTAACCTAATTATGTTTTACAAAGGAAACCTTGGTTATAGAGGACGATTCTAGCTTAACAACTAGGAAACAAGAGTGCTAGGGATTAAGATATCTTGTTGCAAGAGGTTCTCTATCTATAGACTTTCAAGGATCCATGTTTCTTGGAATTCAAGCAAACACTTTCTCAGTTTAGATGAAGTTCTTATTAGGAATTTACGTAAGTATGTGAGATGTCTTCCTTGAAATTACATATAAGAATATGCATTTTGGTCCAGGATTCTGGGATCGTGCACAATAATGGTACATAACGGCTAAGTAGCCTTAAGAATTACAAGCATTAAGATGTTCGATAACACTCAAGACTTAATCACAATAGATACTATTGTGGTTGTGGAGCAGCCACAAGTGATTTCGTGAATTAATTTGCCTTAGAAGTGTCTATGAGAATTGTAGCAAAAACGAAAATTATCATTTAGAAAAGTTCATGAGTTATGCTAATCCTACAACTGGACAGGTTTGCAAACTGATAGCTCGCAAAGTCAGGATACAAAGATTTACAAACCTTGGCAGTTCGTGAAAGTCAGATGCTAAGGGTTTGCGAACCTACCTAATTCCACACATCAGATGTAAAGGGTCTATAGTCTGCGGAATTCAGAGCGACTTTGGTAAAACATACAAGTATGTTTACCTATCGCCAAGAATTTCTTTTTCTCACATAATTAGTTTGAAGTCCTAATAGCCATTACAATATGCAATGTTGTTTGGGCGATTTCCAAATGATCAACTTGAAACAAAAATAGTTCTTGATCAATAAATTGTGTTTAACTAAATTGTTAAGGATCTACCAACATCCATTACTTGAATCATATTTCTAAAGTTTAACCAAGACAAGCTTGAACTCGAATTTATTATCTGTAATATTAAATCTACTAACATCGTACGACATTATCTCATAAGACAAAATGGTAAATGTCGTGAGTAAATAGGATAAGTCGTTCTTTACATACCTCTTTTTGATGAAGTTCTCACAAATGTCTTTGTTTGTTCGTCAGTCTTCGAGGGTTATTCAAGAATATTTGATACTCAACTACCATACTCTAATCATCATCCGTGACTTTACTTTAGTAGACTAGAAATCAAGATATATTTTTGTGTATCTGACATTGAAAACAAGCTTGAGATAAGAAATCTTATAAGTTCGACCGAGCGGTGCTCTAACAAAACATATTTACAAAAGATGGAAGGAACCAATGAAAGAATGGGGTTGTCTGATGGAATAAGTTATCTCATTAGTAGTGATAATAATTGTCAAGATTTTTTTTGTCAGAGATAAAAGGAGACCGATTCTTAATTAGCAATGAGATTGTCCATTAGAGGTCTTAATTAGTCTCTAGATATGAACTTCATAAGAATCTTGAACTGGATATTGCATGATGCTATGGACATGTGACCTTCAACGATTTTAGGATAATTTCATTTAGGGATTAAGATCATATTAGCATGATATAATCCAGGAGGGAGAGTA
Organism: Papaver armeniacum; assembly: GCA_023531295.1. Taxonomy (NCBI): domain Eukaryota; kingdom Viridiplantae; phylum Streptophyta; class Magnoliopsida; order Ranunculales; family Papaveraceae; genus Papaver; species Papaver armeniacum. Next base: position 616,614 of record JAJJWW010006619.1, on the reverse strand, counting down.
CTTGATATGAAACGAAATTTGACCAGGTATGTTACCTTATTGCCCACAAGATGTTAGGACCAGGACTTTTGAGATCACCAATAAGATTGAGGTAAGACTTGATCACTTCGCAGGTAATACACCTATTGTCATTGTCCAACTAGTTGTTAACAAGAAGAAGGGAGGAGAAGCACGATTCATGTTGAAACATATTTTGAAAATGAGATAACAACTCCTTAGAATCAAGCCTCACCATTTACCGATTTTAATTTAGATCGTTAGTTGTCAAAGTGATAGATGATGGTGATATACACTTCAAATTGTGCTCAACTTTTTTATAGGATTATCGGGTTTCAAATTCGTTATCCTTTGGACTGTAAAGAAAATTGGGTCAAGTCTTAAAATATATTGTCTATATAGCCCATGCATCCTCACTCATAAGATAACAGGTAAAGGTAGGCATTGTAAAAGATATGAAAAGATCTGATAAAAAAAAAAAAAAAAAAAATGAAAAGAAAATATTTGATATGTGGTGCTGAACTCTACCCTTATTTTATTTTTTTAGGATTTGATTTCCCATTTCTGATGATTCCAATTTCCAACAGAAAAAACACCACTTGCTTCACAGAAACACTAATGTCCAAAACTCTCTCTTGATTCATATACCCTTTCCTATCCCTAAAAGTGCTTCCTTTAATTTAATCCATTTGGGTCCTACAAGACCGCAACACCTACACTTTTCTAGAAAATTAAATATTAAAAATCGAAAGATTGAGGATTCTCAGTTCCACCTCCTCTTTTGTCGAATCTATCTTTTTAAGCCTTTTTACTGGTTTATATCTTTCTCATTCAGATTAGATATTTTCTTCCCGATTTTCTTTCTTATCTCCACGCCCCCCTTTCTTTTCTCAGATATACGGTCGAATTACACACCAAGAAAATGATTTTTATACGGTTGTTGTGATTGGGGTGCAGCTTTTTCGATCTGGGGTTTGATGTAATAGGGGAAATTCTGAGTTTTCTGAAGTGGGTTTTGTAAATAGAGATCAATTTTTCTTTTTTCCTTTCAAGGTGTTTGATATTTCGCTTCTGTGAAGTTTTGGGGTTCTTTTTTTCTTTGATCTGAGCTATCTGGGTATTGTTGCTAGAGTCTGAATTTGGGGAAATTTGAAGTTTTTCTGAAGTGGGTTCTGTAAATAGAGGTCAAAATTTTGTTCCATTTCTAGGCTGGCTTCTTTGAATTTTTGTTATTTGTTTTTCCTGAAGAAGGATTGATTTTGGGTATCTGGGTGTTGGTGTAAGAATTTAAATTTTGGGGAATTTGTGATTTTCTTAGAGTGGAATATTGATTTGGGTAACTGGATTTGGGGTTGGAAAAGATGAGAAGTGGAAAAGATGAGGAGAAGAGTGTAGGACCTTTGTTTCCAAGATTACATGTAAATGATACAGAAAAAGGAGGACCAAGGGCACCACCAAGGAACAAGATGGCTTTATATGAACAACTTAGTATTCCTTCTCAAAGGTTCAATTCTGGGTCAGGTTCTACATTGCCTTTACCACCTAGTAATACAGTTTCTTCTGCCTCAGCTTCCATGAGCCAGGTTAGTTCCTTACCCATACTTATATGGATATTTCATTGTTTCATAAGAGAAGATTTGTTTAGTTGTGCTTAACATTGCTTTGATTAGTCTAAACTTGAGAGGATTACATGTTGCTTTTTGATTGCAAATCCTGATAATCCGATTTCTGAGTTTGAATATTAGATGACTACATTTCTATAGGTGTTTTATGCAGTTTATTGTTTGGAACACGGGTTTGAATGGTATGGCTTTAGATGTATATAGGATTGGAATCATCCAAGTAATACAATCTGTATAACAGTTGCTTCAAATTTAGAGTAAATGCTTATCCTCTTTTTGGTGTTATTTAGAGTGTAACCAAGTATGTATCCGCTTTTGTCAAATATGTATCTTTTTGGTGTTATTTAGAGGAATAATTGCTTTCTATTTATCTTTTGTATCTTTAAGTTAAATTTGTTCGAGCCAAGTGAAGTCACGGTTCATCTTACTCATTTGGTACAAATCTAAATATGGTTATCCTCCCTCATTGTTAGTAAGTTGGAATTTGTTTTAAGCTATAATGTGAGAAGACAATGGTTCCTCGAATTTAATAACCGGTCAAGTTATGTGCGCCGTTCTCTTTTGTGATCATTAATTGCTGATTGTGTTTTTGTTTATAGGGGGGTGGGCATGAAAGGACTGTGTTTTCACCATATTACATCCCTCCTCCTACACCTCAGCACTTTGCTGAGGAGATTCATTCTCGCTCCTCTAACTGTGTGAATCATAAAACCATGACACGGGATTCTCGCTCCTCTGACTGTGTGGATCATAAAACCATGACACGGGATTCAGAACAGAAATCCACAGATAATGCGAATTATCGAAAACCAAATGCTGAAAGCAGTTCATTTCGCACACGCTACTTCCCCAACTCAAAGAGCAGTCACCCGAACAGGGCTGGAGATGAGGATGATTTTATGGTTCCAACGTTTGCTCAGCCAAAAATCAATACTAGTACCACCACAAATCAGCAAAATGTGGAACAGGAAATGCTTATTCCCTTTAATGCAGGTAACAGTACGGGAAGGGTTGTATCTGGTACTTGTGTTTCTTCATCGCAACTTCATAATGCTGGGGATAAACATCTGAAACGACCAAATACTACGGATTTGAGGTCAAGACAAAATTCTAGGAACCAGGATGAAGAGAACCTGGCAGAATCTATCACTAGTAGGGACTTTCAGGAGAAGAGTACATCACATGCATCAGCTGGAGAAAGGATCTCACATCACAGGAAGTATGTGTGTGCATCATCAGACTCCAGACATCAAAATATTTCAGGTAACGGTTTAGGAAGATCAGAGGATGTCAATACACAACTACATCAAGGGCATTCTGACGGTGGTGTGGAGGAGGTTAATGTTTCAAGGAATAGAAGTGAACCATGTTCCAGAGCGTCTCTTGGAAACAGTCATAAAAACTCCAATAAATGTGGTGAAGACAAAATGCACAGTATATCACAAGGGAGAGATGCAGACAGAAATGATGATGTCTCCGAGACTTCTATTCTGGATTCTGTGTCGAGTTTGGACATATCTCCTGATGATGTTGTTGGTGTAATAGGTCAGAAGCAATTTTGGAAAGCAAGAAAAGAGATTGCCAAGTAAGTTGGTTTGTCTTAGCGTACATGATAATTTCTTATACAGATTGCCAGTGTTATAAATTAGGATGTCTTTCCAAGTTAGCTCACTGCAGGGAATTTATATATACACATTCAAATGTTTAATAAACCTCTTAGACATTATACCTAAAGTATGACATAAAGTTTCCAAACATATATTTTCCTGGCATGTCTGTGATCTACATGGATTACCAGATATCTGCATTTAACATTTCGTGTTTGAATGTTTGTTTTGGTTAAGACATCAAAAATGCGCTCAAATTTTCTTATGCATAGTTGAATATGTTATATTCTTATTCTCAAGTTTCATAAAGATACTATATTATGCTGGTTCTTACCTATTTGGTCTCCTAGCTAGTGCACATATTTATTTGTGATTTTGGACTTATTAGTTGATACATCATAATGAAGCCATACTTCTCAAAAGAAAAGAAAAGAAAAGAAAAGAAAGAAAGATAAATATATACTCTATTTTAATGCTTAATGTGAATGATTAGCCGAAAATATGTCTTTCCTAAGGATGATTCCTGCGAAGTATTATCTATTTGTCGTATCATTTTGTAGATTCTGGTATTTCTTTAGATATTCTATACCATTGTATCAGTTAGCTCTTTGTTAGCTTACTTAGATGAATTGCCACTTGGTTCATGTACCTTCCCATCCCCACTTAAAGAAGAAATAAACTCAGGCTTTAGTTCAAACAGTTCACACATGCTGTGGGAAGAAGGGATCTAAGTAATTACATATAGGAATATCTATAATGCATTTGATTTTGTTCCCAGAGTTTTGTTGGCTAGAGTTTCCTCCAACGGAATCTTGTAGAATATAAATCTGTCATGTTCAATGTCTTAGCATAGGAAAATGGAGCATTCTCCTCTGTTAGATTTAGGTCACTGATACAAGAACTAAAGGAAAATATGGAAAATGGAGAAGGGTTATGTTTGCACGCTTTTTTGTTGTTGTTGCAGTTATCGAAGTATGAGCTTTTTATTCTTTCTGTGTTTGGGTATGTCACATATATGGCCAAATTTTGGCCATATATATGCTTTTTATTCTTTCTTTTTGTTGTTGAATATCTTAATTATATGCTTGTCATATATATGGCCAAATTTTGGCATCTACTTCATTCCATAGTTTATCTATTCTGAGTATTTCTCCATTTATGAATATAAACAATTGTAGCTAAACTGAAGTCCAGTACTGATCTAAAGAGTGTTTTTTTTTTTCCCGAGAGTGACGACATGTTTGTTTATTTCGGTTGGATGCATGTCCTTTTGAGTATTTCTAATGCATTGACAATTCCTTTTTTTCAGTCAGCAAAGGGTGTTCTCTGTTCAAGTATTTGAGTTGCATAGATTGATAAAGGTAAAGCTGCTCTTAACATTGGCAACTATTCTATTTTGTTAATTCTATTCTCTCGTACTTTTTTTCCTTAATTATGTAAATTTTGACTCGATCTGTGAACGTCCTTGGAACAGGTACAGAAATTGTTTGCTGGATCCCCACATCTGTTGCTTGAGGAAAATTCTTATTTAGTCAAGCCTTCTTTTAAGGAATCACCTGTGAAGAAGCTGCATCCCAAGTATGTCGTGAAACCTATTCCAGAAATCGCAAAGCAGAAAGACAATTCTTCGAGACCCAGCAGGATTACTGAGTGCTCGGCTGAGAATGCTGTTGAAAAACCTAATCTTCCTAAAGTCAACGATGGGACTGACAGAAGAAATGGTAACCAACATCCAGTTTACGCCCCATATTCTGAAGACCCACCGCCAACACCGCCTCCTCCGCCTCCTCCTAATAATAATCAGGGTTGGTGCTTCCCACCACCAGGAAATCAGTGGTTGGTCCCCATAATGTCCCCTTCCGAAGGCCTTGTTTACAAGCCCTACTCGGGGCCATGTCCTCCAGCTGCTGGTTTCATGACACCGTTTTATGGCGGTTGTGGTCCTATGAGCTTACCTCCTATTGCAGGAGACTACTCAAATCCAGCGTATCAATATCCAGCTCCACACCCACAACAGATAGGTCATCATCCTGCGGCTCCTATTCCACCAACTTATTTTCCTCCTTACGGGATGCCTGTCATGAATTCAGTTATGTCTGCCTCAGCTGTTGAACAAGTGGGTCCATCAACTGAACAGTTATCGACTGGAGAGGTCAATGCTAACATGCAATCTCGAAACTCATGCAACATGTCAAGGAACCAAAGAAGTGAAGCAGTTGTGTCTCGCCGTCTATCTAAATTCCAAGCATCCAAAGACAGTGAATTACAAGGAAGTACAGGAAGTAGTCCCGCAGAAAGAGCACAACGAACGGTTGCAACAGGTAACATTTCTGAAAAGTTGGATGCTCTTCCTCTCTTTCCTACTGCTCCTGCTGCTCAGAATGTAGATGTAGAACCACAGATCAACAATAATGACAAGCAATGGTCACGTGTTATTAAAGTTGTTCCTCACAATCCTAGATCTGCAAATGAATCAGCTGCTAGGATTTTTAGGTCTATACAAGAAGGAAGACAACAGTTTGATTCAGTGTAGGTTAATTTCCTCAATAGGTTTAGTATTTCTGATGATATACTGGTCTCCTCGCCTTGTATCTTAACTTGACCTTATAGTTATCACTTATCACTATGTTATCCAAGTGTTTTGATGTGCCTTTTCTTGTAACTGGGTTTCGCCTTGGCAACCTTGTTGTTTTGTTTGTAAATATATTTCTGGAAGATCATAATAGGATACATTAGTGGTATTTTGCGATTTCTGTTTAATGACTTTGCATAATTATGTGTATTGTGCTGGCAGAAATTCTCCATTTAAAAAAGAACCCACATTTGGGGGTACCTCTACAAATTGGGGGATATTTACAGTCAAATGGAGTTGGATAAAAATGCACCATTTATTTATTTTTTCCTAGTAATATATAAAAGACCTAAAATCTAAATGAAAGTTGCATCCCCCAATCTACTATTCTCCTAAGATCAAAACAAAAACTGAATTTTTTTTCCTTGCAATTACATCTAATAGTCGGCATTTGTCTTCATGATTAATGCAATACCGACTATCGAAGGTACCATTACTCTGGTATGAATACGTACACTCTATCGGCATTGTCGATTGAACTTTTTTCGATACCGACTGTACGTTCCTACAGACAGCATACTCGACCCACACTCCATCAATGCCGTCTGTGTACAAGTTTTGGAGTTTGGTTATAAACGCTACAGTCGGCATTGTCGTATTTCTTCGACCATGCTGACAGTTGCCTGATAAATTGGGGAATACCTAGTATCGGCATTGCTAAATGATTGAATACTACTCCGATTCTTTGGAGCCGGCATTGCATTTATCGCGTAGCTATACCGACTCTGGACCTAGGTCTTCGTTTTCCATCCGAATTAAACCCAAATAAAGAAAATAAAATAAAATAAAATAAAATAAAAAATCAAATTTAACCTCGTTTGGACCTATATCTAAGTATTCGGGGTAGTTGCATCGTTAGTTTCTTGATTTTTCTTGTGGCTCTTCAATTGTATCATTAGCTCTAGATTCATCACGTTTTTGAGGATAAATTTTGATTATCTACAAGATTAAAGTTTTTTCGGAAGCAGTTTTTTACAAGATGTTGCGATTGAGAAAAAAAAAGAAACAAAAAATTAAAATAAATCACCATCTCAAGTTTAATCTTAACAAACTAATATAATTAACACCAATTAATCAAGGGTAATTTTGCCATACCAAAATTATTTGGATAAAGAGTTCTTCAAATTACTTCGTAATGTTTTTTTTTTTTGTTTTTTTGTTTTTTTTTAGTATCTCCATTTTATAAGAGTATCTCCCAAATGTGGGTTTTCTAAAAAAAAATTCTATTTGAGTACAAGAAAGATTATAATTGAAATAAACTTTTCGTGCAATCAATGAATTAATGGATTTCTAGGTCCCAAAAATGAACTAATCTTTTTAAAGTTCTAATTTGACCAGTTCAGTGCAAAGTCTGTCTCCCATGCAATGATCAAGTGTTCATCAATTGTTATATTGGTGTTTGTACCTGGAAATATTTCTAGGAACGGAACACGATGAATCTGGTGATGATGATGAAAACAATTGGGTTTCACACAAAACAAGCAGAAATATGAAAGACATGAATTTTACATGGTTCGGCAAGTTTTGCCTACATCCACGGACGAATCCCCGTATGGAAAAATATTTTATTGATCTGATTGATACAAGTGATTTCTGATCCCTTTTAGGGTTTGCTGGTGTATTTTTCTCTATCAGGGTCTGTCCCTTTAGGGTTATAATTCCCCTCTATTTATACAGTTGAATCTCTGGGTTAAACCCTAATTTCGAGATAGACTTCATATGGAAGTAACTTGGTCAGCAAGTCATCCAGAAACTTCCAGAATCTTCTTTCAGGGTCTTTGCACTGGATCGGTGGATTCGGGCCAAATTGACTTGGCTTGCAGATTTGACCAACGACCTTGACTTTGACTGACAGGGTTGAATTTCGCCGTTGACTGCGACTATCGATCTTTGATCGATGATCGCCTTGATCAAGACATGTCTCTGAGATCGGATGGAAACCGGTTGGCGATCATTGGCAACTTGGTCGAAATCGGTTGGCGGCATCACCGCAACATTGGTGGAAACTGGTTGGCAGCATCACTGGCATCATGGCTTCGACAGTTGACCGATGGTTGACTTTGACCGTTGACCGATCGTTGACTTTGACCCCTGACAGGTCATTGACTTTGACCATTGACCGGACATTGACTTCATGGAGCACTGGACTAGCTGGTAGCTACGTCGGTTGGCTGGATCGCAGACTTGAATGAGGGTCAAATGGTGATTCCAAAGCAATCTTGTTCAATATTGTGGCATTTTTACTCATGGTACAAACAATTGGTTTGTTAGGGAAAGGTACAACCATGTTTGGAAGGTTGAATTTAGAGTGGGTTTTTGAAATATACTTGTGCCCATTACTTGAATTTGCATATATGCAAATATGGTGTGATTCCTAAAGCCGGTATACGGTGCTAAACAAATTTACAACTGATTCAATGACAAAAATGCAGCATCTGTTGGTCGAAAGAAACCAAATTGGTTGATCTCAAAAACGAAAATTATCAACTATGATGTGATTCTGGAAAAGGCTACGTGTCTTTCAACATTCATCATTATAAAACAATAAAAAAATAATTTTCCAAATTTTGTAAAAAAAATATCTGGATTCAGAAAATATAACAAATCTTTAAAAGAAATTTCTAGCTTCAGTGTTTCAGTGATAGGGGGTGAGCAATGAGAGGAGGACTTTGAAAACCATGCCACTGTATAGCTCTATGGGTCACGGGGCTTCATTTAAATGCAACCAGTGTGATGAGATAATCCTTTTAGTCATTCATAAGGGAGTTAAATGAGGTTAATGCTATACCAACCGCCTGTCCTTCAACCTGGTTTGACAACAAAATGTGCAGTTATTTTCCTTTCAGTACATTAGTTCAACGCATTAGACGTTGTATATACAACAGAACTAAGTTATGTTAACCCAAGATAATTGTTATTTGTAAGAAAATGATCTACACACTTTTTTTTAAAACTTAAGTTAAGCATTAATTTATCGATAAATTAATACTTCGCTAGCTAGTCCCAAGGCTATTAACTTATCAAAGTTTTACTATATTGGGTTTATAAATCGTATTTTTAACATATCGTTACAAATATCCCGTACCTCTCCTAACACGAGGAAATTGTTGAATTGAAAATTCAAGTTTTTGACCCTTTGTGTTTTTCTTATATACATACAATATTTCATTTGGATGGTAACATTACAGTTTCAAGATCAATTAAATGGCCGAGGGCTTCAAATTAACTCAAATTAGGCATGTTTTCATTAAGTTATCAGCGTATAAGCCATTTGCCTTTTCTGTGAAGTGTATTGCATCCCAATATATGTACTTTGTGGGATCTTTACATAATGACACTTCCAACTGTTAGAGCATTGCTCGGTCGAACTCGCAAGCGTTGCTATCTCAAGCTTGTTTGTCAAGTTTAGTTGCCAAAACTATAAGTCTTGATTTCTAGTCTACTTATAGCTAAGTCTCGGATTAGGATAGTAAGTGTAGTTGAGCTCTAAACTCCATGGCGTTCATCGAATGAAGACGAAGAACTACTCAAGGGAACTTGTGGAACTTCATCAACAAAAGGTATGTGGAGACTTGAACTTATCTATCACTCAAAAGTCTATCTACTATATCTCATATTTGAGACAAAAGTCGTATTGCTATATAAACTTCGATTATACATATTTTCTATTTCGAGCCGAGTTCATCTCGCTTATTTATTTCTCGAAATATGTGTTGGTAAGCTTTAGCTTTAGCCATGTTCATCTTTACTCATGACGAAAGGCATGTTGATTATTTCAATAACTTGAAATCGCTTTGATGAAAATAGTTTGTGGATAACAACTATTTTAACATCCTCTAAGAAAGTTTCAATGATTGAAATGACAGTTTAGAACAAGTAACCAAGTTTGGATATAAACATAGTGTGTTCTCACATTTGTGTAAAAGTCCAAAACCGAGAACCTAAAGTATGCGTGCCGTGACGCGTGTCATCGGGATTTGTTGGAAATCCGGGTAAGTATGCGTACACGTAAGCGTACTGGCGGAGGATTCACATCCGTGAAAATCTGTTGGAGTTTGAAAGTTAAAAACAAACTCAATCCACTCACCTAAGTATGCGTACACTTTGCATACTTAAGCAGGTTACTTTCTAAAATCGGGTTGTTCATGAACTAAAACATTTATATAATAAGGAATGTAATCTTTGCAAACCGTGGCTATAATATTCATGAATTGATTCGAGTGAATCAAAATCGATTTTGCTTCGATTGTGTCTTGTATACTTCTATGAGATCTAAGCAATTGAAAAACTCTCTAACTAGTTCATTTGAGTCATTTGAACTAGTTATGGTAAAGGTGAATAAGGTTGATATGAAATTGCTCATATGGCTAACCATTGGTTAACTATTGTTGAACCGACTAAGTGTACACGTTTAGGTAGGGTTACTCAAACCTAAATGAAGGTTCATTTCATTTGTGTATAACAAGCTAAGTTCGATCTAACGGTTGAAAGATATTAGCTTGAATATAATTAGGTTTTCATCTAACGGTGAATATCGAATGCTTTGTTACCAAGGTAACTAAGATTGCAAACCCTGATTTTAAATCTATATAAAGGAGAACTCTAGCAACTAGGAAACCTAATCCCCACACCTCCTGTGTGATACTAGTTGCATAAGCTAGAGTCGATTCTCCTTTAACCTTAGGTTTTTCACAAAACCCTATAGGTTAACGACTTGAAGACTTCATTGGGATTGTGAAGCCAAACCCAACTATTTTCTCTGTAGTTGCGTGATCTAATCTTGCTGTTTTCTATCGTGATTGAGTACAATCGTAATATTATCTTGAGATTAATTTCTCCGATAGGAAAGATAGAAAAGTAGTCATAAACATCTTCGTCTCATCGTTTGTGATTCCACAATATCTTGTTTCATTAATCGATTAAGATTATTATGAGGTGATTGATATTACTAGTGTTAGAGCATAGCTCGGTTGAACCCACCAAGTGTTGGTATGTCAAGTTTGGTTGTCATATTTTAGTGAATCAAAACTCAATTAAAGAGTCACTTGATTATATACTAGAGACAACGTCGTATATGTTAGTCTAAAAGACTAGGATAATGAGACATACAAGTATTACTCGAAGACTTGAAGGAGATCCCCAACCCGAAATAAGTTGAGAATCTTTTAATTAAGGTTGTTAAATTTATATGCTTTTAATTACCAACAATTAAAATGCATATCTCTCGAAAATAAAAATTGGTAATGTGCATTTACTAATTGGAGATTTTCTAGTGAGATTTCGGTTAATATTAGTGTTGATGGTGGATTTTCGTTTAAGGTTAAATTTGTAAAAAAAACCTGAAAAATCATGCGCTGACATCTTGTAAAAGATAAAGCCGTTTATAAGTGACGGATACTCCTCACTTAATTCACCAAGAATGGAGCATGTAGCAACAATCCCATTCTCAGAAATACATGAAATTCCTCCAGGTTGGAGCAAGCAAACAACAATCCCTTCCTGTGAATTTCATATCAGCCTTGTATTTCCACGTACCCATTATCAGTGTGGCATGACGACTGAGTGTTACTCTTACAGAGTAACACGAACCTCCAAGCACTATAATGAATCCATGTACGAAATACCCGTACAGGCTGATTCTTGGTGTGTTATACTAGCCCGAGCCCTCTCGGTGTGTTATACTAGCCCGATTGAGCCCCTCTCGGTGTGTTATACTAGCCCGATTGAGCATCCGGACTTGACTGTATCAGTCTCCGGATATGATCTGATCGCAGTCATCCAACTCCACAAGCATGATTGGATGACCACGTATCAATTCCATCACCCCCAAGCGGGTATGGAATACACACGGCCTTAGCTTGCCAAATATGATCACGATCGCGATCATCCAACTCCACAAGCATGATTGGATGACCACGGATCAATTCCATCACCCCCACGCAGGTATGGAATACACACGGCCTTAGCTTGCCAGATACGATCTGATCGCGGTCATCCAACTCCACAAGCATGATTGGATGACCACAGATCAATTCCATCACCCCCAGCGGTATGGAATACACACGGCCTTAGCTTGCGGATACGATCGATCGCATCATCCAACTCCACAAGCATGATTGGATGACCACGGATCAATTCCATCACCCCCCAGCATATGGAATACACACGGCCTTAGCTTGCCAGATATGATCTGATCGCGGTCATCCAACTCCACAAGCATGATTGGATGACCACAGATCAATTCCATCACCCCCAAGCAGGTATGGAATACACACAGCCGACCCCGCATGGTCGACCATTGGCCTTCGCTTGCCAAGAAACCGTCCATACCAAGCATTATGGACGGAAAACCCCAAATTAGGGTTTGCGGCATATTACATGTGCCGCAAAACGTCTCAACCGTCCACCTTCGCAGGCATAGATGGAGGGTGTAGATGTAGACTCAAAGGGCCCGGAGCATGTCGACACAATCACCATGTGACCGCCTACACACTTGACCAATCGGTCAAAACCAACCATGATTGGTTACAACAAATTCGTCCGCTTTGAAAGAGCATGGTCGCGCGGCTTTGAAAGCCAAAATTAGGGTTCAAGACATCGCGCGCGTCCATCTTCTCCGGCACGAATGGAGGGTCAGAGATTAGATTGAGCAAGGGTCGGTCACACCAGAATGACCACCGTGGGCCCATCTACCTCTTCTTGCGGTCGGCCAAGGCATATCATGCCTGGCCAATCCAAAACGCCCGCTCAAACTCACGCGGTTACATCTCCCAAATCTAAACCGATCTCGACCGCTCAACTTCACCGGATGATTTGAGTGGCTTAGATCACGTTTTCATGGGATAATCGGGTATAGGTGTGAACACCAACCTACCACCTACACGGTAGTATGATCGACCAAGACCGACCAATGTTGGTCGCCTCAAACGCGTGCCCAAACTAGGGATATCACGCGGTTTCCAACTCCTTTGCGGCAAGGGATTTACGCCGCAAACCGATCTCGACCACTCCTCTTTACCGGTCAAATTGAGTGGCCCAGATCGCGCTTTCATGAGGGAACGGAATACGGGCGCCTACACCATCATGCCGTCAACACGCATGTATGGTCGGTCCTCTCAAAATCCTTCCCATGCTTGGTTTCGACCAAGTGAAGAGTGATGCTTGCGCACCTCTTTAAAAACCCTAATTTCATCAACGATCGCAGAGATGAGTGTCTCAAACATCATCTCATCCGTCCGACCTCACCGACTTGGTTATACAACCCTGGTCGGGAGTTATTTGGTTAGTGAGCAGTCATTACACATCACTTTACCACACCGTAATGCAGCACTGCATAAAATACACACGATACTTCACAAGTATCGACTTGTGAATAAAATACACACTTTCGAATAACGCAGTTATTCAATTCCAACATTACATGCTATCTTTCGTGGATCCACGATCCACATTCCGTTTATCAATCATGTCACAAACTGGGATACATATCTGGGGTATTGGTCTGGCGGTTTACGCGTGCGGCGTGCAACGCGCCATCACAAAACGTGTTAGGAAGTCATGGACGGTTAGAGATGAACAGAAAAGTGGGCAAGGCCGTCGAGTGTTACCGACACACAACTCCACTACTCCATCATTCCACTACCTCCACTTCCCACGAGAAACATGAATGAGGCTTGATGACTTGTATAAATAGGTTCTCCGCCCTATTTTCCAACAACAAGGAAACACAAGCCGAGATAAGACAGAAAAACCAAGTGTTGATACCGTCACATTCAACCATTTTCTGTTACAAGTCATAAGCAAGCCAACACCTTCACAATCTCAACACCTTCTTTGCTTCCCTCCTAAGATCAACCCCATCTCCTTCACTTTGTGACCAAAACAAGTCCTGGAACGGCCATTTCTTGGTTTAGGCCGGACTTGCCTGATTGATCTCTCGAATCTACAAGCACTCACCGCGCAGTGCATTTGTTGTAGGTTTAAATTCATTCCTCATCACACCCCAAATTACCAAATTCAGTAGGAGTAATTTTCACCCATCAACAATTGGCGACCACAGTGGGAGGTTGATCTATCGGTTACAAAAAATCGAATTCTCAATTCTTCGGTTTTCGTGTCACGATGTATCTTCACCCGGAGTCCGTAGGTGGTTCAGATATCATGGGAAGCATAGCTGGAATGTTGGAGGATGTCTTGGCGAATCAAGCCGGTATCACCGGAAGGCGGAAGCGAAACATTCCGCCTTTTGAATGATATAACATCACAATTACAAGAAGGGTCGGCATGCATCTACTCGGGCGGTGCAAGAAACGGCTGAATCCTTAGTCGGGAGTCACACCTTTACCGGTGGAGATGCGAAAGAGCGCGTAATCACAGGGGGGACTCGGGAGAGACGAACAACATGGTCCAGTGACAACAAAGACTCGAGGCAACTCCCGCATGAGAGGAAAAGACTTGTCCGGGTACCACAACGTCTACCGGATAAAGAAATGGAGCACAACGACTTACGGATCCCTGTGGAAGATTTATATCTCAAGACCCTTGTCGAAGCGGTGAAGAAATGCTTGAGGAAGGAGAGATCAATCAAGGAACACGTGAGCACGAGAGGATGGGAACGTTCAATTCGGTCACTCAGCAGTGATATTACAATACCTCCCATCACCAGAGCCAGAGCAGCTGCAAATCCCGGCATCTCATCAAGTGTAACACCTCCAGTAGTCACCAAAGCAACAATTCCACTCCTTCATCGGGACGAGGAGCCGGGAGGGGAAAGAGGAGGACCATCTCCCATTACCATTGCGGACTTGATGGAAAACGGAAGTTATTGCCAAGACTCAAACGGATATGGCCGCAACTCGAAAGAGGTACTCACTTTTCTTAAGGCATTAACGATTGATTTCCACATGACCCATAACGGCTCCACCGGAGCCAACAAGGAATGCATTCAACGTCTGGAAAAGGTACTTCGGTGGCGTGGGCCTACATGGACCCGATCAAAGAAGCGATACATATATGAGCGGTCTGTCATAGAGACTCCTACACTGGGGACTGATCCTCATAACGATCCTCCTCAAGTCAATAGTTTCACTACGAACCAGGGACCAGTGGATCAGGAAGCGGCATCTCTAGTGGAAAGCATGTGTGAACTCTTGCACCTCTCGAAGAATCAATAGGCGGGGACGTTTGCTTTTGCAATTAATAAAATAGCTCGGATGTACACCGCTCATTCACGTCCAGAAGTCCTAACTGCGTCAGAAACACCTGTAAATAATGTTACATTTACAGAAGACGACATGATGGCGGGGAAGGTCACAACCGGGCCCTACATGCTACCGCACGCATCAAGGGTTCAGAGTTCAGGAGGGCCCTCGTCGATACAGGAGCATCTTCGAATGTGATTACTCTCAAGACTCTCAGGACAGCCAAGGTCAGCCTATGCAAGATTGTACGGCAGCCCACCACAATGATGGACTTCGAGGAAAACCAAACCAGCACATACAGGAGAGCTCCGCGGAAAGAATCAGACAAGTTCGTTGCATCCCACTCCCCAGGGCGTCAATCCAGGAAGAAGACCGACTTGCATCGCTGGAGTCTAAGCACCGCGACACACCTTTCCTGGCGAAGCGTCCACCTCTATCCGGTGAAACTTCAACCCATCCTCACGCCAAAAGGGAGCGCTCTTTCGAGGCAAGCCGTGATCGAAGGGAAAGAAAATATATCTGGCGCCGTTGTTAGCAATTATCGGGAGGCGGCACCCGGTCTCTCGCCTGGTGAATCTTTGCAAGAACGACGAAACACAAGAGGAGATATTGGACGCCCGCGGCGGCTACGAGGATGGAACCAACTCCACAACCGATGAGCTCGACGATAAGGAACCTCCTAGGCCTATCTCCATCAGTTCGACCCTGTGTAATCATTCAAACAATCTTCGAGGCAATTCAGGCACGAGACCATGTGCTACATAGACTTCAGAGACTTGAACAGCGGCTACAACCAGATAAGGATGTACAAGCATGATGCAAGTAAGATATCCTTTCGAACTCCTCTCGGAAATTTTTATTATACCATACTGCCATTTGGTTTAAAGAATGCCGGTGCAACGTATCAACGCTCTGTCACGTCAATCTTCCACTGGAGACGATACCTCAAGGGAGCAGCCTCAAGAAGATAACGATGTCCACGCGTCATACCGAGAACGATCCGGGCGAGTCACTTTATCGACAGGTGGTACATGTCTATCATGCTATGTTGGAGGATCCGCGTTTTGGTCATCCTCTGGAGCTGTTGAACGCTCATCTACAACAACATATGCCCTGATAGAAAGAACCAGGCATACCGAAGAGCCTCATAATGTTCGTAGGGGCGTATATCTCACCAACAGGCGATACAACCTTTAGCCTTCTGCAGCGCCTCCCCGAAGCATCAAGAGGAAAACCACCGAGATACAACATCTTGCGCTTCGTCAACTCCAACTCCAGTACCACATGCACGACTCCCGCAATGATGAAACAACGTGCAAGATATTCCATACCTGGCTCGACAACAACCGCTGCCAGAAAACCATGTAAACCACGTCTGGGGACTGAGGCTCGGCACGAAGTTCCTTCGCCTTCAGTCAAAGACTTCTTCAACACGAGAAAGATGGTCAGTCAAGAATCATGGAATTTGCAAGGGTAAATCGAATCGAAGAGTCGCTCAAACAACGCTTCCTCCGGCGAAGCTGCTTCAATGGTCTATCCAAGAGCGCATCAATGAT